>CANTUR010001273.1:0-110823 GCA_947683625.1 Mallotus nudiflorus
GCATTAGATGCCTGAGCATCCTGCTGAGTCAGATGGAAGACTCTGGCCTGACCTCGACCTCCCTGCTGACTGGTAGAAGCCTGGCCAACACCTCTAGCACCTCCTCTAGTACCTCTACCATGACTCTGCTGTGGAACAAACTGAGTAGAACTCTGATGCTGGGCTGGTGGCAACTGAAATGGCACGGGTGCTACACTAGCAATCGACTGCTGTGGGAATCACGGAATCTGCTGCTGCTGATATCCGGAATAAGGACACGACCTGGCAACATATCTTGTCTGCCCGCATCTGAAACATGTCAGCGGTGTCAGATAACACGGTCCCTGATGGACTCTACCACAAGTCTGACAAACACTGGCCGCTGATCCAGAACTACAACCACTGCTGCTGCTCGAAGCACCTGACCCAAATCTAAACGATCTACGCTGACCTCCACGGCCATGTCTACTGCTCCGATGCACTCGCTGCTGCTGTCTCTGACTCTGCTGAGTCAAACCTCGCTGCTGACTACTCGAACCAACATGAAAACTCGAATATGGAGTAGCCTGCGATCCACTCGACTGAACTCCCAACTGGTAATAATCAGGCATCGCTCCCTGCCTAACTAACCTCAGCTCGATCTCCTTAGCTAGCTCAATCACAGACTCCAGAGTAAGACCTGCTGTGGGCATACCAGCAAAAGCTGAACCCAAACCAGTAACATAGGTAGTAACCGCGAAATACTGATCTCGCATCAGATCCTCAACATATCTACCCAAACGAAGAAACTCTCGGGTATACTCCTCTACAGATCGATCTCCACGAGAAATATTAGTCAAACGGAGATGATAGCTCAAACAAAGAGGCTCTGGACAAAATCTCCTCATGAATCGCTCTCAAAACTGAGCCCAGGTCATCGTTATCATAAAGGGCTGGATCATCTGAATGAACCAATCTAGAGCTGGTCCCTCGACAGACAACTCAACGATCATGATCCGTTGGTACTCGGTATGAGCAGTCCAAGTCCTAGTCTCAATCGCATGCAGAAAATCTAAAGGATCAGAAGTACCATCAAAAGCAATCCTACCAACTCTGGCATAGAACAAAGCTGCCTCAGGGTCAGACATACCCTGCTGATAGGCAGGCTGAACAACTGGAGGAACAGGAACATCAAACTCAGGCTCAATAGGCTCCTCGTCCTGTAACTCTCTCTGCCTACGGTGACCTGCCGCTCCTCGAGGTCTACCTCTGTCACGACCTCTACGTCTAACTGGCTGCTCAGGAGGTAAAACCTCATCCTGAAAAGACTCATCATCCTCGGCCTCAACGACCGGTGGAGCGACACGCGCTCGCCTCCTCATTCTGAAAAGATAAACGGAAAGATTCAGACAAAACAGACAACGGAGGAATAACGCTGAAAACTACAGCAAGGAATACTCATCAGGACATACTCAAACCTAATACACTGCAGTAGTCCAACAGAAAACACAACTTTAAAACTAGGGCCACAACTCACATAACTAAGCCCTGACACAGAACTGAGCTAGTAGTCCACCTGATCTACTAATCTTCATCATCAGACCTTGATCCACCAACAGATGCAACTCTTGGATCAATGGTCTCCTCTCAACACCGATGTGAGCAAGACTACCTGAGGACTTCCTACTCAAGGCATCTGCTACAACATTAACTTTACCCGGATGGTAAAGAATCTCGCAATCATAATCCTTCAACAGTTCCAACCATCTCCTCTGCCTCAAATTCAAATCTCTCTGCTGAAAAATGTACTTAAGGCTCTTGTGATCAGTAAATATCTCACAAGTCACCCCGTACAGATAATGTCTCCAAATCTTCAAAGCAAAGATCACTGCAACCATTTCAAGATCATGTGTAGGATAATTCTGCTCATGCTTCTTCAACTGCCTTGAAGCATAGGCTATCACCCTTCCATTCTGCATCAGCACACAACCAAGACCAATTCTAGAGGCATCACAGTAAACTGTGAACTTATCCACACTATTAGGCAAAGCTAACACTGGCGCTGTGGTCAACTTCTCCTTCAACAACTGGAAACTATTCTCACACGCTTCTGACCACTCGAATCTAACATTCTTCTGAGTCAAGCGAGTCATAAGGGATGCAATTCTAGAAAAATCCTGCACAAACCGCCTATAATACCCGGCTAAACCCAGAAAACTTCGAATCTCTGTAACAGAAGTAGGTCTAGGCCACTCAGATACTGCCTCAACCTTCTGTGGATCAACCTGAATACCTTCTTTAGACACTACGTGTCCAAGAAAAGAAACACTCTCCATCCAGAAATCACACTTCGAGAATTTAGCATAAAACTGATGATCTCTCAGTGTCCGTAGTACAATCCTCAAGTGATATACGTGCTCTTCCATACTCCTCGAATATACCAGTATATCATCAATGAAGACTACTACAAACTGATCCACATACGGTCTGAATACTCTGTTCATCAGGTCCATAAAAGCTGCTGGTGCATTAGTCAAACCAAAAGACATCACCAGAAACTCATAATGGCCATATCTAGTGCGGAACGCTGTCTTAGGAACATTGGCCTCACTAATCCGCAGCTGATGATAACCCGACCTCAAGTCGATCTTAGAAAAGAATTGTGCACCCTGTAGTTGATCAAACAAATCATCTATCCTCGGGAGAGGATACTTGTTCTTCACTGTCACCTTATTCAGCTCTCTGTAGTCAATGCACAGTCTCAGGGTACCATCCTTCTTCTTCACAAACAAGACTGGTGCACCCCAAGGAGAAACACTAGGTCTGATAAAACCCTTATCCAACAACTCTTGCAACTGCTCCTTCAACTCTCTCAACTCTGCAGGAGCCATACGATAAGGTGGCATAGATATAGGAGTAGTACCTGGTACCACATCTATACAGAACTCAATCTCTCTATGAGGTGGTAAACCTGGCAACTCCTCGGGAAAAACATCAGGGAACTCACAAGCAACCGGAACATCTGTGAGTGATAACTTCTCCACTGAAGTATCCCTGACCAATGGCAAATATCCCTGACATCCCTTCTTCAACAACTTCCTAGCCGTAATAGCAGAAATAAGATTCTGAGGTGCTGAACTCCTATCACCAACAAACTTAAACTCTACTTCACCAGGAATTCTAAAAGTCACCTCTTTATTCCTGCAATCTACCACGGCATAGTGCTGAGATAACCAATCCATTCCTAAAATAACATCAAACTCCATCACATCCAATAATATCAAATCAGCGGGTAATTCTCTATCTCCCACGAGAACTGGACAACCAGAAAGAACAATATCGGCGTCCAAGGAATTGCTCAGAGGAGTGGCAACAGACAAAGGAAAAGCCATCCTCGAAGCTTGCCAACAAGATTTAGAAGTAAAAACAGGAGAAACAAATGAATGCGTGGCACCCGGATCAAACAAAACCCAAGCATCCAGGTAACAAACAGAAACAATACCTGCCACGACTGTATTAGATGCCTGAGCATCCTGCTGAGTCAGATGGAAGACTCTCGCCTGGCCTCGACCTCCCTGCTGACTGGTAGAAGCCTGGCCAACACCTCTGGCACCTCCTCTAGTACCTTTACCACGACTCTGCTGTGGAATAAACTGAGTAGAACTCTGATGCTGGGCTGGCGGTAACTGAAATGGCACGGGTGCTGCACTAGCAATCGACTGCTGTGGGAATCACGGAATCTGCTGCTGCTGATATCCAGAATAAGGACATGATCTGGCAAAATGTCCTATCTGCCCGCATCTGAAACATGTCAGTGGTGTCAGATAACACGGTCCCTGATGGAATCTACCACAAGTCTGACAAACACTGGCCGCTGATCCAGAACTACGACCACTGCTACTGCTCGAAGCACCTGACCCAAATCTGAACAATCTACGCTGACCTCCACGGCCATGTCTACTACTCCGATGCACTCGCTGCTGCTGTCTTTGACTCTGTTGAGTCGGACCTCGCTGTTGACTACTCGAACCAACATGAAAACTCGAATATGGAGTAGCCTGCAATCCACTCGACTGAACTCCCAACTGGTAATAATCAGGCATCGCTCCCTGCCTAACTAACCTCAGCTCAATCTCCTTAGCTAGCTCAATCACGGACTCCAGAGTAAGACTTGCTGTAGGCATACCAGCAAAAGCTGAACCCAAACCAGTAACATACGTAGTAACAGTGAAATACTGATCTCGCATCAGATCCTCAGCATATCTACCCAGCCGAAGAAACTCTCGGGTATACTCCTCTACAGATCGATCTCCACGAGAAATACTGGTCAATCGGAGACGATAACTCAAACGAAGAGGCTCTGGACAAAATCTCCTCATGAATCGCTCTCGAAACTGAGCCCATGTCATCATCATCATATAGGGCTGGATCATCTGAATGAACCAATCTAGAGCTGGTCCCTCGACAGACAACTCGACGATCATGATCCGCTGGTACTCGGTATGAGCAGTCCGAGTCCTAGTCTCAATCGCATGCAGAAAATCTAATGGATCGGAAGTACCATCAAAAGCAATCCTGCCAACTCGGGCATAGAACAAAGCTGCCTTAGGGTCAGACATACCCTGCTGATAGGCAGGCTGAACAGGCTGAACAACTGGAGGAACAGGAACATCAAACTCAGGCTCAACAGGCTCCTCATCCTGTAACTCTCTCTGCCTACGGCGACCTGCCACTCCTCGAGGTCTACCTCTGCCATGACCTCTACGTCTAACTGGCTGCTCAGGAGGTAAAACCTCATCCTGAAAAGACTCATCATCCTCGGCCTCAACGACCGGTGGAGCGACACGCGCTCGCCTCCTCATTCTGAAAAGACAAACAGAAAGATTCAAACAAAACAGACAACGGAGGAATAACACAGAAAACTACAGCAAGGAATACTCATCAAGACATACTCAAACCTAATACACTGCAGTAGTCCAACAGAAAACACAACTTTAAAACTAGGGCCATAACTCACATAACTAAGCCCTGACACAGAACTCCGCTCTGATACCAACTTTGTCACGACCCAAAACAGGGGCCATGACCGGCGCTAGGGAACGGGAATTCTTTCGAATCCGGAACCCGTAGCAAGCCTAAAAATAAAATAAATCATGCCATAATAACAGTATAATATGCAGCGGAAATAAAAATCATAATATCATAATATTATCCACATCAACTGGATTTAAATCAAAATCTCATCACATATATAATAATCCTTTTAATACAAATCCAGTTTCAATATAATACATTTCTTTAAAATAAAATACATGAAATCCAACACTTTAATTCACAACTACTGCAGTGTCTAGATAAAATAAATAAGACTCAAATAGATAATTTACACAAAGAAGCCGGGGCGGAAGAAATCCGGCGTATCGACCTGCTACTGAGGTCTGAAGAAGTTGACTCTCCTGAAAAATAGTCAACGGAGGGGAGTCAGACCTCACTGAGTGAATTACTATAATATATATACATACACACTAAATGATAATGCATACAATCAATAGTATATATATATCTAATATATATACAGGTAAATACACACAAATGCAGAAAATCATTTTATATGTTTTATTGAAAATCATCTTTTATGAAGGATCACATAGAACCCTAGAATATCGCAACCTCAGAAAATAGTGTTAAACAACACTCTAGCCATACAGGCTCACTTAATCCAAATATATCCACTTAATCCATTTGGACAGTAGACTGGCCCCGAGACACTAAGTCAACCGAGCTCCAGTAGTCTGACTGCCAGTGTGATTGGCCCCGAGACACTTGGTCAATCGAGCTCCAGCAATCACACCTCCAAACCATATCTCACACATATCAATAATCATAATCAATCAATATCCACAAATAAGTTAGTAATATAGCCTAAATACTATAGGCGTACCGGTACGTACTCGGTCCTAGTGCTGCCCACTAGGTAGCACGTTCTATTGATATCCTTCATCATTAATAATGTAAAACATTCATTCACAAAAATAAATGATGCATGAATATAAATGAAATAACAATATAATCCATATATATACCGAAAATATACCAAAAGTAAACCAGGTATATTTCAAGTATATATATATATCAAATACATTCAATCAAATTATAAATTAAGCTAGAAATATATTTAAAAACATTTTAAATATATTTTATTCACAAAATATGCATATAATTTAGTATATACCAAAAATAAACCAAAAATATACTTAATGTAAACTTAAGAAATAATCAAATTATTTATGCATCTTTAATCAACATAAAACATACATTTCTAAATCATGCATCCTAAGCATATATATATAGTATAGTAACTCACCTAATGCGCTCCACGAGACGGGTCCGACGGGCCTGGTCCACTAGCCCTCGGTCTTGGCGCAACTAAACCCTAATTAAATAAATATACACACACATAGGCTTTATTTAGTATTTTAAAAATACGCATGAGTTCATGCAAGTCCAAAAATATATTTAAAATAATTAATATTAAATTATTTACGTGAAAATTTCCCCGAAAATGAAAGTCTCGGGAAAATTTTACGTAAAACACTGTAAATAATACACAATATTAAAAATAGGTTTTAAATACATATCAACTCATGGAAATATCGTAATATATATACACAAATTATTAACACTGTATATCCCGGTACAGTGTAAAAATATTTAAATTTATGGGATATTACATCAGCAGTCGCAGATTCTGCGATTTCCTCAGTAGTCGATTGCTAGTACTGCACCAATTCCTTTTCAGTTGCCTCCAGCCCAACATCAGAGTTTTACTCAGCTTGTTCCCCAGCAGGGTCATGGTAGAGGTACTAGAGGAGGTGCCAGAGGTGTTGGCCAGGCTTCTACCAGCTAGTAGGGAGGTCAAGGACAGGCCAGAGTCTTTCATCTCACTCAGTGGAATGCTCAGGCATCTAAAGCAGTCATGGCAGGTATTATTTCTGTCTGTTACCTGGATGCATGGATTCTGTTTGATCCGAGTGCCACACATTCGTTCATTTCTCCTGTTTTTGCTTCCAAGTCTTGTTAGCAAGCTTCGAGGATGGCTTTTCCTTTGTTTTTCACCACTCCTCTAAGTGATTCTTTGGACATCGATGTTGTTCTTTCTGGTTGTCCAGTTCTTATTGGAGGTAGAGAATTATCAACTGATTTGATTATGTTGAATGTGATGGAGTTTGATGTTATTTTGGGTATAGATTGGTTATCTCAGTACTATGCCATTGTGGATTGTTAGAGTAAAGAGGTGACTTTCAGAATTCCTAGTGAAGAAGAATTTAATTTTATGGGTGATAGGAGTTCAGCACCTCAGAATCTTATTTCTTCTACTACGACTAGAAAGTTGTTGAGGAAAGGTTGTCAGGAATATTTGGCATTAGTCAAGGATACTTTAGTGGAGAAGTTGTCACTCACAGATGTTCCTGTTGCCTGTGAGTTTCCTGATATTTTTCTTGAGGAGTTGCCAGGTTTACCACCTCATAGAGAGATTAAGTTATGTATAGATGTGGTTCCAGGCACTACTCCTATATCTATGCCACCCTACAAAATGGCTCCTGCAGAGTTGAAAGAGTTAAAGGAGTAGTTGTAAGAGTTATTGGATAAGGGTTTCATTAGACCCAATATTTCTCCTTGGGGTGCACCAGTCCTGTTTATAAAGAAAAGAGATGGTACCCTGAGACTATGCATTGACTACAAAGAGCTGAACAAGGTGACAGCGAAGAACAAGTATCCTCTCCCGAGGATAGATGACTTGTTTGATAAGCTACAGGGTGTATAGTTCTTTTCTAAGATTGATTTGAGGTCGGGTTATCATCAGCTGCAGATCAATGAAGCCGATGTTCCTAAAATGACATTCCGCACTCGATATGGTCATTATGAGTTTCTGGTGATGTCTTTTAGCTTGACTAATGCACCAGCAGCTTTTATGGATCTGATGAATAGGGTATTCAGACCATATGTGGTAGTCTTCATCGATGATATACTGGTGTATTCGAGAAGTATGGAGGAGCATGTATATCACTTGAGGATTGTACTACAGACATTGAGAGAACATCAGCTTTACGCTAAATTCTCAAAGTATGATTTCTGGATGGAAAGTATTGCTTTTCTTGGACATGTGGTGTCAAAAGAGGGTATCTAGGTGGATCCATAGAAGATTGAGGCAGTGTCTGAGTGGCCTAGACCAACTTCTGTTACAAAGATTCGGAGTTTTCTGAGTTTGGTCGGGTATTATAGGAGGTTTGTATAGGATTTTTCCTCTCGCTCTCTCTCAACAACAACAACGGAAGGAGGAGGAAAAGAGAGAGGATCTCTCTCTCAACAACAACAACGGAGGAGGTTGCTAAAGGAGAAGTTGACCACAACTCTAGTGTTAGCTTTGCCTAATGGTGTGGACAAGTTCATAATGTATTATGATGCCTCTAGAGTTGGCCTTAGTTGTGTGTTAATGTAGTATGGTAGGGTGATAGCCTATGCTTCGAGACAATTAAAGAAGCATGAGTAGAACTATCCTACACATGACCTTGAGATGGCTGCAGTGATCTTTGCTCTCAAGATCTAGAGATATTATCTGTACGGGGTGACTCGTGAGATTTTTACTGATCACAAGAGCCTTAAGTACATTTTCCAGCAGAGAGATCTGAATCTGAGGTAGAGGAGATGGTTGGAACTGTTGAAAGATTATGACTTTGAGATTTTATATCATCCAGGCAAGGCTAATATGATAGCAGATGCCTTGAGTAGGAAGTCCTTAGGCAGTCTTGCTCATATTAGTGTGGAGAGGAGATCGTTGATCCAGGAGTTACATTTGTTGGTGGATCAAGGTCTGATGATGAAGATTAGTATATCAGGTGGACTGTTAGCTCAGTTTAAGGTCTAGGATAGGATTTGTACTGAGAGATAGGATTAAGGCAGCTCAGAGCTAAGATCCTATTCTAGAAGAGCTTGCAGAGAATGTCCGAGCAGGGAAGTTCACTAATTTCACACTCGATGATGATGGTGTTTTATGGATCAGTGGTAGATTGTGTGTTCCTGATGTGGATAATTTGAGGGAAGAGATCCTAAAGGAAGCACATTCTATAGCCTATAGCGTACATCCGGGTGTCACTAAGATGTACCACAGTACTAAAGACTTGTACTAGTGGGACAGATTGAAGAAGGATGTCATTAATAATGGTGCTAAGTGCTTAACATGTCAGCAAGTGAAAGCTGAGCATCAGAAGCCGTCAGGGAAGCTTCATCCTCTTCCTATTCTTGAGTGGAAGTGGGAAAGGATAGCTATGGATTTTGTGGTTGGTTTACCTTGTTCCAAGGATGGATATGATTCTATCTGGGTGATTATAGATAGGTTGACTAAGTCTGCACATTTCTTGCCTGTGAAAGCTACCTACTTTGTAGCTAGATTGACGAAGCTGTATGTGAAGCATATAATGTGCCTTCATGGAGTACCTATGTCCATTGTGTCAGACAGAGGTTTAGTGTTTACCTCACATTTTTTGAAGAAGTTACAGGAAGTAATGGGTACTAGGTTGGACTTCAGTACTGCTTTTCATCCTCAGACAGATGTTCAGTCCGAGAGGACAATCCAGACATTAGAAGATATGTTGAGGATGTGTGTTTTGGATTTGGGAGGTAGTTGGGATGATCATTTGTCACTCATAGAGTTTTTATATAATAACAGCTACCATAGCAGTATTGGAATGGCACCATATGAGGCTTTATACGAAAGGAAGTGTAGATCCCCTCTGAGTTGGGATGAGATTTGTCACGACCCAAAACAGGGGCCATGACCGGCGCTAGGGAACGGGAATTCTTTCGAATCCGGAACCCGTAGCAAGCCTAAAAATAAAATAAAGCATGCCATAATAACAATAAAAATATAATATGCAGTGGAAATAAAAATCATAATATCATTTTTCCATATCAACTGGATTTAAACTAAATCTCATCTCATCACATAGATGTACATAATCTTTAATACAAATCTAGTTTCAATGTAGTACATCTCTTTAAAATAAAGTACATGAAATCCAATACTTTAATTCACAACTACTGCAGTGTCTAGATAAAATAAATAAGACTCAAGTAGACAATTTACATAAAGAAGCCGGGGCGGAAGAAATCCGGCGTATCGACCTGCTACTGAGGTCTGAGGAAGTTGACTCTCCTGAAAAATAGTCAACGGAGGGGAGTCAGACCTCACTGAGTGAATTACTATAATATATATACATACACACTAAGTGATAATGCATACAGTCAACAGTATATATATAATATGTATATATACAGGCAAATTCATACAGATGCAGAAAAATCATTTTTATATATTTTACTGAAAAATCCCAGTTTATGAAGGATCACATAGAACCCTAGAATATCGCAACCTCAGAAAATAGTGTTAAACAACACTCTGGCCATACAGGCTCACTTATACCAAATATATCCACTTAATCCATATGGACAGTAGACTGGCCCCGAGACACTAAGTCAACCGAGCTCCAGCAGTCTGACTGCCAGTGTGATTGGCCCCGAGACACTTGGTCAACCGAGCTCCAGCAATCACACCCACAAACCACATCTCACATATCAATAATCATATCAAACCAATATCCACAAATAGTTAGTAACATAGCCTAAAGCTATAGGCGTACCGGTACGTACTCGGTCCTAGTGCTGCCCACTAGGTAGCACGTTCTATTGATATCCTTCATTAATAAATAATAAAACATTCATTCACAAATACATGATGCATGAATTTAAATAAATCAACAATATAAACCATATATATACTGGAAATATACCAAACATAAACCAGGTATATTTTGAGTATATATATGTCAAATAAATCCAATCAAATCATGAATTAAACTAAAAATATATTTAAAAACATTTTAAATATATTTTATTAATAAAACATGTATATAATTTATTATATACCAAAAATATACTTGAATATAAATCACATTATTTATGCATATTCAGTCAAAATAAAACATGCATTTTCTAAATCATGCATCCTAAGCATATATATATAATATAGTAACTCACCTAATGCGCTCCACGAGACAGGTCCGACGGGCCTGGTCCACTAGCCCTCGGTCTCGGCGCAACTAATCAAGCAATAAATAACCGACATTAGAATAAACCTAACAGAAATCCTAGAATTCAATCTAGAGTATTAAACACAGAATCAAAAATTAGGGTTCGACTGGATATCACGTTTTACGAGAATTCTACCGAAAATCCGGCAGAACCTCCCCTGTAAAACGGACATCTCTCTACTCAAAAGAGTAGAGCCGACCCTGCAAAGAAACACACTTCGAAAAACGAGCTCAACACAATCCAAAATCCCACGGTCGGACTCCAAACTATAGTCCACCGACCGGGGTCCACAAACACAGAACAATATTCCAGATACAACAAAAATATCCTTAAATCACAAAAATACATTTCATACGTAGAAATTACATAATTAACCTTGAAACACTATAAAAACCGATTAAAACTCATTTTATTAGAAAAACCGTATATTATATATATAATTGAAAATAATTCCCGAAAAATAGTTTTAATTAGTTAAAAATACTAAATAATTTGTAGAAATCATTTTTATACCTTAAATAAATATTAAAACCAATTAAATTACATTTTTAGACAATTTAGGGTAAAATTACCAAAATACCCCTATATATATAAATATACTTAAATTACTTCAAAAATTCACCAAAAATCATACAATTACCCAAAATTAATTTTCTCAACATATTTATCAATAATATTAATAATTAAACCCAATTAACCAATTAAATTCAATTTAAAACACAATTAACCTAATTTTCCAAAATCACCTAAACTTCAATAATTAAAAATAAATACTTAGAAATTCATAAAAATTCCAAATAAATTCCTATAATTCATTTCAACACCTAATTTAACCATAAACTCCAATTTCATAATTTAAATAATTAATTTCCGAAAATTAGAAAATAATATTAAAATATTCAAAAATACCCAAAAATCCAAACAATCTCCAAAAATTCTACAAAAATTCATACATGTAGATTAAGCTACTAGGAACAACATTTGTGAAGGAATTTTCCATGAATCAATCAATTCGAAGCTCAAAAAAATCGAAAACCCTAATAGGCCGAAGTTTACAAATCGAAAACTAAGCAATTCTATACCATTTTAGCTCAAACCAAAGCTAGAATCACACTCACCGGAGCTCAAGGAGAAGAAAGAGACCGGCGGTGTCGAAAACGGTGGCCGGAGGAGGGAGAAACGGCGGTAGCTCGACTTTCGGCCTCCTAAGCTAATTCCGGCCAAACTCGTCGGGAAAGGGGGCTGCTGGCGGCGGGGAACGGCTGGAGACGGAGGTGGCTCACCGAGAGGCACACCGACGGTGAAGGAACGGCAGTTGCAGACGGTGGAGGTGGGTGGTGGTCGTCGGGCGCGGGAAGGAGAAGAAGAAGAAGAAGAAGAAGAAGGAAGCTCGGGGGCAGTTTGGTAATTTTCCAAAATTTTTTGATTTTGATGTATATATGTATATATATATACTTTATACTTTATATTAAAATAATATTAAATTACACACATCAAATATACACCACACACATAAAAATATTAATATTTTAATAATTTATACCAAATAAAATTAATTAAATAACAATTAAAACAATTAAATACTTAATAAAATATTAGGGTATAATAAACCCTAATTAAATACATATACACACACAGGCTTTATTTAATAATTTAAAAATATGTATGAGTTCATGCAAGTCCGTAAATACATCTAAAATAATTAATAATAAATTGTTTACGTGAAAATTTCCCCGAAAATGCAAGTCCCGGGAAAATTTTACGTAAAACATTGTAAATAATATACCGTAATTAAAATAGGTTTTAAATACATATTAACTCATAAAAATATCACATATATATTCAAAATTATTGACACTGCATATCCCGGTACAGTGTAAAAAAAATATTTTTAAAAACACGGGATATTACAGTCTTCCCCCTTTACAAGAATTCGTCCCCGAATTCCAGAAAACAAGATTACAGAATCAGGAAGGAAAGAGATACGGGTAAGAAGCTCGCATCTCAGCTTCAGTCTCCCACGTATGCTCTTCAACTCTGTCGCTACGCCATAGAACCTTGACCATCGGAATCTGCTTCGATCGCAACTGTCGAACTTGAAAATCAACGATCGCCACAGGTTCTTCCACAAAAGTCAAATCTTCACTCACTTCCACACTATCAGGTTGCAACACGTGTGAAGGATCCGAGATATACTTCCTCAACATCGAGATATGAAATACTGGATGCACTTGTGACATACTCGGAGGCAAATCCAACCGATATGCAACAGTGCCAACTCTCTCCAGAATCTCAAACGGTCCAATATATCTCGGTGTTAACTTACCCTTCCTGTCAAATCTCATCACACCCTTCATCGGAGATACTTTCAAAAAAACGAAATCTCCAACCTGAAACTCCATATCTCTGCGCCTAGGATCCGCATAACTCTTCTGTCTGCTAACTGCGGTCTCTAATCTTCGCTTGATCACGGCGACTTTCTCTGCAGCATCCTGAACCATCTCTGGTCCAGTCAAAACTCTCTCACTGATCTCATCCCAACTCAACGGGGATCTACACTTCCTTCCATACAACGCCTCATACGGTGCCATACCAATACTGCTATGGTAGCTGTTATTATATGCAAACTCAACAAGTGACAAATGATCATCCCAGCTACCTCCCAAATCCAAGACACACATCCTCAACATATCTTCTAGTGTCTGGATCGTCCTCTCAGACTGACCGTCTGTCTGAGGATGAAAAGCAGTACTGAAATCCAACCTAGTGCCCATCGCTTCCTGCAACTTCTGCCAAAAACGAGAAGTGAACACTGAACCTCTATCTGACACAATGGACACAGGTACTCCATGAAGGCACACAATATGCTTCACGTACAACTTCGCCAATCTAGCAACTGAATATGTGGCTTTCACAGGCAAGAAATGTGCAGACTTCATCAATCTGTCTACAATCACCCAGATGGAATCGTATCCATCCTTCGAACGAGGTAAACCGACCACAAAATCCATAGCTATCCTTTCCCACTTCCACTCGGGAATAGGAAGAGGCTGAAGCTTCCCAGAAGGCTTCTGATGTTCGGCTTTCACTTGCTGACACGTCAAGCATTTAGCAACATAATCAGCAACATCCTTCTTCAATCCATCCCACCAGTATAGATCTCTGATACTGTGGTACATCTTGGTAACACCTGGATGAACGCTGTAGGCTGTAGAATGTGCTTCCTCTAAGATCTCTTCTCTCAAATCATCCACATCAGGAACACACAATCTACCACTGATCCACAACACACCATCATCATCAAGTGTGAAATCAGTGAACTTCCCTGCTCTGACATTCTCTACAAGCTCTTCCAGAATAGGATCTCGGCTCTGAGCTGCTTTAATCCTATCCGTCAGTACAGATCGTACTTTAAACTGAGCTCACAATCCACCTGATCTACTGATCTTCATCATCAGACCTTGATCCACCATCAGATGCAATTCCTGGATCAATGGTCTCCTCTCAACACCGATGTGAGCAAGACTACCTGAAGACTTCCTACTCAAGGCATCTGCTACCACATTAGCTTTACCCGGATGGTAAAGAATCTCGCAATCATAATCCTTCAATAGTTCCAACCATCTTCTCTGCCTCAAATTCAAATCTCGCTGCTGAAAAATGTACTTAAGGCTCTTGTGATCAGTAAATATTTCACAAGTCACCCCGTACAGATAATGTCTCCAAATCTTCAAAGCAAAGATCACTGTAGCCATCTCAAGATCATGTGTGGGATAGTTCTGCTCATGCTTCTTCAACTGCCTCGAAGCATAGGCTATCACCCTTCCATTCTGCATCAACACACAACCAAGACCAATTCTAGAGGCATCACAGTAAACTGTGAACTTATCTACACTATTAGGCAAAGCTAATACTGGCGCTGTGGTCAACTTCTCCTTCAATAACTGAAAACTATTCTCACAAGCTTCTGACCACTCGAATCTAACATTCTTCTGAGTCAAGCGAGTCATAGGGGCTGCAATCTTGGAAAAATCCTGCACAAACCGCCTATAATACCCGGCTAAACCCAGAAAACTCCGAATCTCCGTAACAGAAGTAGGTCTAGGCCACTCAGATACTGCCTCAACCTTCTGTGGATCAACCTGAATACCTTATTTAGACACTACGTGTCCAAGAAAAGAAACACTCTCCATCCAGAAATCACACTTTGAGAATTTAGCATAAAGCTGATGACCTCTCAGTGTCTGTAGTACAATCCTCAAGTGATATACATGCTCTTCCATACTCCTCGAATATACTAGTATATCATCAATGAAGACTACTACAAACTGATCCACATACGGTCTGAATACTCTATTCATCAGATCCATAAAAGCTACTGGTGCATTAGTCAAACCAAAAGACATCACCAGAAACTCATAATGGCCATATCTAGTGCGGAAAGCTGTCTTAGGAATATCAGCTTCACTAATCCGCAGCTGATGATAACCCGACCTCAAGTCGACCTTAGAAAAGAACTGTGCACCTTGTAACTGATCAAATAAATCATCTATCCTCGGGAGAGGATACTTGTTCTTCACTGTCACCTTATTCAGCTCTCTGTAGTCAATGCACAGTCTCAGGGTACCATCCTTCTTCTTCACAAACAAGACTGGTGCACCCCAAGGAGAAACACTAGGTCTAATAAAATCCTTATCCAACAAATCTTGCAACTGCTCCTTCAACTCTCTCAACTCTGCAGGAGCCATACAATAGGGTGGCATAGATATAGGAGTAGTACCTGGGACCACATCTATACAGAACTCAATCTCTCTATGAGGTGGTAAACCTGGCAACTCCTCGGGAAAAACATCAGGAAACTCACAAGCAATCGGAACATCTGTGAGTGATAACTTCTCCACTGACGTATCCCTAACCAATGCCAAAAACCCCTGACAACCTTTCCTCAACAACTTCCTAGCAGAAATAGCAGAAATAAGATTCTGAGGTGCTGAACTCCTATCACCCACAAACTTAAAATCTTCTTCACCAGGAATTCTGAAAGTCACCTCCTTATTCCTGCAGTCTACCATGGCATAGTGCTGAGATAACCAATCCATTCCTAAAATAACATCAAACTCCATCACATCCAACAAAATCAAATCAACGGGTAATTCTCTAACTCCCACGAGAACTGGACAACCAGAAAGAACAATATCGGTGTCCAAGGAATCGCTCATAGGAGTGGCAACAGACAAAGGAAAAGCCATCCTCGAAGCTTGCCAACAAGATTTAGAAGCAAAAACAGGAGAAACAAACGAATGCGTGGCACCCGGATCAAACAAAACCAAAGCATCCAGGTAACAAACAGAAAGAATACCTGCCACGACTGCATTAGATGCCTGAGCATCCTGCTGAGTCAGATGGAAGACTCTGGCCTGACCTCGACCTCCCTGCTGACTGGTAGAAGCCTGGCCAACACCTCTAGCACCTCCTCTAGTACCTCTACCATGACTCTGCTGTGGAACAAACTGAGTAGAACTCTGATGCTGGGCTGGTGGCAACTGAAATGGCACGGGTGCTACACTAGCAATCGACTGCTGTGGGAATCACGGAATCTACTGCTGCTGATATCCGGAATAAGGACACGACCTGGCAACATATCTTGTCTGCCCGCATCTGAAACATGTCAGCGGTGTCAGATAACACGGTCCCTGATGGACTCTACCACAAGTCTGACAAACACTGGCCGCTGATCCAGAACTACAACCACTGCTGCTGCTCGAAGCACCTGACCCAAATCTAAACGATCTACGCTGACCTCCACGGCCATGTCTACTGCTCCGATGCACTCGCTGCTGCTGTCTCTGACTCTGCTGAGTCAAACCTCGCTGCTGACTACTCGAACCAACATGAAAACTCGAATATGGAGTAGCCTGCGATCCACTCGACTGAACTCCCAACTGGTAATAATCAGGCATCGCTCCCTGCCTAACTAACCTCAGCTCGATCTCCTTAGCTAGCTCAATCACAGACTCCAGAGTAAGACCTGCTGTGGGCATACCAGCAAAAGCTGAACCCAAACCAGTAACATAGGTAGTAACCGCGAAATACTGATCTCGCATCAGATCCTCAGCATATCTACCCAAACGAAGAAACTCTCGGGTATACTCCTCTACAGATCGATCTCCACGAGAAATACTAGTCAAACGGAGACGATAGCTCAAACAAAGAGGCTCTGGACAAAATCTCCTCATGAATCGCTCTCAAAACTGAGCCCAGGTCATCGTCATCATAAAGGGCTGGATCATCTGAATGAACCAATCTAGAGCTGGTCCCTCGACAGACAACTCAACGATCATGATCCGCTGGTACTCGGTATGAGCAGTCCGAGTCCTAGTCTCAATCGCATGCAGAAAATCTAAAGGATCAGAAGTACCATCAAAAGCAATCCTGCCAACTCTGGCATAGAACAAAGCTGCCTCAGGGTCAGACATACCCTGCTGATAGGCAGGCTGAACAACTGGAGGAACAGGAACATCAAACTCAGGCTCAATAGGCTCCTCGTCCTGTAACTCTCTCTGCCTACGGCGACCTGCCGCTCCTCGAGGTCTACCTCTGTCACGACCTCTACGTCTAACTGGCTGCTCAGGAGGTAAAACCTTGTCCTGAAAAGACTCATCATCCTCGGCCTCAACGACCGGTGGAGCGACACGCGCTCGCCTCCTCATTCTGAAAAGACAAACAGAAAGATTCAGACAAAACAGACAACGGAGGAATAACGCTGAAAACTACAGCAAGGAATACTCATCAGGACATACTCGAACCTAATACACTGCAGTAGTCCAACAGAAAACACAACTTTAAAACTAGGGCCACAACTCACATAACTAAGCCCTGACACAGAACTCCACTCTGATACGAACTTCGCTCTGATACCAACTTTGTCACGACCCAAAACAGGGGCCATGACCGGCGCTAGGGAACGGGAATTCTTTCGAATCCGGAACCCGTAGCAAGCCTAAAAATAAAATAAAGCATGCCATAATAACAATAAAAATATAATATGCAGCGGAAATAAAAATCATAATATCATTTTTCCATATCAACTGGATTTAAACTAAATCTCATCTCATCACATAGATGTACATAATCTTTAATACAAATCTAGTTTCAATGTAGTACATCTCTTTAAAATAAAGTACATGAAATCCAATACTTTAATTCACAACTACTGCAGTGTCTAGATAAAATAAATAAGACTCAAGTAGACAATTTACATAAAGAAGCCGGGGCGGAAGAAATCCGGCGTATCGACCTGCTACTGAGGTCTGAGGAAGTTGACTCTCCTGAAAAATAGTCAACGGAGGGGAGTCAGACCTCACTGAGTGAATTACTATAATATATATACATACACACTAAGTGATAATGCATACAGTCAACAGTATATATATAATATGTATATATATAGGCAAATTCATACAGATGCAGAAAAATCATTTTTATATATTTTACTGAAAAATCCCAGTTTATGAAGGATCACATAGAACCCTAGAATATCGCAACCTCAGAAAATAGTGTTAAACAACACTCTGGCCATACAGGCTCACTTATACCAAATATATCCACTTAATCCATATGGACAGTAGACTGGCCCCGAGACACTAAGTCAACCGAGCTCCAGCAGTCTGACTGCCAGTGTGATTGGCCCCGAGACACTTGGTCAACCGAGCTCCAGCAATCACACCCACAAACCACATCTCACATATCAATAATCATATCAAACCAATATCCACAAATAGTTAGTAACATAGCCTAAAGCTATAGGCGTACCGGTACGTACTCGGTCCTAGTGCTGCCCACTAGGTAGCACGTTCTATTGATATCCTTCATTAATAAATAATAAAACATTCATTCACAAATACATGATGCATGAATTTAAATAAATCAACAATATAAACCATATATATACTGGAAATATACCAAACATAAACCAGGTATATTTTGAGTATATATATGTCAAATAAATCCAATCAAATCATGAATTAAACTAAAAATATATTTAAAAACATTTTAAATATATTTTATTAATAAAACATGTATATAATTTATTATATACCAAAAATATACTTGAATATAAATCACATTATTTATGCATATTCAGTCAAAATAAAACATGCATTTTCTAAATCATGCATCCTAAGCATATATATATAATATAGTAACTCACCTAATGCGCTCCACGAGACAGGTCCGACGGGCCTGGTCCACTAGCCCTCGGTCTCGGCGCAACTAATCAAGCAATAAATAACCGACATTAGAATAAACCTAACAGAAATCCTAGAATTCAATCTAGAGTATTAAACACAGAATCAAAAATTAGGGTTCGACTGGATATCACGTTTTACGAGAATTCTACCGAAAATCCGGCAGAACCTCCCCTGTAAAACGGACATCTCTCTACTCAAAAGAGTAGAGCCGACCCTGCAAAGAAACACACTTCGAAAAACGAGCTCAACACAATCCAAAATCCCACGGTCGGACTCCAAACTATAGTCCACCGACCGCGGTCCACAAACACAGAACAATATTCCAGATACAACAAAAATATCCTTAAATCACAAAAATACATTTCATACGTAGAAATTACATAATTAACCTTGAAACACTATAAAAACCGATTAAAACTCATTTTATTAGAAAAACCGTATATTATATATATAATTGAAAATAATTCCCGAAAAATAGTTTTAATTAGTTAAAAATACTAAATAATTTGTAGAAATCATTTTTATACCTTAAATAAATATTAAAACCAATTAAATTACATTTTTAGACAATTTAGGGTAAAATTACCAAAATACCCCTATATATATAAATATACTTACATTACTTCAAAAATTCACCAAAAATCATACAATTACCCAAAATTAATTTTCTCAACATATTTATCAATAATATTAATAATTAAACCCAATTAACCAATTAAATTCAATTTAAAACACAATTAACCTAATTTTCCAAAATCACCTAAACTTCAATAATTAAAAATAAATACTTAGAAATTCATAAAAATTCCAAATAAATTCCTATAATTCATTTAAACACCTAATTTAACCATAAACTCCAATTTCATAATTTAAATAATTAATTTCCGAAAATTAGAAAATAATATTACAATATTCAAAAATACCCAAAAATCCAAACAATCTCCAAAAATTCTACAAAAATTCATACATGTAGATTAAGCTACTAGGAACAACATTTGTGAAGGAATTTTCCATGAATCAATCAATTCGAAGCTCAAAAAAATCGAAAACCCTAATAGGCCGAAGTTTACAAATCGAAAACTAAGCAATTCTAGACCATTTTAGCTCAAACCAAAGCTAGAATCACACTCACCGGAGCTCAAGGAGAAGAAAGAGACCGGCGGTGTCAAAAACGGTGGCCGGAGGAGGGAGAAACGGCGGTAGCTCGACTTTCGGCCTCCTAAGCTAATTCCGACCAAACTCGTCGGGAAAGGGGGCTGCTGGCGGCGGGGAACGGCTGGAGACGGAGGTGGCTCACCGAGAGGCACACCGACGGTGAAGGAACGGCAGTTGCAGACGGTGGAGGTGGGTGGTGGTCGTCGGGCGCGGGAAGGAGAAGAAGAAGAAGAAGAAGAAGGAAGCTCGGGGGCAGTTTGGTAATTTTCCAAAAATTTTTGATTTTGATGTATATATGTATATATATATACTTTATACTTTATATTAAAATAATATTAAATTACACACATCAAATATACACCACACACATAAAAATATTAATATTTTAATAATTTATACCAAATAAAATTAATTAAATAACAATTAAAACAATTAAATACTTAATAAAATATTAGGGTATAATAAACCCTAATTAAATACATATACACACACAGGCTTTATTTAATAATTTAAAAATATGTATGAGTTCATGCAAGTCCGTAAATACATCTAAAATAATTAATAATAAATTGTTTACGTGAAAATTTCCCCGAAAATGCAAGTCCCGGGAAAATTTTACGTAAAACATTGTAAATAATATACCGTAATTAAAATAGGTTTTAAATACATATTAACTCATAAAAATATCACATATATATTCAAAATTATTGACACTGCATATCCCGGTACAGTGTAAAAAAAATATTTTTAAAAACACGGGATATTACAGTCTTCCCCCCTTACAAGAATTCGTCCCCGAATTCCAGAAAACAAGATTACAGAATCAGGAAGGAAAGAGATACGGGTAAGAAGCTCGCATCTCAGCTTCAGTCTCCCACGTATGCTCTTCAACTCTGTCGCTACGCCATAGAACCTTGACCATCGGAATCTGCTTCGATCGCAACTGTCGAACTTGAAAATCAACGATCGCCACAGGTTCTTCCACAAAAGTCAAATCTTCACTCACTTCCACACTATCAGGTTGCAACACGTGTGAAGGATCCGAGATATACTTCCTCAACATCGAGATATGAAATACTGGATGCACTTGTGACATACTCGGAGGCAAATCCAACCGATATGCAACAGTGCCAACTCTCTCCAGAATCTCAAACGGTCCAATATATCTCGGTGTTAACTTACCCTTCCTGTCAAATCTCATCACACCCTTCATCGGAGATACTTTCAAAAAAACGAAATCTCCAACCTGAAACTCCATATCTCTGCGCCTAGGATCCGCATAACTCTTCTGTCTGCTAACTGCGGTCTCTAATCTTCGCTTGATCACGGTGACTTTCTCTGCAGCATCCTGAACCATCTCTGGTCCAGTCAAAACTCTCTCACCGATCTCATCCCAACTCAACGGGGATCTACACTTCCTTCCATACAACGCCTCATACGGTGCCATACCAATACTGCTATGGTAGCTGTTATTATATGCAAACTCAACAAGTGACAAATGATCATCCCAGCTACCTCCCAAATCCAAGACACACATCCTCAACATATCTTCTAGTGTCTGGATCGTCCTCTCAGACTGACCGTCTGTCTGAGGATGAAAAGCAGTACTGAAATCCAACCTAGTGCCCATCGCTTCCTGCAACTTCTGCCAAAAACGAGAAGTGAACACTGAACCTCTATCTGACACAATGGACACAGGTACTCCATGAAGGCACACAATATGCTTCACGTACAACTTCGCCAATCTAGCAACTGAATATGTGGCTTTCACAGGCAAGAAATGTGCAGACTTCGTCAATCTGTCTACAATCACCCAGATGGAATCGTATCCATCCTTCGAACGAGGTAAACCGACCACAAAATCCATAGCTATCCTTTCCCACTTCCACTCGGGAATAGGAAGAGGCTGAAGCTTCCCAGAAGGCTTCTGATGTTCGGCTTTCACTTGCTGACACGTCAAGCATTTAGCAACATAATCAGCAACATCCTTCTTCAATCCATCCCACCAGTATAGATCTCTGATACTGTGGTACATCTTGGTAACACCTGGATGAACGCTGTAGGCTGTAGAATGTGCTTCCTCTAAGATCTCTTCTCTCAAATCATCCACATCAGGAACACACAATCTACCACTGATCCACAACACACCATCATCATCAAGTGTGAAATCAGTGAACTTCCCTGCTCTGACATTCTCTACAAGCTCTTCCAGAATAGGATCTCGGCTCTGAGCTGCTTTAATCCTATCCCTCAGTACAGATCGTACTTTAAACTGAGCTAACAATCCACCTGATCTACTGATCTTCATCATCAGACCTTGATCCACCATCAGATGCAATTCCTGGATCAATGGTCTCCTCTCAACACCGATGTGAGCAAGACTACCTGAAGACTTCCTACTCAAGGCATCTGCTACCACATTAGCTTTACCCGGATGGTAAAGAATCTCGCAATCATAATCCTTCAATAGTTCCAACCATCTTCTCTGCCTCAAATTCAAATCTCGCTGCTGAAAAATGTACTTAAGGCTCTTGTGATCAGTAAATATTTCACAAGTCACCCCGTACAGATAATGTCTCCAAATCTTCAAAGCAAAGATCACTGTAGCCATCTCAAGATCATGTGTGGGATAGTTCTGCTCATGCTTCTTCAACTGCCTCGAAGCATAGGCTATCACCCTTCCATTCTGCATCAACACACAACCAAGACCAATTCTAGAGGCATCACAGTAAACTGTGAACTTATCTACACTATTAGGCAAAGCTAATACTGGCGCTGTGGTCAACTTCTCCTTCAATAACTGAAAACTATTCTCACAAGCTTCTGACCACTCGAATCTAACATTCTTCTGAGTCAAGCGAGTCATAGGGGCTGCAATCCTGGAAAAATCCTGCACAAACCGCCTATAATACCCGGCTAAACCCAGAAAACTCCGAATCTCCGTAACAGAAGTAGGTCTAGGCCACTCAGATACTGCCTCAACCTTCTGTGGATCAACCTGAATACCTTCTTTAGACACTACGTGTCCAAGAAAAGAAACACTCTCCATCCAGAAATCACACTTCGAGAATTTAGCATAAAGCTGATGACCTCTCAGTGTCTGTAGTACAATCCTCAAGTGATATACATGCTCTTCCATACTCCTCGAATATACTAGTATATCATCAATGAAGACTACTACAAACTGATCCACATACGGTCTGAATACTCTATTCATCAGATCCATAAAAGCTACTGGTGCATTAGTCAAACCAAAAGACATCACCAGAAACTCATAATGGCCATATCTAGTGCGGAAAGCTGTCTTAGGAATATCAGCTTCACTAATCCGCAGCTGATGATAACCCGACCTCAAGTCGACCTTAGAAAAGAACTGTGCACCTTGTAACTGATCAAATAAATCATCTATCCTCGAGAGAGGATACTTGTTCTTCACTGTCACCTTATTCAGCTCTCTGTAGTCAATGCACAGTCTCAGGGTACCATCCTTCTTCTTCACAAACAAGACTGGTGCACCCCAAGGAGAAACACTAGGTCTAATAAAATCCTTATCCAACAAATCTTGCAACTGCTCCTTCAACTCTCTCAACTCTGCAGGAGCCATACGATAGGGTGGCATAGATATAGGAGTAGTACCTGGGACCACATCTATACAGAACTCAATCTCTCTATGAGGTGGTAAACCTGGCAACTCCTCGGGAAAAACATCAGGAAACTCACAAGCAATCGGAACATCTGTGAGTGATAACTTCTCCACTGACGTATCCCTAACCAATGCCAAAAACCCCTGACAACCTTTCCTCAACAACTTCCTAGCAGAAATAGCAGAAATAAGATTCTGAGGTGCTGAACTCCTATCACCCACAAACTTAAAATCTTCTTCACCAGGAATTCTGAAAGTCACCTCCTTATTCCTGCAGTCTACCATGGCATAGTGCTGAGATAACCAATCCATTCCTAAAATAACATCAAACTCCATCACATCCAACAAAATCAAATCAACGGGTAATTCTCTAACTCCCACGAGAACTGGACAACCAGAAAGAACAATATCGGTGTCCAAGGAATCGCTCATAGGAGTGGCAACAGACAAAGGAAAAGCCATCCTCGAAGCTTGCCAACAAGATTTAGAAGCAAAAACAGGAGAAACAAACGAATGCGTGGCACCCGGATCAAACAAAACCAAAGCATCCAGGTAACAAACAGAAAGAATACCTGCCACGACTGCATTAGATGCCTGAGCATCCTGCTGAGTCAGATGGAAGACTCTGGCCTGACCTCGACCTCCCTGCTGACTGGTAGAAGCCTGGCCAACACCTCTAGCACCTCCTCTAGTACCTCTACCATGACTCTGCTGTGGAACAAACTGAGTAGAACTCTGATGCTGGGCTGGTGGCAACTGAAATGGCACGGGTGCTACACTAGTAATCGACTGCTGTGGGAATCACGGAATCTGCTGCTGCTGATATCCGGAATAAGGACACGACCTGGCAACATATCTTGTCTGCCCGCATCTGAAACATGTCAGCGGTGTCAGATAACACGGTCCCTGATGGACTCTACCACAAGTCTGACAAACACTGGCCGCTGATCCAGAACTACAACCACTGCTGCTGCTCGAAGCACCTGACCCAAATCTAAACGATCTACGCTGACCTCCACGGCCATGTCTACTGCTCCGATGCACTCGCTGCTGCTGTCTCTGACTCTGCTGAGTCAAACCTCGCTGCTGACTACTCGAACCAACATGAAAACTCGAATATGGAGTAGCCTGCGATCCACTCGACTGAACTCCCAACTGGTAATAATCAGGCATCGCTCCCTGCCTAACTAACCTCAGCTCGATCTCCTTAGCTAGCTCAATCACAGACTCCAGAGTAAGACCTGCTGTGGGCATACCAGCAAAAGCTGAACCCAAACCAGTAACATAGGTAGTAACCACGAAATACTGATCTCGCATCAGATCCTCAGCATATCTACCCAAACGAAGAAACTCTCGGGTATACTCCTCTACAGATCGATCTCCACGAGAAATATTAGTCAAACGGAGATGATAGCTCAAACAAAGAGGCTCTGGACAAAATCTCCTCATGAATCGCTCTCAAAACTGAGCCCAGGTCATCGTTATCATAAAGGGCTGGATCATCTGAATGAACCAATCTAGAGCTGGTCCCTCGACAGACAACTCAACGATCATGATCCGTTGGTACTCGGTATGAGCAGTCCAAGTCCTAGTCTCAATCGCATGCAGAAAATCTAAAGGATCAGAAGTACCATCAAAAGCAATCCTACCAACTCTGGCATAGAACAAAGCTGCCTCAGGGTCAGACATACCCTGCTGATAGGCAGGCTGAACAACTGGAGGAACAGGAACATCAAACTCAGGCTCAATAGGCTCCTCGTCCTGTAACTCTCTCTGCCTACGGTGACCTGCCGCTCCTCGAGGTCTACCTCTGTCACGACCTCTACGTCTAACTGGCTGCTCAGGAGGTAAAACCTCATCCTGAAAAGACTCATCATCCTCGGCCTCAACGACCGGTGGAGCGACACGCGCTCGCCTCCTCATTCTGAAAAGATAAACGGAAAGATTCAGACAAAACAGACAACGGAGGAATAACGCTGAAAACTACAGCAAGGAATACTCATCAGGACATACTCGAACCTAATACACTGTAGTAGTCCAACAGAAAACACAACTTTAAAACTAGGGCCACAACTCACATAACTAAGCCCTGACACAGAACTGAGCTAGCAGTCCACCTGATCTACTAATCTTCATCATCAGACCTTGATCCACCAACAGATGCAACTCTTGGATCAATGGTCTCCTCTCAACACCGATGTGAGCAAGACTACCTGAGGACTTCCTACTCAAGGCATCTGCTACAACATTAACTTTACCTGGATGGTAAAGAATCTCGCAATCATAATCCTTCAACAGTTCCAACCATCTCCTCTGCCTCAAATTCAAATCTCTCTGCTGAAAAATGTACTTAAGGCTCTTGTGATCAGTAAATATCTCACAAGTCACCCCGTACAGATAATGTCTCCAAATCTTCAAAGCAAAGATCACTGCAACCATTTCAAGATCATGTGTAGGATAATTCTGCTCATGCTTCTTCAACTGCCTTGAAGCATAGGCTATCACCCTTCCATTCTGCATCAGCACACAACCAAGACCAATTCTAGAGGCATCACAGTAAACTGTGAACTTATCCACACTATTAGGCAAAGCTAACACTGGCGCTGTGGTCAACTTCTCCTTCAACAACTGGAAACTATTCTCACACGCTTCTGACCACTCGAATCTAACATTCTTCTGAGTCAAGCGAGTCATAAGGGATGCAATTCTAGAAAAATCCTGCACAAACCGCCTATAATACCCGGCTAAACCCAGAAAACTTCGAATCTCTGTAACAGAAGTAGGTCTAGGCCACTCAGATACTGCCTCAACCTTCTGTGGATCAACCTGAATACCTTCTTTAGACACTACGTGTCCAAGAAAAGAAACACTCTCCATCCAGAAATCACACTTCGAGAATTTAGCATAAAACTGATGATCTCTCAGTGTCCGTAGTACAATCCTCAAGTGATATACGTGCTCTTCCATACTCCTCGAATATACCAGTATATCATCAATGAAGACTACTACAAACTGATCCACATACGGTCTGAATACTCTGTTCATCAGGTCCATAAAAGCTGCTGGTGCATTAGTCAAACCAAAAGACATCACCAGAAACTCATAATGGCCATATCTAGTGCGGAACGCTGTCTTAGGAACATTGGCCTCACTAATCCGCAGCTGATGATAACCCGACCTCAAGTCGATCTTAGAAAAGAATTGTGCACCCTGTAGTTGATCAAACAAATCATCTATCCTCGGGAGAGGATACTTGTTCTTCACTGTCACCTTATTCAGCTCTCTGTAGTCAATGCACAGTCTCAGGGTACCATCCTTCTTCTTCACAAACAAGACTGGTGCACCCCAAGGAGAAACACTAGGTCTGATAAAACCCTTATCCAACAACTCTTGCAACTGCTCCTTCAACTCTCTCAACTCTGCAGGAGCCATACGATAAGGTGGCATAGATATAGGAGTAGTACCTGGTACCACATCTATACAGAACTCAATCTCTCTATGAGGTGGTAAACCTGGCAACTCCTCGGGAAAAACATCAGGGAACTCACAAGCAACCGGAACATCTGTGAGTGATAACTTCTCCACTGAAGTATCCCTGACCAATGGCAAATATCCCTGACATCCCTTCTTCAACAACTTCCTAGCCGTAATAGCAGAAATAAGATTCTGAGGTGCTGAACTCCTATCACCAACAAACTTAAACTCTACTTCACCAGGAATTCTAAAAGTCACCTCTTTATTCCTGCAATCTACCACGGCATAGTGCTGAGATAACCAATCCATTCCTAAAATAACATCAAACTCCATCACATCCAATAATATCAAATCAGCGGGTAATTCTCTATCTCCCACGAGAACTGGACAACCAGAAAGAACAATATCGGCGTCCAAGGAATTGCTCAGAGGAGTGGCAACAGACAAAGGAAAAGCCATCCTCGAAGCTTGCCAACAAGATTTAGAAGTAAAAACAGGAGAAACAAATGAATGCGTGGCACCCGGATCAAACAAAACCCAAGCATCCAGGTAACAAACAGAAACAATACCTGCCACGACTGTATTAGATGCCTGAGCATCCTGCTGAGTCAGATGGAAGACTCTCGCCTGGCCTCGACCTCCCTGCTGACTGGTAGAAGCCTGGCCAACACCTCTGGCACCTCCTCTAGTACCTTTACCACGACTCTGCTGTGGAATAAACTGAGTAGAACTCTGATGCTGGGCTGGCGGTAACTGAAATGGCACGGGTGCTGCACTAGCAATCGACTGCTGTGGGAATCACGGAATCTGCTGCTGCTGATATCCAGAATAAGGACACGATCTGGCAAAATGTCCTATCTGCCCGCATCTGAAACATGTCAGTGGTGTCAGATAACACGGTCCCTGATGGAATCTACCACAAGTCTGACAAACACTGGCCGCTGATCCAGAACTACGACCACTGCTACTGCTCGAAGCACCTGACCCAAATCTGAACAATCTACGCTGACCTCCACGGCCATGTCTACTACTCCGATGCACTCGCTGCTGCTGTCTTTGACTCTGTTGAGTCGGACCTCGCTGTTGACTACTCGAACCAACATGAAAACTCGAATATGGAGTAGCCTGCAATCCACTCGACTGAACTCCCAACTGGTAATAATCAGGCATCGCTCCCTGCCTAACTAACCTCAGCTCAATCTCCTTAGCTAGCTCAATCACGGACTCCAGAGTAAGACTTGCTGTAGGCATACCAGCAAAAGCTGAACCCAAACCAGTAACATACGTAGTAACAGTGAAATACTGATCTCGCATCAGATCCTCAGCATATCTACCCAGCCGAAGAAACTCTCGGGTATACTCCTCTACAGATCGATCTCCATGAGAAATACTGGTCAATCGGAGACGATAACTCAAACGAAGAGGCTCTGGACAAAATCTCCTCATGAATCGCTCTCGAAACTGAGCCCATGTCATCATCATCATATAGGGCTGGATCATCTGAATGAACCAATCTAGAGCTGGTCCCTCGACAGACAACTCGACGATCATGATCCGCTGGTACTCGGTATGAGCAGTCCGAGTCCTAGTCTCAATCGCATGCAGAAAATCTAATGGATCGGAAGTACCATCAAAAGCAATCCTGCCAACTCGGGCATAGAACAAAGCTGCCTTAGGGTCAGACATACCCTGCTGATAGGCAGGCTGAACAGGCTGAACAACTGGAGGAACAGGAACATCAAACTCAGGCTCAACAGGCTCCTCATCCTGTAACTCTCTCTGCCTACGGCGACCTGCCACTCCTCGAGGTCTACCTCTGCCATGACCTCTACGTCTAACTGGCTGCTCAGGAGGTAAAACCTCATCCTGAAAAGACTCATCATCCTCGGCCTCAACGACCGGTGGAGCGACACGCGCTCGCCTCCTCATTCTGAAAAGACAAACAGAAAGATTCAAACAAAACAGACAACGGAGGAATAACACAGAAAACTACAGCAAGGAATACTCATCAAGACATACTCAAACCTAATACACTGCAGTAGTCCAACAGAAAACACAACTTTAAAACTAGGGCCATAACTCACATAACTAAGCCCTGACACAGAACTCCGCTCTGATACCAACTTTGTCACGACCCAAAACAGGGGCCATGACCGGCGCTAGGGAACGGGAATTCTTTCGAATCCGAACCCGTAGCAAGCCTAAAAATAAAATAAATCATGCCATAATAACAGTATAATATGCAGCGGAAATAAAAATCATAATATCATAATATTATCCACATCAACTGGATTTAAATCAAAATCTCATCACATATATAATAATCCTTTTAATACAAATCCAGTTTCAATATAATACATTTCTTTAAAATAAAATACATGAAATCCAACACTTTAATTCACAACTACTGCAGTGTCTAGATAAAATAAATAAGACTCAAATAGATAATTTACACAAAGAAGCCGGGGCGGAAGAAATCCGGCGTATCGACCTGCTACTGAGGTCTGAAGAAGTTGACTCTCCTGAAAAATAGTCAACGGAGGGGAGTCAGACTCACTGAGTGAATTACTATAATATATTATACATACACACTAAATGATAATGCATACAATCAATAGTATATATATATCTAATATATATACAGGTAAATACACACAAATGCAGAAAATCATTTTATATGTTTTATTGAAAATCATCTTTTATGAAGGATCACATAGAACCCTAGAATATCGCAACCTCAGAAAATAGTGTTAAACAACACTCCTAGCCATACAGGCTCACTTAATCCAAATATATCCACTTAATCCATTTGGACAGTAGACTGGCCCCGAGACACTAAGTCAACCGAGCTCCAGTAGTCTGACTGCCAGTGTGATTGGCCCCGAGACACTTGGTCAACCGAGCTCCAGCAATCACACCTCCAAACCATATCTCACACATATCAATAATCATAATCAATCAATATCCACAAATAAGTTAGTAATATAGCCTAAATACTATAGGCGTACCGGTACGTACTCGGTCCTAGTGCTGCCCACTAGGTAGCACGTTCTATTGATATCCTTCATCATTAATAATGTAAAACATTCATTCACAAAAATAAATGATGCATGAATATAAATGAAATAACAATATAATCCATATATATACCGAAAATATACCAAAAGTAAACCAGGTATATTTCAAGTATATATATATATCAAATACATTCAATCAAATTATAAATTAAGCTAGAAATATATTAAAAACATTTAAATATATTTTATTCACAAAATATGCATATAATTTAGTATATACCAAAAATAAACCAAAAATATACTTAATGTAAACTTAAGAAATAATCAAATTATTTATGCATCTTTAATCAACATAAAACATACATTTCTAAATCATGCATCCTAAGCATATATATATAGTATAGTAACTCACCTAATGCGCTCCACGAGACGGGTCCGACGGGCCTGGTCCACTAGCCCTCGGTCTTGGCGCAACTAAACCCTAATTAAATAAATATACACACACATAGGCTTTATTTAGTATTTTAAAAATACGCATGAGTTCATGCAAGTCCAAAAATATATTTAAAATAATTAATATTAAATTATTTACGTGAAAATTTCCCCGAAAATGAAAGTCTCGGGAAAATTTTACGTAAAACACTGTAAATAATACACAATATTAAAAATAGGTTTTAAATACATATCAACTCATGGAAATATCGTAATATATATACACAAATTATTAACACTGTATATCCCGGTACAGTGTAAAAATATTTAAATTTATGGGATATTACATCAGCAGTCGCAGATTCTGCGATTTCCTCAGTAGTCGATTGCTAGTACTGCACCAATTCCTTTTCAGTTGCCTCCAGCCCAACATCAGAGTTTTACTCAGCTTGTTCCCCAGCAGGGTCATGGTAGAGGTACTAGAGGAGGTGCCAGAGGTGTTGGCCAGGCTTCTACCAGCTAGTAGGGAGGTCAAGGACAGGCCAGAGTCTTTCATCTCACTCAGTGGAATGCTCAGGCATCTAAAGCAGTCATGGCAGGTATTATTTCTGTCTGTTACCTGGATGCATGGATTCTGTTTGATCCGAGTGCCACACATTCGTTCATTTCTCCTGTTTTTGCTTCCAAGTCTTGTTAGCAAGCTTCGAGGATGGCTTTTCCTTTGTTTTTCACCACTCCTCTAAGTGATTCTTTGGACATCGATGTTGTTCTTTCTGGTTGTCCAGTTCTTATTGGAGGTAGAGAATTATCAACTGATTTGATTATGTTGAATGTGATGGAGTTTGATGTTATTTTGGGTATAGATTGGTTATCTCAGTACTATGCCATTGTGGATTGTTAGAGTAAAGAGGTGACTTTCAGAATTCCTAGTGAAGAAGAATTTAATTTTATGGGTGATAGGAGTTCAGCACCTCAGAATCTTATTTCTTCTACTACGACTAGAAAGTTGTTGAGGAAAGGTTGTCAGGAATATTTGGCATTAGTCAAGGATACTTTAGTGGAGAAGTTGTCACTCACAGATGTTCCTGTTGCCTGTGAGTTTCCTGATATTTTTCTTGAGGAGTTGCCAGGTTTACCACCTCATAGAGAGATTAAGTTATGTATAGATGTGGTTCCAGGCACTACTCCTATATCTATGCCACCCTACAAAATGGCTCCTGCAGAGTTGAAAGAGTTAAAGGAGTAGTTGTAAGAGTTATTGGATAAGGGTTTCATTAGACCCAATATTTCTCCTTGGGGTGCACCAGTCCTGTTTATAAAGAAAAGAGATGGTACCCTGAGACTATGCATTGACTACAAAGAGCTGAACAAGGTGACAGCGAAGAACAAGTATCCTCTCCCGAGGATAGATGACTTGTTTGATAAGCTACAGGGTGTATAGTTCTTTTCTAAGATTGATTTGAGGTCGGGTTATCATCAGCTGCAGATCAATGAAGCCGATGTTCCTAAAATGACATTCCGCACTCGATATGGTCATTATGAGTTTCTGGTGATGTCTTTTAGCTTGACTAATGCACCAGCAGCTTTTATGGATCTGATGAATAGGGTATTCAGACCATATGTGGTAGTCTTCATCGATGATATACTGGTGTATTCGAGAAGTATGGAGGAGCATGTATATCACTTGAGGATTGTACTACAGACATTGAGAGAACATCAGCTTTACGCTAAATTCTCAAAGTATGATTTCTGGATGGAAAGTATTGCTTTTCTTGGACATGTGGTGTCAAAAGAGGGTATCTAGGTGGATCCATAGAAGATTGAGGCAGTGTCTGAGTGGCCTAGACCAACTTCTGTTACAAAGATTCGGAGTTTTCTGAGTTTGGTCGGGTATTATAGGAGGTTTGTATAGGATTTTTCTAGAATTACAACTCCTATGACTCGCTTGACTCAGAAGAATGCAAGATTTGAGTGGTCAGAAGCTTATGAGAATAGTTTTTAGTTGCTAAAGGAGAAGTTGACCACAACTCTAGTGTTAGCTTTGCCTAATGGTGTGGACAAGTTCATAATGTATTATGATGCCTCTAGAGTTGGCCTTAGTTGTGTGTTAATGTAGTATGGTAGGGTGATAGCCTATGCTTCGAGACAATTAAAGAAGCATGAGTAGAACTATCCTACACATGACCTTGAGATGGCTGCAGTGATCTTTGCTCTCAAGATCTAGAGATATTATCTGTACGGGGTGACTCGTGAGATTTTTACTGATCACAAGAGCCTTAAGTACATTTTCCAGCAGAGAGATCTGAATCTGAGGTAGAGGAGATGGTTGGAACTGTTGAAAGATTATGACTTTGAGATTTTATATCATCCAGGCAAGGCTAATATGATAGCAGATGCCTTGAGTAGGAAGTCCTTAGGCAGTCTTGCTCATATTAGTGTGGAGAGGAGATCGTTGATCCAGGAGTTACATTTGTTGGTGGATCAAGGTCTGATGATGAAGATTAGTATATCAGGTGGACTGTTAGCTCAGTTTAAGGTCTAGGATAGGATTTGTACTGAGAGATAGGATTAAGGCAGCTCAGAGCTAAGATCCTATTCTAGAAGAGCTTGCAGAGAATGTCCGAGCAGGGAAGTTCACTAATTTCACACTCGATGATGATGGTGTTTTATGGATCAGTGGTAGATTGTGTGTTCCTGATGTGGATAATTTGAGGGAAGAGATCCTAAAGGAAGCACATTCTATAGCCTATAGCGTACATCCGGGTGTCACTAAGATGTACCACAGTACTAAAGACTTGTACTAGTGGGACAGATTGAAGAAGGATGTCATTAATAATGGTGCTAAGTGCTTAACATGTCAGCAAGTGAAAGCTGAGCATCAGAAGCCGTCAGGGAAGCTTCATCCTCTTCCTATTCTTGAGTGGAAGTGGGAAAGGATAGCTATGGATTTTGTGGTTGGTTTACCTTGTTCCAAGGATGGATATGATTCTATCTGGGTGATTATAGATAGGTTGACTAAGTCTGCACATTTCTTGCCTGTGAAAGCTACCTACTTTGTAGCTAGATTGACGAAGCTGTATGTGAAGCATATAATGTGCCTTCATGGAGTACCTATGTCCATTGTGTCAGACAGAGGTTTAGTGTTTACCTCACATTTTTGGAAGAAGTTACAGGAAGTAATGGGTACTAGGTTGGACTTCAGTACTGCTTTTCATCCTCAGACAGATGTTCAGTCCGAGAGGACAATCCAGACATTAGAAGATATGTTGAGGATGTGTGTTTTGGATTTGGGAGGTAGTTGGGATGATCATTTGTCACTCATAGAGTTTTTATATAATAACAGCTACCATAGCAGTATTGGAATGGCACCATATGAGGCTTTATACGAAAGGAAGTGTAGATCCCCTCTGAGTTGGGATGAGATTTGTCACGACCCAAAACAGGGGCCATGACCGGCGCTAGGGAACGGGAATTCTTTCGAATCCGGAACCCGTAGCAAGCCTAAAAATAAAATAAAGCATGCCATAATAACAATAAAAATATAATATGCAGTGGAAATAAAAATCATAATATCATTTTTCCATATCAACTGGATTTAAACTAAATCTCATCTCATCACATAGATGTACATAATCTTTAATACAAATCTAGTTTCAATGTAGTACATCTCTTTAAAATAAAGTACATGAAATCCAATACTTTAATTCACAACTACTGCAGTGTCTAGATAAAATAAATAAGACTCAAGTAGACAATTTACATAAAGAAGCCGGGGCGGAAGAAATCCGGCGTATCGACCTGCTACTGAGGTCTGAGGAAGTTGACTCTCCTGAAAAATAGTCAACGGAGGGGAGTCAGACCTCACTGAGTGAATTACTATAATATATATACATACACACTAAGTGATAATGCATACAGTCAACAGTATATATATAATATGTATATATACAGGCAAATTCATACAGATGCAGAAAAATCATTTTTATATATTTTACTGAAAAATCCCAGTTTATGATGGATCACATAGAACCCTAGAATATCGCAACCTCAGAAAATAGTGTTAAACAACACTCTGGCCATACAGGCTCACTTATACCAAATATATCCACTTAATCCATATGGACAGTAGACTGGCCCCGAGACACTAAGTCAACCGAGCTCCAGCAGTCTGACTGCCAGTGTGATTGGCCCCGAGACACTTGGTCAACCGAGCTCCAGCAATCACACCCACAAACCACATCTCACATATCAATAATCATATCAAACCAATATCCACAAATAGTTAGTAACATAGCCTAAAGCTATAGGCGTACCGGTACGTACTCGGTCCTAGTGCTGCCCACTAGGTAGCACGTTCTATTGATATCCTTCATTAATAAATAATAAAACATTCATTCACAAATACATGATGCATGAATTTAAATAAATCAACAATATAAACCATATATATACTGGAAATATACCAAACATAAACCAGGTATATTTTGAGTATATATATGTCAAATAAATCCAATCAAATCATGAATTAAACTAAAAATATATTTAAAAACATTTTAAATATATTTTATTAATAAAACATGTATATAATTTATTATATACCAAAAATATACTTGAATATAAATCACATTATTTATGCATATTCAGTCAAAATAAAACATGCATTTTCTAAATCATGCATCCTAAGCATATATATATAATATAGTAACTCACCTAATGCGCTCCACGAGACAGGTCCGACGGGCCTGGTCCACTAGCCCTCGGTCTCGGCGCAACTAATCAAGCAATAAATAACCAACATTAGAATAAACCTAACAGAAATCCTAGAATTCAATCTAGAGTATTAAACACAGAATCAAAAATTAGGGTTCGACTGGATATCACGTTTTACGAGAATTCTACCGAAAATCCGGCAGAACCTCCCCTTTAAAACGGACATCTCTCTACTCAAAAGAGTAGAGCCGACCCTGCAAAGAAACACACTTCGAAAAACGAGCTCAACACAATCCAAAATCCCACGGTCGGACTCCAAACTATAGTCCACCGACCGGGGTCCACAAACACAGAACAATATTCCAGATACAACAAAAATATCCTTAAATCACAAAAATACATTTCATACGTAGAAATTACATAATTAACCTTGAAACACTATAAAAACCGATTAAAACTCATTTTATTAGAAAAACCGTATATTATATATATAATTGAAAATAATTCCCGAAAAATAGTTTTAATTAGTTAAAAATACTAAATAATTTGTAGAAATCATTTTTATACCTTAAATAAATATTAAAACCAATTAAATTACATTTTTAGACAATTTAGGGTAAAATTACCAAAATACCCCTATATATATAAATATACTTAAATTACTTCAAAAATTCACCAAAAATCATACAATTACCCAAAATTAATTTTCTCAACATATTTATCAATAATATTAATAATTAAACCCAATTAACCAATTAAATTCAATTTAAAACACAATTAACCTAATTTTCCAAAATCACCTAAACTTCAATAATTAAAAATAAATACTTAGAAATTCATAAAAATTCCAAATAAATTCCTATAATTCATTTCAACACCTAATTTAACCATAAACTCCAATTTCATAATTTAAATAATTAATTTCCGAAAATTAGAAAATAATATTAAAATATTCAAAAATACCCAAAAATCCAAACAATCTCCAAAAATTCTACAAAAATTCATACATGTAGATTAAGCTACTAGGAACAACATTTGTGAAGGAATTTTCCATGAATCAATCAATTCGAAGCTCAAAAAAATCAAAAACCCTAATAGGCCGAAGTTTACAAATCGAAAACTAAGCAATTCTAGACCATTTTAGCTCAAACCAAAGCTAGAATCACACTCACCGGAGCTCAAGGAGAAGAAAGAGACCGGCGGTGTCGAAAACGGTGGCCGGAGGAGGGAGAAACGGCGGTAGCTCGACTTTCGGCCTCCTAAGCTAATTCCGGCCAAACTCGTCGGGAAAGGGGGCTGCTGGCGGCGGGGAACGGCTGGAGACGGAGGTGGCTCACCGAGAGGCACACCGATGGTGAAGGAACGGCAGTTGCAGACGGTGGAGGTGGGTGGTGGTCGTCGGGCGCGGGAAGGAGAAGAAGAAGAAGAAGAAGGAAGCTCGGGGGCAGTTTGGTAATTTTCCAAAAATTTTTGATTTTGATGTATATATGTATATATATATACTTTATACTTTATATTAAAATAATATTAAATTACACACATCAAATATACACCACACACATAAAAATATTAATATTTTAATAATTTATACCAAATAAAATTAATTAAATAACAATTAAAACAATTAAATACTTAATAAAATATTAGGGTATAATAAACCCTAATTAAATACATATACACACACAGGCTTTATTTAATAATTTAAAAATATGTATGAGTTCATGCAAGTCCGTAAATACATCTAAAATAATTAATAATAAATTGTTTACGTGAAAATTTCCCCGAAAATGCAAGTCCCGGGAAAATTTTACGTAAAACATTGTAAATAATATACCGTAATTAAAATAGGTTTTAAATACATATTAACTCATAAAAATATCACATATATATTCAAAATTATTGACACTGCATATCCCGGTACAGTGTAAAAAATATATTTTTAAAAACACGGGATATTACAAGATTGGTGAGATAGCTTTGAATGGACTTGAGATGGTTCAGGATGCTGCATAGAAAGTCGCTATGATCAAGCATAGATTAGGGATCGCAGTTAGCAGGCAGAAGAGCTATGCGGATCCTAGGCGTAGAGATGTGGAATTTCAAGTTGGAGACTTTGTTTTCCTGAAGGTGTCTCCGATGAAGGGTGTTATGAGATTTGGCAGAAAGGGTAAGTTAGCATCGAGATATATAGGACCGTTCGAGATTCTGGAGAGAGTTGGCACTGTGGCATATCGGTTGGCTTTGCCTTCGAGTATGTCTCAAGTGCATCCAGTATTTCATATCTCGATGCTGAGGAAGTATGTCTCTGACCCTTTACACGTGTTGCAGCTTGACAACGTGGAAGTGAATGCAGATCTGATGTTTGTAGAAGAACCTGTGGCGATTGTTGATTATCAAGTTCAACAGTTGCATTCGAAGAAGAATCTGATGGTTAAGGTTTTATGGCGCAGCAATAGAGTAGAGGAGTATACATGGGAGATTGAAGCCGAGATGTGAGCTTCTTACCCGTATCTCTTCCTTTTTTGACTTGTATTCTTCTTTTTTTGGAATTCGGGGACGAATTCTTGTAAGGAGGGAAGACTGTAATATCCCGAGATTTTAAATAATTTTAAACTGCATCGGGATATGCAATGTTAATAATTTTAATAAATATATTTGATTAATTAATTAGTTTGATAATTATTAAAGTTAATTTTTAATTATTTTAAATTTCTTACGTAAAATTTTCCCGAGAATTTTATTTTTGGAAAAATTAAAACCTAAATAAATATTTATTAATTATGTTAGTCTGTTTTACATAATTGCATGAGTCCATGCATGAGTTTAATTATCATATTAATATATATATACATATACATGCATATATATACATATTTAGCATTTTAAGGTTATTTTTAATTAAGCATATATTATATAGTATTATTTAATTAATATGTATTATATATATATATGTATATAGATATTGTTATTTTGGTGTAGGAATTTTGTGAATATAATATTAATATATTATAATATAAGTTAAGAAAATTACGTATTGTGCCATTGTCTTCAACTTCTCGCCCGACGCATCCCCACCCCAATTTCCGTCACTGCCAACCTCTTCCCTCATCGTTGGTGTTCCGTCCGGCGTGCCACCACCCTCTCCAGCTCATTCTGCCACCTGTAGCTTTCATTTCCGATGAGTTTTGGTCGTTTTCGACTGAGAAATCAAAACTCGAGCTAACTCCGTTCAATCATTTTTCGGCCACGAAATTGGACACCACTGGTCTCTATCTCTTCCTTGAGCTTTGATGAGTGCATTTATAAGCTTGGTTTCACTTGATTTGGTCTAGATTTTCATTGGTGAGCAATTTTCATTTTTGGCCATTTTGAGTTCTTTAATTTTTTGAACTTTGATTCTAATGATTCAAGCTTACTTCCTTCACAAAGATTGTTCTTATTAGCTCAATCTACATCTTGTAATTTTTGTGGAATTTTTGGAATTTATTTTGATTTTTGTGAATTTTTTATTATTTTATTAATATTTTCTAATTTTCTTAAATTAATTAAATAAATTGTGAAATTGTGATTTATGGTGTTTTTAGGGGTTAAAATGAATTTTAGAATTTAATTTGTAATTTTTGTATAATTATTATGAATTTATTTAGTTTAGGTGATTTTTGGAAAATTAGGTTAAATAAGCTTTTTGTTAAAATTAATGGGTTAATTGAGTATAATTATTTATTTTATTGAATTATATGTTGAGAAATTAATTTTTGAGCAATTTTATAATTTTTAGTGAATTTTTGAATAATTATAGTATATTATGTGAATTTATATATTACTAGGGGTATTTTGGTAATTTGGTAATAAATTGGTTGAAAATTAAATTAAATTAGTTTTAATAATTATTTGAGGTATAAAAATAATTTTTACAAATTATTTACTATTTTTAACTCATTCAAATTATTTTTCGAAAATTATTTTCAAAATATATATAACATACTATTTTTGTAAATAAATGAGTTTTTAATGATTTTTAATATGTTTTAGGGCTAATTATGTAATTTAGATTTATAAAATGAATTTTGGTTAATATTTATGAATTTATCCAGAATTGTTGATTTTTAATAATATTTTATTAAATTAGGGTTTTATTTATAATTATCGGTTAAATAATTATTTTCAGTGTTTTAAATATCTAATTTGCTATATTTTGATTTATAAAGGGTATTTTTGGTATTATTGGATTTTTCATGTATGTTGTGCATATCTCATGAATTGTGAACCTCGGTCGGTAGAATTGTAGTTTAGGAGTACGACCAAAGGGTTGTGTGACTGTTTATACTCGAAGTGTGTTTTCCTGCAGGACCTGCTCTACTTTTTAAGTAGAGAGATGTTCGTTTTACAGGGACGATTTTGTCGAATTTTTGATAGAATTTCTCGTAAAATGTGACATCTGGTCAAATCCCTATTCCTAATTTGTGTCCAGTATTCTAGATCGAGTCTTTAGAATTTTGTTAGATTTATTTTGATTTTGTGTTGTTGTTTGTTTGTTTAGTTGCGCCAAGATCGAGGCCTAGTGGACCCGGCCCGTCGGATCCGTCTCGAGGAGCGCACAACTGTGAGTTATTATTTTATATATACGTGTTTTAGGATTGCATGTTTTAGTCATGTATGTTTAAATTTTATGAAATATGCATAAATGATTTAATAATTGCTTAAGTATATTTTAGGTATATTTATAGTATATTTTAAATTAAATGCATGTTTTATTATTGAATTATACTTAAAATGTTTTTAAGTATATGTATAGTTTATTTTCGGTTTATTTTATAATTAAATTGAATTTATTTAACGTATATATACTCGAAATATATTTGGTTTATTTTTGGTATATTTCTAGTATATATATGGTTTATATTGTTATTTTAATTAATGTCATGCATCATTTTATTTTATTTTATGAATGAATGGATTTATTTTGAATGAAGGATATCAATAGAACGTGCTACCTAGTGGGCAACACTAGGACCGCGTACGTACCGGTACGATGATAGAATTTTGGTTAAATTACTAACCTATTTGTGGATATTGATCGGATTAATTGGATTGATGTGTGATGTGATTTGAGAGTGTGATTGCTGGAGCTCGATTGACCAAGTGTCTTGGGACCAATCACATTGACAGGCAAACTGCTGGAGCTCGGTTGACTTAATGTCTCGAGGCCAGTCTACTGTCCAAATGGTACAAGTGAATTTATTTGGAATAAGTGAGCCTGTATGGCTAGAGTGTTGTCTAACACTATTTGAGGTTGCGATCATTTAGGGTTCTATTTGATCCTTCATAAACTGATATTTTTCAGTATTATATAAAATGATTTTACTGCATCTGTGTGTATTTGTCTGTATATATATTTATTATATATACTATTAAATGTGTGCATTTGTCATTTAGTTATGCATATATATATATATATATATATATATATAACAATTCACTCAGTGAGGTCTGACTCCCCTCCGTTGATTATTTTTCAGGAGAGTCTTCGTCCTCATACCTCAGTAGCAGACCCTTACGCCGGATTTCTTCCGCCTCGGCTTTATTATGTAAACTGCTTGATTTTATTTTGTATTCTAGACACTGCAAAAATTAAGTTGTGAGATGTATGTATTATATATGTATGACATTTATATTTTAAAGATTTGAACCGAGAATTGTATTTAAAAGATTTTATATATATGAGATGAGTTTGTATTATTAGATCTGTTGGTGGATTATTATTTTATTTATGAGATTTAATTCCACTGCATAATGTTTTATTTATTTTAATATATGTTGCATGCTTTTATTTTTATTTTAAAGGCTTGCTACGGGTTCCGGATTCGAAAGAATTCCTGTTCCCTAGCGCCGGTCATGGCCCCCTGTTTTGGGTCATGACAGAGTGCAACTGTGCAGAGGAGCGCATTCAACCTGTAAGTTAATAACTGAACTGTGTGTAGGATAATTATATTAAATATAAATTTATTGATTCTAATAAATGGGAGAATTTGTTGAAGAATTATATTATTATAAGAATATATTTGGATTAAATTCTCCTATTATAACTATAGTTATATTAGTATGTTTATATTAAATTTTCATATGATTAGTTATTTTTATTTTTATTGTCATCTTCCTTATTTTATTTATATATTTTAAAATAAATTACGGTAGAATGGGCTATTTGATGGATTTCATCAGAACCGTGTGTGCATCGATAGAATTGAGAGTGAGTGTTGAAAGTTATATGACTCGGTGATGCTTTGTTCTCGGGCGTGATTTATATATTATTGAGGTCAGTAGCTCAGTGATACTTTACTCTTGGGAACCACTGATAAATATCTATTTAAGCAAATTGACTATGACTGGTTGCTAGGTTGATGTTTTGCTCTCGGGAACTGACAGTTTTTGGATTATAAGAGAGTCGTAAGTATTATAATTGTGGACTAAGGTTATACCTAGTTTTCTTATAAAAAAATAATTTAAGGAGACATATTGTATTTTATATAATATCTTATAATTTTTTAAATACTTTATTTTGGTAAAGGGATATTTTAATAAATCAAATGTTTCAAATTATAAATTATAAATTTTATATTTTCCATAAATTATATTTTAAATGAGATTTTCATATTATATACATTTTTTTATTAACTTAGTGAGATCTGACCCTCTCAATATTTTTTTAGAATCTTCTACTTCAGATTTTTTTATTAGACTTATACGTCGGACTCTTTCCTCTCCGGCCGACTTATATAAATATTGAACCATTGCTTTTCTTATATGTTAGTAAACGCTGTAGTAGTGGTACTTCTTATTTTTGTATCTGTATTATATTAAATTGTGTTCCTGTATATTAATATTGTATAGCATCTTTTATTATATTATGATATAAGGATTCATTTTATATTAATTAAACTTTTAATTTTGTTGTATTATTGTATTATGTTTGTATGTGTTTTTATTTTAAGATTTGTTATGAGTTTCAGTTACTTTACATATTCTCATTTCTTAGCACCGGTGACGTGCCCTATGGGCCCGGGTCGTGACAACTACATTCTTATTTTCATATTAATTTAGTTAACAAAACACTAATAATCAAAATCATTCCTTCCAATTTCAATTCTTACACTCATTTTAACAAACGCCCTAAAAGAAAAGAAAACCATTCCCTCTTCAGTAAGAAGGCCATCTCCTCTCCACGGGGGTCGTTAGAGATGAGCAAGAAAATTGGTTAGCCGGTTTTGCTCTTAAGATTGGCAGTTGTTCTTCATAAACAGCTGAGTTGTGGGGTATAATGCAAGGGCTAAAGCTAGCTTGGGATCCTGGGTATCGCAAGGTCATTTTAGAAACTGATAGCAGGTATGTGATAGATTTGATGAACCGTAATGGTCAAAGACCCCATGGGCAAGATTAATTAATCCAGTCGATTACAAGACAGTTAGAGGGAGCATGGGATGTGCAGGTGGTTCATGTTCTTCAGGAATCCAATGTAGTGGCGGATTATACAGCCAGCTGTGCCAGAAATTTATCTTTTGGCTGTCATAATTTCCTTCAACCTCAGATGGTGTTTTAGACTTGATGATCGCCATTTTTCTCATGTTCTTGTTTCTTGTTCATGGACCCATTTCTCCAAATTTTCTTAAATGATGATCAAAGTTTAATGAGAGCAGTTCTTCAATATATAATTACGTATTCATTTTACAGAAGAAATTACATGCCTCTTCACCGGTAAAGTAATCATTTTCTTCCATCTTCACGAAACTGGCTCTAATTTATATTTTTGATGATGAGAACTGAAACCAATTCATTAATGATGAAGATGGCAGGGAAATAATTCAGTGGTGGTTTTGCAATAGCCCAGACAATAAAATCGTTGGATTTGGTATCTTCGTTCAAGATAGCACTCAAGACGCCATCAGATGACCCATCTTTGAAGTTTGGACAAAAAATTTCCACCTGATCTACTAATCCTCCATTGTTGTTATTGAAGCTATGATTATAATTCAGGTCTTCCTCTATTCTCGTTGTTGAGCTTTGCTTCAATTCTCTTTATCTACAAATCCAAAAATAAAAACAAATACAATGTCTTCCCATCATGCTCCAGATTACTTCCTTTTTTGCCCATGTCCACCCCAATGTCCAACCTGGTGCTTGAATGTGGCGAAACTTATTCATCATAACAACTACAACATAACCATCTGGAGTCCAGCTTACTACATCCCATTTGATAGTGATATTCCCATTGAGTAATGCCAGGTATAATTGGCCAAATAAGTAATTAAGTCATTTCCATGTGGCTTTTTTATTTAATTATATAACTTTGTGGTTTACGAAATCTCATTTCTAACATGAGATTTTTGGTTATGTACGTACTTTTATAAATATAATAAATAAATATATAAAATTAATTTTTTTATTTAATTATAAATTTCAGTTTCAAAATAAGAATTTTACTTATACACGTACTTCTATAAATATAATAAATAAATGTACAAAAATAACTTTTTTTTAGCTAGAAATCTCAATTCCAACAAGAAATTTCTGATCATTCACGTACTTGTATAAATATAATAAATATGTATATATAAAAGTAACTTTGTAGTTTAAATATAAATTTCAGTTATAACATAAGGTTTTTTCTTTTGGGTTACAAACGCTGCAAAAGCAGAAAACAAACTAAACCGGCACCATCCTATCTAACATAAGATTTTTTAATTCTACATGTATTTTTATAAATATAATAAATAAATATATAAAGTTAACTTTTTTCTGTTTAACCAAACAGCTCAATTCCAAAATTAGAATTCTGATTCAATATATATACTTTTATAAATATAAACTAATAATTTTAAAGAATTACCGACCAAATTCAGTTTTAGCTAATTTTTGCATGCCTCTACTTTTTTTTTTTTTTTTGCGTACCTCTATTTACACATTATATATATATATATCAATGAAAATATTAAACCGCCAATTCATAAGTAGTTCTTATTAGTAAGAAAAATTTTAGATTGACATATTTATTGTTGACTTATTTATTCAACGCTAACTATTATATTAATTTAATTATATTATTATTTTCATCTAATACTTTATTTACATTACTTTCAATTGTAAATATATAATTTTTATTACACTTCACATTATTTATTTACCTACCTATTTTACTTAATAATTTTTATTTATTCACTAACTATTATTCACCTATTTTACTTAATAAATTTTATTTATTTAATATTAAATTACTATTTATCTATATCCACTTAATATTCTACTTATTTAATAATTTATATTATATAAGCTAAAAACTTAGGGTTCAATTTAACATTTTTAAAAAAATAACAATAACTAAGTCTAACTAAAACTATACACTATTACTATGAAACTATATAGTATTACTATGAAACTATGTAGTTTTAGGTTGACTTATTTATTCAACTGTAACTATTATGTTAATTTAATTATATGATTATTTTCATGTAATACTTGTATTTACATTACCTTCAATTGTAAATATATAATTTTTTTTTATTACGCTTCATACTATTTATATACCTACCTATTTTACTTAATAATTGTTATTTATTTACCTACTATTATTTAACTATTTTACTTAGTAATTTTTATTTATTTAATATTAAATTAGTATTTACCTATATCCACTTAATATTCTACTTATTTAATAACTTATATTATATTAGCTAGAAACTTAAGATTCAATTCAATATTTAAGAAAATAATAATAACTAAATCTATCCAAAACTATATATACTATCATTATAAACCTATTTAGGTTTAGGTAAACTATTTGTTTAACACTAAAAATTATATTAACTTAATAATTCAATGATTTTCATTTAATGCTAACATTTATATTAATTTAAATTACAAATATATATAAGTTTTATTACACATAATAACTTTATTTATTTAAATATAAATCACTATTATCTATTATACCTTAACCAAAACTACATAGTATCATTATGAAACTACTTAGTATCACGATAAAACTATATAATTTTAGGTAGACTTATTTGTTTAACATTAATTATTTTGTTAACTTAATAATTAAATTATTTTCATTTAATGCTAGTATTTAGATTGATTTAAAGTATAAAAACATAGTTTTTATTACGCTTAATAATTTTTATTTATTTAATAATAAATTACTATTATTTAATATTCACTTAATCATGTCATTGATTTAATAATTTAACTTATTTAGTTAGAAATATAACCAATAATAACACTGTGAAACCATGTAATATCACTATAAAATTACGTAGTTTTAAATAAGTTTTTTTTTTTTTTACATGCTAGACCAAAGATCCAACATCAAACTAAACTAAACTAAGTCAGTTTGGTTTTTGTTCATTTGTAAATTTTCGGTCGGAACTGACTCAATAAAAAATTGAATAATGTTGTGATATATATATAGATATATATATGGGGCAAGATGTTGAATATTTATAAGTGAAGATTCTGGGTTTGAACTCCAGCAGCCTTTTTTTTTTTATTACTTTGTTGCCCGCCCTAAAATTTTGGTTCGATTTGTTTTCACTTTTTGAAAAAAACAAAACCCAACCCGCCCTCTGCACACCCTAAACCCTAACTATTATATTAACTTAATAATTAAATTATTTTCATTTAATACTAACATTTATATTGATTTAAATTATAAATATTTAGTTTTTACTAAACTTAATATTTTTTTTTAACATTTTTGGTTTTCTTAGATTTTTGGTTTTACATTTTTTATCTTATTAAGCTAGAAATCTCAATTATAAAATGGGACTTTTGGTTTTAGATTTTTTGACTGGTCTTGTTGAATTATATATATATATATATATATATATATATATATATATAAACACTTTAAATATATATATATATCAATGTATTAGTTAAATCGGAAATCTCAATTGTTAATTGAGATTTGTAGTTCTACTTTTAGCTTTTTTCATATATATGTCCAAAAAATAATTTATTTTTTCTAACTAGAAATCTCAGTTCCAACATTAGATTCTGGTCATTGTCTTACTTTAAAAAAAAAAAAAAATTATATGTATATATTAATGTATTAGTTAAACCAGAAATCTAATATGAGAATATTGAGGAGGGGCAAGATACAAAGGAGATTGAGTAACAATAGATGAAAATTGAAAAGAATGTGGATATACTTTTGGAATGTGCAAGTTGAATAATATTCTTCTACAACAAAATGACTGCAAAGTGGAGATACAAACTCTCGTTTCTTTCATAAAGAGATAAAACATGGTTGATATACTCAATGATGATGTAAGAATTTGGAGAAGATGGAAATGAGGGACTAGAACAAGTGATGATGAATTATTTTCAATAGCTATATAGATTCAGTGATAGTCTTTCGAATAGTTTTTTAAAAGAAATATGAACAAAGCGTATGATCACTAGAATGGAAATTTTTAAGACTAGTGATGGATAAGATGGGTTTTACTAAATAATGGATTGATGTCATAATGATATATGTAGAAACTGTCAGATATAGAATTCATCATATAGGGAAACATTGGATCCAAATACTCTTATGCGGGGTCTAAGGTAGGGGGACCCCATCTCACCATACCTCTTCATTCTTTGTGTAAAGAGTTTGTCTAAGATGCTTCAGGGTATGAAGAGAAAAGGGCCGATTCATGAATGCAAAATAGCAAGAACATCTTCTCCAGTATCACTGATTTTTTGTAGATGACAGAATCCTTTTTTTTTAGAGCAAATGAACAAGAGGCCATAATAATAGAAATCATAATAAAAAAGTATGAAGAATCATCAGGCTATAAGAGATAAACTACCAAAAGTTTTCTTTATTCTAAAGTTTGAATGTATCCAGTGTAAAAAGGGCCAACTTATGAATATATTTCAAAAGGATGAGCTTCTAGGGGCACACAACTCCTTAGGGTTACTGTCTCTTATAGGAAGATGGAAGAAAGATGTTTTTCATTATATATAAAAGAAAATCAGGGACAGAATTCACATATGCAGAAGGATGCTTTTTATAAAAGCAATAAAGGAGCTCCTTATCAAAACAATAGTCCAAGTTGTCCCTTACATAATGAGTGTCTTTCTTCTTCTGTTGAGCAGCTATGTGGAGACCGAACGCTCTCTGAATGGATTATAGTGCAAAGCGTCAAACTCAGAACGAAAAGGAATTAACTGGGTACACAGGGCCTGTCCTACCCCCTTATAACTTTGGAATTGATCGGTAACTAGGCCTAAATAGAGAAAAGATGTAATAACCGAGTTTCTAAATTATTTTATTTTAAAATAGGTTATGCAGTGTTAATAAATTTTAAAATCCTATTTGATTATTTTATTATTTTGTGAATAAATATTATTACCTTTATGTTTAATTAAAGTTTTCTACGTAAATGTAAGTATTAAAGTCTATTATTTCGGGAAATATTATTTTAATAATACGTAATTTGGTGCATTAATATTTTAATATTATTATTTTAATAAATCAGATTATTTAAATGTATTTTATAAGGTAATATATATATATATATATATATATATATATATATATATATATATATATATATATATATTAGGGTTTAATAAATGTGTGTATATTGTTATTTTATTGTGTGTAAAATATATAAATGTGTGTATATATTTGTGCATGTGTATATTTAAATGTGTGGTTTAGATATACACACCTTATTTTACTATTATAAAGTTCTAAACTATAGTATATAATATATATATATATATATATATATATATATATATATATACAAAAATTATTCAAACCCTCATATTTTCTCCTCTCTCCCCGATCTTCATCATCACCATCTGTCTCTGTTGTTCGCCGACTGTCAGAGTGCCGTCCGGCCATCCAGCAGCTGCAGTCACCTTTCGCTGCCATTCCTTTCTTCTCCGGCGCCGGCAGCAGCTCCAGAAGCCGTGAGAAGCCGAGATTTGCTTCTCCTCCGTTCAAGGCGATTCTGACCGCCATTTCTCTTGATTCCGGTCTTGTTTTCTTCCTTTCTTGTTGGTGAGTGTGAATCCAAGCTCTTTTTAGCTTGAAAACGTTATTTGGTGAGGTGTTTTGCTTGTTTTTAAATTTAGCCATTTAGGGTTTTTGAATTTTTTTTGGGAGTTAAAGGTTGATTCATGAAAAACTCCTTTACAAAAGTTGATCCCCCTAGCTCAAGCTTCATCCCTGAATTTTTTTTATGATTTTTGGGAATTAATTTGATTTTTGTGAATTTTTTATTATTTTATTAATATTTTCTAATTTTCATAAATTAATTAATTAAATTATGAAATTGTGATTTATGGTGTCTACAGGTGTTAAAATTAATTTTAGAAATTTATTTATAATTTTGTGATTTTTGTATAATTATTATGAATTTATTTAGTTTATATAATTTTTAGAAAATTAGGTTAATTATGTGTTTTATTGAAATTAATTGGTTAATTGGGTATATTTGTTGATATTATTGAATTATATTTTGAGGAATTAATTTTTGAGTAATTTTACTATTTTAGTGAATTTTTGAACAATTATAGTGAATTTATATATAGTAGGGGTATTTTGGTAATTTTGCACTAAATTGGCTAAAATATAATTAAACTGGTTTTAATAGTTATTTGAGGTGTAAAAATAATTTATACAAATTATTTAGTATTTTTAACTAATTAAAACTATTTTTCGTAAATTATTTTCAAATTATATATAATATACTATTTTTCTAAACAAATGAGTTTTTATCGATTTTTAATATGTTTTAGGGATAATTAAGTAATTTAGATTTATAAAATGTATTTTGGCTAATATTTATGAAATTATCGAGAATTATTAATTTTTAATGATATTTTATTAAAATTAGGGTTTTTCTGTAATTATCAGTGAAATAATTATTTTCAATATTTTAAATACCTGATTTGCTATGTTTCGATCACTTGAGGGTATTTTTGGCATTTTAATGTATTCTATAATTATCTCGTGAATTGTGAACCTCGGTCGGTGAAGCTGTAGTTTGGGAGTCCGACTGGAGGAGTTGTGGTTGTGTATTTCCAAAGTGTGTTTTTTTGTGCAGGATCGGCCCTACTTTTATAGGGAGATGTCCGTTTTATAGAGGAAATTTTGCCAAAATTTTGGTAGATTTCTCGTAAAACGTGACAATCGGTCCGAGTCTAATTCTGAATTCTTAATTGAATCTGTCTATAGTAATCCTAGAAGTATAAAGTTAGAAGTTTATTCTGACAGTTATTATTATTTTATTTTTCTAGCTGCGCCGAGACCGAGGCCTAACGGATCAGGCCCGCCGAGTTTTTCTCGTGGAGCGCTAACATGTGAGTTATTATACTATATATATATATATATATATATATTACATATAGGATTCATCACTTAGGGTTTTTCATTTTCATTATATGTTTTTAAAAGTGATTTTAAATGATAATATTTTTGGTATACCTAAGGTTGTATTTTTGGTATATATGCATATTAAATAATTATGCATGTTATTCTGATATATGCATATTAAACAATTAGGTTTAGGTTTAACATATGTTAGTAATATATACATGTTTTAAATGTACATTTAGTTATAATTATTTTATTAAATGATTAGAATACTTTAGGTATAGTTTCAGTATATTTTAAGTTTATTCTTGAATAATTGCATGCTATATTATGAACCTACACTTAAGTTATTTTTAAGTTTATTTTTGATATATTTTTAATATATTTCCAAGAAAATACATGTTTTATTATTAATTTAAACCTAAAACATTAGTGGTATACTTAGGGTTTAATTGGAATTTATACATGCTAGAAAGTTAGGTCACTTTGGTATATTGTGAATATATGTTAAACCTAGACACATATTTAAATGAATAATTATGCATAATTGTTTTATTAAGTAATTTGTGAACTTAGGATATATTCTTTGTATATTTAGGTATATTTTTAAGTAAATGCATATTGTATCATTAATACACACTTAATTGTTTTTAACTATAATAATGGTTACCTTTAGTATATTTCATATTTTATTTGATATATATATGTATCCGAAATATACTGGGTATATTTTAGGTATATATATATACAACTTAGCGCTTCTGGGTAAGCAGTGTTGGAAGATGATTAATCATCCAAAATCTTTGATGACTAGAGTTCTCAATAGTCAAAACTATCAGAAGAATACATTTTTACAAGTAAGTTGGGGTCATAATCCAAGTTATACATGGAGGAGTTTATTAAGAATACAAGATTTGGTGAAAAGAGGTATTGTTTAGAGGGTAGGGAAAGGTAAATGCATCTCGATATGGTAGGATCATTGGTTGCCAAATGCAGATAACATGAGAGTAGCATCAGAAATAGTAGAAGGTATAGAGAACTTAAAAGTTAAAGACTTGATTCTTGCAGATAAGGGATACGTAATAAAGTTTATTTTCTACTAAAAAAACAGTACCAAGTATAACACACATAAAACAGTTCCAAAATCATTAAATTTATTCATGTAAAACTTACTATTTCATAAAACCCACATAAGATTAAAAGCACCTATAAAGAATTTTGTGCATGATGACTTGGTTAGGTTAAACCCTAAAAATGAATTTACAACAAATATGAGTAATCAATACTAGAAAAGTGAAAAAAATTAACCTTTGAAGCTTATTATCAATGTGCTTGAATACCTTAAATTCTTATGATGTAGAAGCGTTAATAGGGAGATCTTTACAGCCCTTTGGGGTTTAACCCAGGTTGAATTCGGATTAGTCGAGTCTTACGTAATACTAGATACTGGATGCATCAAATGCAAGAAAAATAAAATAAAATAAAATAATAAAAATAGGAAATTATGGAAGAAATTGAAAATTACATTGTCATGTATATTTTTTATGTTGTATTGATTTTACTTCTAATTATGAATTTATTGTAATGTTAAACATTAAATAAATGAGATTTTTTATTATAAATACAATAAATAAATGTATTTATAAAGTTAATTTTTTTTAAATTAGAAATCTCAATTTTTTAATGAGATTTACGGTTATGAACATAGTTGGGGGTGGCCACAGGCTAGATCAGGACTAGAACCGGCCCTGAACTGGGAGAGGAGCCGTTTTAGGGCTGATTCCACTCTCAGTGGATCTAGAACTGGCGGTTCTAGTTCAAAATTGCAAATTTTTTTAAAATAATTACTTTGTTAAACTGGATGAACCAAACCAAAGTCGATCAATCTGAAACCGACCTTGAACTTAGGTGAGGATTAGTTCCAGTTTAGTGGAAGGTGGTACTGTGAATCGTCAGTTCATGAACTATAGCCAAGCCTAAATGTATTATTATAAATGTACTGAAGGCCACTTTTTCATTTAACCAAAAATTTCAAGTCCTAAATTAGATTTTTGGATGTACACATACTGAAAATGCATACAATATTTTATTAGTAGTACTTTTGTAGATGAAACAAAATCTTATTTTTTAAATGAGATTTTAGTGTATACATATACTTTTTATAAAAATAATAAAATAATGTACTAAATGCCACTTTTTTTATTTAACCAGAAATCTTAATTTTTAAATGAGAATTTTGGTGATAAATACAATAAATTAATGTACTAAGGTCAATTTTTTATTTAACCAAAAATCTCAATTCATAAATGTGCTTTTTGGTTATACATATAGAAAATTAATAGTAGTACTAAAGGCCACTTTTTTTTTTTAATTTAACTAGAAATTTCATTTCCTAAATGAGATTTATGGTTATACACATAGTATAAATATAGAACTTTTATAGTTGAAACAAAACTCTGATTTCTAAAATGAAATTTCTGTATATACACATGCTTTTATCAATACAATAAATTAATGTACTAAATGTCACTTTATTATTTAAACAGAAATCTCAATTTCTAAAATGAGATTTTTGGTTATAAATACAATACAATAATGTATTAAAGGCCACTTTTTTATTTAACAAAAAATCTCAATTCTTAAATGAGATTTTTGGTTATAAATACAAAAAATTAATAGTAGTACTCAAGACTAGTTTTTTAATATAACCAGAAATCTCATTTTTAACTAGAAATCTCATTTCCTAAATGAGATTTCTGGTTATATAGTTAGTAGTATAAATTGATCAAAATTACATAGTTGTCACGACCCAAACCAAGAGTTATGATTGACATAAGGAAATGAGAATTTTTGAATTTAGAACCCGTAGCAAGCCTTAAAAATAAAAATACATGCAATAAATAAATAAAAATACATCAGAATTAAAATCTTAAATCGATATAAAATAAATACTTAATGTCATAACATAAAATAAAAATATTTGCATACAATATTCAAAGGAAGGTCTTTGACATTAAAATAACATTCTACATATACAAAGTTCTACTACTACTGCAATTTTCTAGAATACAATAAAGTTCAGGTAAGTAATATACATAAACTAGTCGAGGCTGAAGAAGTCCGGCGTATGGGCCTATTACTGAGGTCTGAGGAAGAAGAATCTCCTATAAAATAAACAACTGAGGGGAGTCAAACCTCACTGAGTGAATTATTATATTATATATACATGCATGTCATGACCCAAAACTAGTAGTCATGACTGGTGCTAAGGTACATAATTTCTTTCGAATCCGGAACCCGTAGCAAGCCTTAGAAAAAAATAAAACATGTAATGAATAAATAAAAAGTATGACTGAATTAAAATTTTTCAAATCGATATATAAAAATAGATACTTAATATCCTTTCATAAATAAATTGATTCATACAATGTTCAAATACAACTCTCTGAATATAAAGTATCAAATAAAACAATACTCTTCTAATACAATAATATAACTACTGCAGTTTCTAGAATACAAATCAGAGTTCAATATATACATTTACATAAAATAGCCGGGATAGAAGAATACCGACGAAGAACTCTACTACTAAGGTTTGACGATATAAGATCTCTTGAAAAAAAATAATTGAGGGGGGTCAGACCTCACTAAGTGAATTATTATACTATATATACATGCAATCTAAATCATATCTAGTCAGACATTCTTATATATATATATGTATGCATAAACACACATTTCACATAAATGCCAAACTTTGCTTTTATAAATATAATAAATGCAGAAAACATTTATTTTAACACATGGAGGATTAAATAGAACCCTACTAATCGTAACCTCAATCAACCATATCATCACTCTAGCCATACAAGCTCACTTAATTCTAAATAGATTAGTTATTCCATTTTGGACAGTAGACTGGCCCCGAGACACTAAGTCAACTGAGCTCCAGTAGTCTGACTGCTAGTGTGATTGGCCCTGAGACACTTGGTCAACCGAGCTCCAGCAATCACACCATCAATCACATCACATCTCAATCAAATCATCTTAATCATATTATAGTTACCACAAGTAATTCCTCACTCACTCTTAAATCTATCACACTAGTACATACACTGTCCTAGTGCTGCCCACTAGGTAGCACGTTCTATTGATATCCTTCATTTAAAATAAATCATACATCCAGAAAATAAATAATGTAGAATAGCAAAATAAACCATATATATACCAAAAATATACTTAAAATAAAATAAGTATATTTCAAGTATATATACGTAATGCTAGGTTTAAATCAATAATAAAACATGCATTTATTTATAAGTATATAAAAAATATACCAAAATATACCTAAAGTACAAAAATCATTTAATCAATTAAGAATAAATATACATTTAAAACATGTATATATACTAAAATATACTAAAAATAAACCTAATTATCTAGCATGCATATACTGAAAATAAACACTAAATATACCAAAAATATAGTAAATGTATATAGAAAATATGCAAACATATACATCAAAATATACTAAAAATAAATTGAAATTATACCAAATCATATTATAAATTAAATCACTTTTAAAAACATATAATGAAAATGAAAAATCCTAAGTCATACATCCTATATGCAATGCATATATATATAGTATAATAACTCACTGATTTGCGCTCCACAAGACAAACTCAACGAGCCTAGTCCATTAGGCCTCGGTCTTGGTGCAATTAGAAAAATAAAATAACAACAACAATTAGAATAAATTTCATGATCCAAACCCAGGGCACATGACCGACACTAGGGAATGGGAAAGAATAAAGCTATCGAATCCCGTAGTAAGCCTTAAAAGAAAATGCGGAATTTAAAAAAAATTTGAAACCTTATAAATAAATAATTAAATTACAATGCACATTATCAAACTGATTTTTCTTAATATAATTTAAACCATAGCATCATAGTGCATAAAGTAAATAAACATCAGTTATACAATATTATAAATACATGATATTCCAAATAAAATATTCCATTAAACAGTTTTCTCTATTGTAGTACACAAAAATAAACATAACATGACTAGGTAGACCTACGTAGAATAGCTGGTGATGATGCTACGTGACGAAGAGAAGTAGGCCAAACGGAAAAGTCCCAAACTCCTAAAAAAAAAATTAAGGGGAGTCAGACCTCATTGAGTAAGTTAATAAAAAAGTTGTATGGTTTGAAAACATTTTTGAAAACCGTATAGATGTAGCAAAAATAATTTATAATATATATACATATACAGCTTTTGAAAAATTTCAGTAGAACCCTAAACCCAATTCTAAATGGCCAACTTGGCCCACTTAATCCAATTAGACTACTGATCCTCGAGAGCAAAGGCATCAATCAAGGCATCAAGCCGTAGTCATCCACTTAATCCAAACACATGGCACTGGTGGTCCCCGAGAGCTAAGGCATCCACCGAGGCACCAATCCTAGTCCATTATTAACTTTCCACATCACTGTGTCACGATCCAAAACAGGGCCATGACCGATGCTAGGGAACAGGAATTCTGTAATATCCCGTGTTTTTAAAATATTTTTACACTGTACCGGGATATGCAGTGTTAATAATTTCTGTATATTATATGATATTTTTACGAGTTAATATGTATTTAAAACCTATTTTAATTACTGTATATTATTTTCAGTGTTTTACGTAAAATTTTCCCGGGACTTGTATTTTCGGGGAAATTTTCACGTAAACAATGTAATATTAATTATTTTAAATATATTTACGGACTTGCATGAACTCATGTGTATTTTTAAATTATTAAATAAAGCCTGTGTGTGTATATTTATTTAATTAGGGTTTATTATTTCCCTAATATTTTATTAATTATTTATTTGTTTTATTGTTATTTTAATTAATTTTATTTAGAATAAATTATTAAAATATTAGATTTTATGTGTGTGGTTTATATTTGATGTGTGTAATTTAATATTATTTTATTATATAGTGTAAAGTATATATATATGCATACATACATTAAAATTTGTCAAATTACAAAAGAATTGGAAAATTACCATTTTGCCCCCGAGTCTTCTTCTTCCTCCCGACCGATTCCCTTCGCCGTTCCGGTCGCTGCCGTGCCGTTTCTTCACCGTGGGTGTGCCATCCGGTGTGCCACCGCCTTCCCCAACCATTTCCGCCGCCTGAGGTAGCCGTTTCCGACGCCTGGAAGTCGATTTTGGTCGGAGAAGCCGAAAATCGATCCACCGTCGATCACGTCGATTCCGACCATCGTTTTTGACACCGCCGGTCTCTTTCTTCTCCTTGAGCTTCGGTGAGTGTGATTCTAGCTTTGGTTTGAGCTAAAATGATCTAGAATTGCTTAGGTTTCGAATTTTCAATTTCGGTCACATTAGGGTTTTCGATTTTTTTGAGCTTCGAATTGGATGATTCATGAAAACTTCCTTCAAAAATGTTGTTCCTAGTAGCTTAATCTACATGTATGAATTTTTTTAGAATTTTTGGAGATTTTTTGGATTTTTGGGTATTTTTGAATATTTTAATATTATTTTCTAATTTTCGGAAATTAATTATTTAAATTATGAAATTGGAGTTTATGGTTAAATTAGGTGTTTAAATGAATTATAGGAATTTATTTGGAATTTTTATGAATTTCTAAGTATTTATTTTGAATTATTGAAGTTTATGGAATTTTGGAAAAATTAGGTTAATTGTGTTTTTATTTGAATTTAATTGGTTAATTGAGTTTAATTATTGATATTATTGATAAATATGTTGAGAAAATTAATTTTGGATAATTGTATGATTTTTGGTGAATTTTTGAAGTAATTTAAGTATATTTATATATATAGGGGTATTTTGGTAATTTTACCCTAAATTGCCTAAAAATGTAATTTAATTGGTTTTAATAATTATTTAAGGTATAAAAATGATTTCTACAAATTATTTGGTACTTTTAACTAATTAAAACTATTTTTCGTGAATTATTTTCAATTATATATATAATATACGGTTTTACTAATAAAAATGAGTTTTTATCGGTTTTTACAGTGTTTTGAGGTTAATTATGTAATTTCTACTTATAAAATGTATTTCTGTGATTTAAGGATATTTTTGGTATATCTGGAAATTGTTCTGTGTTTGTGGACCCCGGTCGGTGGACTGTAGTTTGGAGTCCGACCGTGGGATTTTGATTGTGTTGAGCTTATTTTTTTTCGAAGTGTATTTCCTTGCAGGGTCGGCTCTACTCTTTTGAGTAGAGAGATGTCCGTTTTACAGGGGAGGTTCTGTCGAATTTTTGGTAGAATTCTCGTAAAACGTGATATCCAATCGAACCCTAATTTCTGATTCTGTGTTTAGTACTCTAGATTGAATTCTAGGATTTCTGTTAGGGTTTATTCTGATGTCTATTATTTATTGCTTGTTTAGTTGCGTCGAGACCGAGGGCTAGTGGACCAGGCCCGTCGGACCTGTCTCGTGGAGCGCATTAGGTGAGTTACTATACTATATATATATGCTTAGGATGCATGATTTAGAAATGCATGTTTTATGTTGATTAAATATGCATAAATAATTTGATTATTTCTTAAGTTTACATTAAGTATATTTTTGGTTTATTTTTGGTATATAATAAATTATATGCATGTTTTGTGAATAAAATATATTTAAAATGTTTTTAAATATATTTCCAGCTTAAGTTATGATTTAATTGGATTCATTTGACGTATATATACTCGAAATATACCTGGTTAATTTTTGGTATATTTCTAGTATATATATGGTTGATATTGTTATTTTATTTAAATTCATGCATCATTTATTTGTGAATGAATGTTTTATATTTAAGAATGAAGGATATCGATAGAACGTGCTACCTAGTGGGCAGCACTAGGACCGAGTACGTACCGGTACGCCTATAGTATTTAGGCTATAATACTAACTTATTTGTGGATATTGATTGATTATGATTATTGATATGTGTGAGATGTGGTTTGGGTGTGATTGCTGGAGCTCGGTTGACCAAGTGTCTCGGGGCCAATCACACTGGCAGTCAGACTACTGGAGCTCGGTTGACTTAGTGTCTCGGGGCCAGTCTACTGTCCAAATGGATTAAGTGGATATATTTGGAATAAGTGAGCCTGTATGGCTAGAGTGTTGTTTAACACTATTTTTTGAGGTTGCGATATTCTAGGGTTCTATATGATCCTTCATAAACTGGGATTTTCAAATAAATATATAAAAATGATTTTCTGCATCTGTGTGAAATTGCTTGTATATATATATTAGATATATATATACTATTGATTGTATGCATTATCACTTAGTGTGTATGTATATATATTATAGTAATTCACTCAGTGAGGTCTGACTCCCCTCCGTTGACTATTTTTCAGGAGAGTCAACTTCTTCAGACCTCAGTAGCAGGTCGATACGCCGGATTTCTTCCACCCCGGCTTCTTTATGTAAATCATTTACTTGAGTCTTATTTATTTTATCTAGACACTGCAGTAGTTGTGAATTAAAGTATTGGATTTCATGTATTTTATTTTAAAGAGATGTATTATATTGAAACTGGATTTGTATTAAAGAGATTTTATATATGTGATGAGATTTGATTCAAATCCAGTGATGAAGTGTTATCATTATATTTATGATTTTTATTTCCGCTGCATATTATATGGTTATTGTTATTATTGCATGATTTATTTTATTTTTAGGCTTGCTACGGGTTCCGGATTCGAAAGAATTCCCGTTCCCTAGCTCCGGTCATGGCCCCTGTTTTGGGTCGTGACAAATTTTTTCAAATCCAGAACTCGTAGTAAGCCTTAAAATAAAATCATGCAATAATAATAATAACAACATAATTAAATAATATATTATGCAGCGGAATAAAATCATAAATATCAAAATAATATTTCCATTAAATGAAATTAAATCAACATCCTCATCTCATATATAAATAAATTTTTAATACAAGTTTCAATTCAAATTCTTAAAATACATAACTCACAACTGTTTACAACTATTGGAGTGTCTAGATTATAAAAAAAAATAAAACTCAGGTGAGCAGTTTACATAATAAAGCCGGGGCAGAAGAAATCCAGCGTACGAGTCTGCTACTGAGGTCTGAGGACGATGACTCTCTTGAAAAATAGTCAACAGAGGGGAGTCAGACCTCATTGAGTGAATTGCTATAATATATATACATACATAACTAAGTGGCAATGCACACAGTCAAAAGTATATATAATACGTATGTATACAAACAAATACACACAGATGCAATAAAATCATTTTATATATTTTTATTGAAAATCACTGTTTATGAAGGATCAAATAGAACCATAGAAGAACGCAACCTCAAAACAGTGTTAGAAAACACTCTAGCCATACAGGCTCACTTATTCCAAATATATTCACTTGTTCCATTTGGATAGTAGACTGGCCCCGAGACACTAAGTCAACCGAGCTCCAGCAGTCTAACTGTCAGTGTGATTGACCCCGAGACACTTGGTCAACTGAGCTCCAGCAATCACACTCTCAAATCACATTACACATCAAATAATCAAATCCAATCAATGCCCATAAATAGGTTAGTAATATAGCCTAAATGCTATCAGCGTACCAGTACGTACTCGGTTATAGTGCTGCCCACTAGGTAGCACGTTCTATTGATATCCTTCATTTTAATATAAAACATACATTCATAAAATAATGATGCATGAATTTAAATAAAATAGCAACATAAACCATATATATACTAGAAATATACAAAAAATAAACCAACTATATTTCGAGTATATATACGTCAAATAAATCTAATTAAATTACAAAATAAACTAGAAATATATTCAAAAACATTTTAAACATAATTCATTAATAAAACATGCATATAGTTTAAAATAAACCAAAAATAAACTAAAAATAAACTTAAGTACTAATTAAACCATTATGCATATTTAATCAAAATAACACATATATTTCTAAAATCATGCACCCTAAAGCATATATATATAAAATAACAACTCACTATTTATTGCGCTCCTCGAGATGGGTCCGACGGGCTTGGTCCACTAGGCCTCGGTCTTGGTGCAACTAAACAAACAAATAATGACATGAATCAGAATAAATCTAATAGAAGATCCTAGAAACTCGATCTAGAATACTAGATACATAATTAAATAAGAATTCGATCGGATATCACGTTTTACGAGAATTCTACCAAAAATCCGGCAGAACCTCCCCTGTAAAACGGACATCTCTCTACTCAAAGAGTAGAGCCGGCCCTGTAAAGAGATACACTTCAAGAATAAACACAGAATTCATAACCAAAACCCTTTGGTCGGACTCCAAACTACATTTCACTGACCAAGATCCACAATTCTCAGAACACTACAGAAATACTAAAAATGCCCTTATATAATAAAAATACATTTTATAAATCCAAATTACTTAGTTAACCCTAAAACATGCTAAAAATCGATAAAAACTCATTTATTTAGAAAAATCGTACAATATATATATAATTGAAAATAATTTACGAAAAATAGTTTTAGTTAGTTAAAAATACTAAATAATTTGTAGAAATCATTTTTATACCCTAAATAACTATTAAAACCAACTTAATTACATTTTTAGTCAATTTAGTATAAAATTACCAAAATACCCTTATATATATAAATTTATTAAAATAAATCCAAAAATTCACCAAAAATAATATAATTACTCAAAATTAATTTTCTCAACATATATCTCAATAATATCAATAAATATACTCAATTAACTAATTAATTTCAATTTAACGCATAATTAACCCTATTTTTCAAAATTACATAAACTAAATAAATTCAAAATAAATACATAAAAATTCACAAAAATTACAAATAAATTTCTATAATTCATTTCAACACCTATAATTACCATAAAACATAATTTCAGAATTTAATTAATTAATTACCGAAAATTTAAAAATATTAATAAAATAATAAAAAATAACCAAAAATCAAAATAAATTCCAAAAATTCTACAAAAATTCACATAGGTAGATTGAGCTAAGGGGAGCAACATTTGTTAAGGCACTTCTCATGAATTACAAGGGAAAAGCTCAAAAAAAAATCAAAAAATCAATATGGCCGAAATAGAAAAATCGAAAGACAGAAAAAATGAAGAAGTTAGAGCTCAAACCGAAGCTTGGATCAAGTTCATCGGAGATTGAGGAGCTCAAGGACATTGGAATCGTGAAGAATAACGGTCGGAGGTGGAAGGACGGTGAAAAGCTTGAGTTTCGGTAAAAATGGCAGTGATTGACTTGGCCGGCGTCGGGGAAGGTGACAGGGACGACGGAGCTACTGGAGAAGATGGTGGCATGCCGGGAGGCACTATAAATGGCGGTGAACGGAAGTTATAGACGGTGAGGGCGAGGGAGAACGTCAAGAGAAGAAGAAGAAGGGGTCGGGGGCATGAAGTGTAATTTTGACAAACTATATATTTATATATATAACTTTAACTTTAACTTTAATTATCATATTATATATATATTATTATATTTCAAATAATTGTACATCACACATAATAAATATATAAAAATATACATATACCTATACATATATGTCACATATTAATAATAAACTATATAATATATACATAATTAAATAATAATAATAAACCCTAAAATTATTATATATATATGGATATATATGTATGTATTTTAATACAACCATTAAAATAGTGCATGGACTCATGCGAATTCGTAAATTTATTTAAAATAATTAATATTAAATTATTTACGTGTTAATTTCCCCGAAAATACAATTCCCGGAAAAATTTTACGTAAAGCACTTAAAATAATTAAGAATAATTAAAATAACTTAATAATTATCAAACATATGAAAATAATCATAAATATATACAAAAATTATTAACACTACATATCCCGATGTAATATAAAAATATTTAAAAACTCGGGATATTACAGTCTTCCACCCTTATAAGAATTCGTTCCCGAATTCCAGAAAAGAATGATTATAAGATCAAGAAGGGAAGAGATACGGGTAAGAAGCTCGCATCTCAGCTTCATTCTCCCACGTATGCTCCTCAACTTTGTTGCTACGCCACAGAACCTTGACCATCGGAATCTGTTTCGATCGCAACTGTCAGACTTGATAATCAACAATCGCCACAGGTTCTTCCATAAATGTCAAATCTTCATTCACTTCTACACTGTCGGGCTGCAACACGTGCGAAGGGTCTGAGATATACTTCCTCAGCATCAAGATACGAAATACCGGATGCACTTGTGACATACTCGAGGGCAAAGCCAACTGATATGCAACAGTGTCAACTCTCTCCAGAATCTCAAACGGTATGATATATGTTGATGCCAACTTACCCTTCCTGCCAAATCTCATCACACCCTTCATCGAAGACACCTTCAGAAAAACATAGTCTCCAACCTGAAACTCCACATCTCTGCACCTAGGATTCGCATAGCTCTTCTGCCTGCTAACTGCGGTTTCTAATCTATGCTTAATCACGACGACATTCTCTGCAGCATCCTGAACCATCTCAGGTCTAGTCAAAGCTCTCTCCCCAATCTCATCCCAACTCAGAGGGGATCTACATTTCCTTTCATACAACGCCTCATATGGTGCCATACCAATACTGCTATGGTAGCTGTTATTATATACAAACTCAACAAGAGGCAAATGATCATCCTAGCTACCTCCCAAATCCAGGACACACATCCTCAACATATCTTCCAGTGTCTAGATCATCCTCTCAGACTGACCATCTGTCTGAGGATGAAAAGCAGTATTGAAGTATAACCTAGTGCCCATTGCTTCCTACAACTTTTGCCAAAAATGAGAGGTAAAAACTGAACCTCTATCTGACACAATGGACACAGGTACTCCATGAAGGCACACAATATGCTTCACATATAGCTTCATCAATCTAGCTATAGAATAAGTGGCTTTCACAGGCAAGAAATGTGCAGACTTGGTCAACTTGTCTATAATCACCCAGATGGAATCGTATCCATCCTTAGAACAAGGTAAACCAACCATAAAATCCATAGCTATCCTTTCCCACTTCCACTCGGGAATAGGAAGAGGTTGAAGTTTCCTAAAAGGCTTATGATGTTCAGCTTTCACTTGCTGACACGTTAGGCACTTAGCAATATAATCAGCGACATCCTTTTTCAGTCCGTCCCACCAATATAAATCTCTGATACTGTCGTACATCTTAGTGACACCCGGATGTACGCTATAGGCTGTAGAATGTGCTTCCTCTAGGATCTCTTCTCTCAAATCATCCACATCAGGAACACACAATCTACCACTGATCCACAATACACCATCATCATCGAGTGTGAAATCAATGAACTTCCCTACTCGAACATTCTCTGCAAGCTATTCTAGAATAGGATCTCGGCTCTGAGCTACTTTAATCTTATCCCTCAGTACATATCTCACCTTAAATTGAGTTAGCAGTCCACTTGATCTACTGATTTTCATCATCAGACCTTGATCCACTAACAGATGCAACTCCTGGATCAACGGTCTCCTCTTAACACTGATGTGAGTAAGACTGCCTGAGGACTTTCTACTCAAGGCATCTGCTACTACATTAGCCTTGACCAGATGATGTAATATCTCACAGTCATAATCTTTCAACAATTCCAACCATCTCCTCTGCCTCAGATTCAGATCTCTCTGCTGGAAAATGTACTTAAGGCTCTTGTGATCAGTAAAAATCTCACAAGTCACCCCGTGCAGATAATGTCTCCAAATCTTCAGAGCAAAGATCACTGCAGCCATTTCAAGGTCATGTGTGGGATAGTTCTGCTCATACTTCTTCAACTGCCTCGAAGCATAGGCTATCACCCTACCATTCTGCATCAACACACAACCAAGGCAAACTCTAGAGGCATCACAATACACTGTGAACTTATCCACACTATTAGGCAAAGCTAACACTGGGGTTGTGGTCAATTTCTCCTTCAACAATTAAAAACTGTTCTTAAAAGTTTCTGACCACTCAAATATAACATTCTTTTGAGTCAAGCGAGTCATAGGGGCTGCAATTCTGGAAAAATCCTGCACAAACCACCTATAATACCCGATTAAACCCAAAAAACTATGAATCTCAGTAATAGAAGTCGGTCTAGGCCACTCAGACACTGCCTCAATCTTTTGTGGATCAACCTGGATACCTTCTTTAGACACCACGTGTCCAAGAAAAGAAACACTCTCCATCCAGAAATCACACTTCGAGAATTTAGCATAAAATTGATGATCTCTCAATGTCTGTAGTACAGTCCTCAAGTGATATACATGCTCCTCCATACTCCTCAAATATACTAGTATATCATCAATGAAGACTACCACAAATTGATCCACATACGGTCTGAATACCCTAAATAATTATTTAAAACACCAAAAATAATTATTTTTCCAATAATTACTTAAAAACCCTAAATAATAATATAATATTATTAAAAATCCATTTTTTTCCAATAATTACTCAAATATTATTAAAAATTCATTTTATAAATCCAAATAATTTAATTAGTCCAAATACATATAAAAAATTACTAAAAATCCATTTTATTACAAAAATAGTATATAATATATTATTTGAAAATAATTTTTGAAAATTAGTATTAATTAGTTAAAATTCGTAAATAATTTATAAAAATCATTTTTATACCTCAAACAATATTAAAACCAATTAAACATAATATTTAACTAAAATTACCAAATTAACCCTAATACTTAAAAATACACATAAAATACTAATAATACTCAAAAATTCAATAAAAATTATATAAATACACAAAAATTATTTTCTCAACATATATCTCCATAATGTCAACAAAAAAATATAATTAACCAACTTCTTCTAACAAAATATATATTTAACCTATATTTTCAAAATTGACATAAACTAAAAATAATTATAAAAATTACATAAAAATCATAAAAATTATAAACTCAACTCTAAAATTAATAATAACCATTAATAACACTAAAAATCACAATTTCATAATTTATATAATTAATTTACGAAAATTAATAAAATATTCAAAAATTCACAAAAATCAAAATAATTTCCAAAAATCACACAAAAATTCATGGACGTATCTTAAGCTAGGGGGAACAACTTTTATGAAGGAATTTTCCATGAATTAACCAAAAACTCCCAAAAAAAATTGCAACCCTAAAATAGCCGAATTAAAGAAATCGAGAAACAACAGAAATGGAGGAGTTAGAGCTTAAACCAAGGCTGGAATCGTGTTCACCGGATCTCTAGGAGTCAAACGGCACTGAGAACGGTGGTTGGAATCGCTTGGAATGCCAGTGAGCTCGAGTTTTGGCTTCTCTCAGTCATCACCGGTCTGTTACTTGCTAAAAAGGAAGGAGGAGACGAAGAGGACAACAACAAGTGGCTGGACGACGGTGAGGCACTCCGATGATGGTTGATTGGCGTAATAGTGACAAAGATAGTGGGGAGGGGTCGCGGGAAGAAGGAGAAGAAGGAAGCTTTTTCTTTTTTTTTTTAACATTATATATATATATACACTAATGTACACATGTTTATCAAGATATATATACACACACATACATGCATATATAACACACAATAATAATTAATATATACACATATAATATTAATAATAAACCCTAATGCATGTATATATATATATATATATATATAATAACACACATTATAATCATGCAATAATGCATTATATAATAGTAATAATAATAAAAAAAAAATAAACAATATCATGGTTAAAAAAAAATTAACCTTAGTAGTCTAAAAGGATCATTGAAATAATTCTTAAAGTAATAAATTTACGTAAATAAATATAAAAATAATAAGTTTTAAAGTAAGTATTTATGTAGAAAATTTTGATTAAACATGAAATAATGAATATTAATCACAAAATAATATAATAATCAAATTTAGTTTTAAATTTTATTAACACTGCATATCCTGTTAAATATTAAAATAATTTAAAAACTAGGGTTATTGCAGTCTTCCCTCATAAGAATTCATCCCCGAATTCTAAGAAAAGAAAAAACAAGAATCAAGGAGGAAAGAGATACGGGTAAGAAGCTCGCATCTCAGCTTCAGTTTCCTAGGTATGCTCTTCTACTATGTTTCTGCGCCACAACACCTTGACCATCGGAATCTGCTTCGAATGCAACTGTTGAACTTGATAGTTTACAATTGTAACAAGTTCTTCTATGAATGTTAAGTTTGCATTCACTTCAACACTATCGGGTCGCAACACGTGCGAAGAATCTGAAACATACTTCCTCAGCATCGAGATATGAAACACCAGATGCACTTGAGACATACTCGGAGGCAAAGCTAACCAATATGCAATAGTGCCAACTCTCTTCAGAATCTCGAATGGTCCTATATATCTCGGTGCTAGCTTACTGTAATATCTCGAGTTTTTAAAATATTTTAAACTGCATCGGGATATGCAGTGTTAATAATTTTGTATATAATTATGATATTTTTATGAGTTTGATATTTATTTAAAGCTTATTTTAATTATTTTATGTTATTTTAAGTACCTTACATAAAATTTTCCCGAGAATTTTATTTTTGGGGAAATTAACACATAAATACTTTAATATTAATTATTTTAAACAATTTCACAAATTTGCATGAGCTCATATATATTTTTAAAGTGCTAAAATAAAGTGTATATATGTGTATTTATTTAAATTAAACTAGGGTTTAATTAATTACCCTAATTTTTATTATTTATTATTTAGTTTTAATATTATTTAATTAATTTTTTAAGTGTATTAAATTATTAATATATTAAATTATATGTGTGTGGGAGTTTATATTATTATAATATATAGTGTGATTATATATATATACATATATACATAATATATAGTTTAAAAATAAAATTTTTGCCAAATTACTATTTTGCCCCCGACTTCCTCTCCTTCTTCTCGATCACCTCCCATCGTCGTTCCACCTTCTGTCACACCATTTTCTTCCCATTGGTGTGCCTCCCAGCGTGCCACCTTCTTTCTCAGCCATTCTCGCCACCTACAGCAGCCGTTTCCAACGTTGGAGGAGCTCATTTTGGCCGGAAAGCCAAAACTTGAAGCTAACGTCGATCAACATGATTCCGGCCACTGTTTTTTACACCGCTTGTCTCTATCTTCTCCTTGAGCTCTGGTGAGTGTGATTCCAAGCTTTTTTTCACTTAAATTGGTCTAGATTTGCTTAGGTTTCGATTTTGCAATTTCGGCCTATTAGGGTTCTTGATTTTTTTGAGCTTTAATTTGATTGATTCATAAAAAATTCCTTCACAAAATATGATCCTAGTAGCTTAATATTCATGTGGGAATTTTTGTAGAATTTTTGGAATTTATTTTGATTTTTGGGTATTTTTGATTATTTTATTATTATTTTCTAATTTTTGAAAATTAATTAATTAAATTATGAAATTGTGTTTTATGGTAAATATAGGTGTTTAAATGAATTATAGAAATTTATTTGGAATTTTTGTGAATTTTTATGTATTTATTTTGAATTTATTTAGTTTATGTAATTTTGAGAAAATAGGGTTAATTATGTGTTTAATTGAAATTTATTGGTTAATTAAGTATATTTATTGATACTGTTAAAATATATGTTGAGAAAATTAATTTTGTGCAATTATATTATTTTTGGTGAATTTTTGGATTAATTATAACATATTTATATATATAGGGGTATTTTGGTAATTTTACCCCTAAATTGGCTAAAAATGTAATTAAATTGGTTTTGATAGTTATTTAGGGTATAAATATGATTTCTATAAATTATTAAGTATTTTTAACTAATTAAAACTATTTTTCATAAATTATTTTCAATTATATATATAATATACGATTTTTCTAATAAAATGAGTTTTTATCGGTTTTTACTGTATTTTAGGGTTAATTACATAATTTCTACTGATAAAATGTATTTTTAGTATATAAGGGCATTTTGAGTATTTTGTAAATATTCTGTGAATTGTGGACCTTGGTCGGTGATTTGTAGTTTGGAGTCCGACCGAGGGATTTTGATTGAGAATTCTGTGTTATTTTCGAAGTGTGTTTCTTTGCAAGGCCGGCTCTACTCTTTGAGTAGAGAGATTTCCATTTTACAAGGGAGGTTCTGTCGGATTTTTGATAGAATTCTTGTAAAATGTGATGTCCGGTCGAATTCTGATTTAATTTTGTGTCTAGTATTCTAGATTAAGTTTCTAGGATTTTCTATTAGATTTATTCTGATTCCTATCATCATTTGTTTGTTTAGTTGCGCAGAGACCGAGGCTTATGCCCCAAACATGAAAAATCTCAACTTTAAGAATTCCCTTCAAAGGCATCTCATGTTTCCTAGATAAATTACCCATTCTTTGGCACCTATCATATGTAAGAACAAAATCTCTAGTATCCTTGAATAATGTAGGCTACCAAAAACCATATTGAAGTACCTTTGATGCTAGTTTTGATGTACTAAAGTGGCCTCCTATATCTAATGAGTGACAATGTTTCAAAACATCTTGAACTTTATCTTGAGGAATTCACTTTCTAATCAGATAATCTGTACATCTCTTATATAGTAATGGTTCCTCTCAATAATAGAACTTACTATCATGCAAAAATTTCTTCTTTTGCCTATAATCAAGGCCATAAGGAAGAACACCACTGACAAGATAATTTGTAATATCTGCAAACCATGGAAGTTCCTTAGATACCAAAGTAAGAAGATGTTTACCATGAAATGACTCATTAATCAGCACACTATCATCATTCTTGTGTAATCCCTCTTAATCCAACCTTGATAGATGATTCGTAATGAGGTTCTCACTACCTTTCTTATCTTTCACTTCACAATCGAACTCTTAAAGCATTAGAATCCACTGTAAGAGCCTAGGTTTTGCATCTTTCTTATTTAGAAGATACTTGAGGGCATCGTGGTCAGAATACACAATGACCTTTTGTCCTACAAGATGTGCTCTAAACTTGTTAAATGCATAAACAATAACAAGCAACTCTTTTTCCATAGTGGTATAACTAATTTAAGCATTATCAAGTACTTTGATAGCATAGTAGATCACATAAGGCTTGCCTTCTTTTCTTTGTCCTAAAATAGCACCTACTACAAAATTACTTGCACTACACATGATTTTTCAAAAAGTTGCTCCCAATTAAGTGGTAGCAAAATGGGTGTTGAATTAAGAGCTTTCTTCAAAGTTACAAACGCATTCATACATGCATCATCAAACTCTAAAACAGCCTCTTTGGCAAGTAGTTTACATAATGGCTTTGCTATTTTAGAAAAGTCTTTTATGAATCTTCTATAAAAGCCCACATGTCCAAGAAAGCTTCTTATATCTTTAACATACTTTGGAGGTAGCAAATGAGCAATGACTTCTATCTTTGCTCTATCAACTTCAATACCTCTTTGTGAAACCAAATGCCTAAGAACAATCCCTTCTTGTGTCATGAAGTGGCACTTATCCCAGTTAAGTACTAGTCCATGCTCCTTACACCTATTAAGAAGATTAGAAAGATTCTCTAGACAATTTACAAAGTTAGATCCATAAACACTAAAGTCATTGGTGAAAATTTCCAAATAATTATTTATTAAATCACTAAATAGTGAAAACATGGATCTTTGGAATGTAACGAGAGCATTGCATAAGCCAAAAGGAATGTGCCTAAAAGTAAAATTACCATATGGATAAGAAAAAGTAGTCCTAACTTGGTCTTCAAGATGAATAGGAATTTGATAAAAGCCACTATGCCCATTAAGATAATAAAAATATGAAAAATTTACTAATCGCTTTAGGACTTTATCAATAACAGGCAATGGAAAATGATCTTTCTTTATTGCTTTATTCAATCTCCTATAGTTAATCCACATATGCCAACCCGTGATAATCCTAGTAAGCATTAAATCATTATGTACATTTTTCACAATAATCAAGCCATATTTTTTAGGAATAACTTGAACGGGGCTTACCTATTTACTATCACTAATGGAATATATGATCCCATTGTCAAGAAACTTAAGAACTTACTTTCTAACCACTTCCTTAAGAGTGGGATTTAGCCTCCTTTAAGCTTCTATAGTAGGCTTGGCATTATCCTTTAAAATGATTCTATACATTCAAATAGTTGGGCTTAGTCCTTTTAAATCATTAATTGAATATCCTATTACACCATTATTTTTACTCAAAACATCACTCAAAGAATTTACCTTATCATCAGGTAATAAAGAATTGACAATAAAAGGAAAATGAGATTTAGAATCAAGAAATGCATACCTTAAAGTGGAGGGCAAAGGTTTAAATTCAAAGTTGGGTGCTTCACTTGGTGAGGAAGGCTTAGGATCATCCTCCTTCCTTAGTGGCTTATACCTTTGATGCCTATAAGGAAAGGCATATGGAGTTGATTCCAACATTTTTACATAAGCTACTACCTCCTTATTGGAACATTTCTCATTAGCCCCTTATGATATAGACTTCGCTAAAGGTTCTTGACCTACATGCTCATAAACAATGTCATTTACACATTCATCAATGGTATCAAATGAATTGATCCTTTCACAAACTTTAATAGGTGTTGTTGTCTTAATCATCTTGAAGACATAAAAAATAATAGACTCATCATTCACTTCCATTTTAATTTTACCATTTTTCATGGCAATGACTACTCCCACGATCACCAAAAATGGCCTCCCCAACAATATAGGAATTTTGGCGGTCCACCCCCATATCTTACAATAAAATCTGTAAGAATAATAAACTTACCCACCTTAGTGGGTATATTTTTAAGCACACTAAGTGGATACTTAATAGATTTATCTGCTATAGATAGACATATGGTAGTAGGCTTCAAATCACCAACATATATCTTCTTGTATATGGAATAAGGCATTTAACTCACACTTGCACCTATATATCATACAAAGCTTTGTTTAAATGCAATATCACCAATTCTACAAGGAATAGTAAAGTAACCTGGATCTTTGAGTTTTGGTGGAGTTTTTATGAACATTGCCTTAGACTCTTCAATAAATGAAATAAGCCCATAACCTTTAATCTTACCCTTGTGACTCATAATGTCCTTCAAAAATTTACCCCAAGAAGGCATATCTCTAATAGCATCCATAACGGGTATGGTAATATTTATATCCTTCAAATGATCAAGAAATTTACTAAATTTCTTGTAAAGATTGCACCTTATGAACCTTTATGGAAAAGGTAAGGTTTTAAAGTCAATCTTTGGCTCATCTTTCTTGCTTGGTTCTTCTTGAATATTGTTCTTTTCTACACCATAACTATCATCCTTTTTATCCTTCACACCATCATCTGCTTTTATATCCACCACACCCTTATCATCATCCTCATTCACAACATTTTTCTTACTTAATGAAGCACTTTTAACTTCCTTACCACTTCTAAAGTTTATGGCTTGAGAAGATTCTTTAGGCTAAAATGTCAGGGTCGGCCTGCTCGTACTCTCCAGGCCGGCAGGTTGACTAGGTAGTCTTCCTAAATGTTGAGGAGTTGAAGATGCTTATTGAATAATTTGATTTTCAAATATTCGATTATGGGAAATAAATTTATCAATTCTTGCACTAAGTTACTTGAATTGATCAACATGTTATTTATTGGTGGTTGATTATTAGTTTATGAATTGCTTCATAAGACCCTTTAAGTTATACTTTAGTGGTGGTGGATTAAAAGAAGAATGATTTGGTTTTATAAGAAAATCGGGTGGGTTTTGTGGTTTGGAATAATTTTGGTTAAGTAGAGGGTTTAGTTGAGAGGATGGATTTGACCATGAGAATCCGAGATGGATTCTCCATTAAGGGTTATATGTATTCGAATTCAGCCTCCCTCTTTGGTTAAAAGCTCCTTGCACATAACTCATATCCTCATTTGCATTAAAACTCATATTGCATTAAGAATATGAATAAGATCCTCTATAAAGCTCACAAGCAACATTAGCATTTTTAATAGAATTAATTTGAGATTTACTTACCAACTTGGCGAGAGCATCTACCTTAGCACTCAATAAGTTGATGGTGTCAAGCTCTAAAACTCCTATTACTTTTGCCATTGTTGGCTAATCACCCATGTATCTTTGAGATGCAAGCTCTTTAAGCAAAATAATAACTTCTTTAGCCATGTTATCCATCCATTTCCTATTAAAAGCTGTATTGACAATATTTATACTCTCATCCATTAACCCATTATAGAAAATTTAAGGGATCATCTAATTAGGCAAGCCATGGTGTAGGCATTGCCTTTGAAGCTCTTTGAATCTCTCCCAAGCCACATAAGTTGTCTCACTTACATTCTGCTGAAAGTAGTAATCTCATTATGAAACTTGGCAGTCTTTTATAGTGGAAAATATTTATGGAGAAATGTTTGCTTTAATTGGTCCTATGTTGTGATTGATTCAGTAGGCAAACTAGTAAGCCAAAGTTGTACCTGGTCCTTGATTGAAAATGGGAAAAGCCTAAGCCTTATTGCATCATCTGTCACTCCATTGATCTTAAAGGTTGCACACACATTAAGGAAAGTCAATATGTAAGCATATGGATCCTCTTTTTACAAACCTTAAAACTAATTATTTTACACCATTTATATAATGCTTAGTTTAATTTTAAAGCTATTGTTGGCTATAGATGGAGCCATAATTCCTTTAAAATTACCCGTTATGTCGAGCATAGCAAAATCCCTTAACGTTATTCTTTCCGATTCAATCATATTATTCAAATTCTGTTGATTCACTCTTTTATATCTTTGTTCCCTACGTAAAGAACATAAAGTTAATTCAATTTCAAGATCGAAGGATAAAGTATTATCACTAACACTTTTAGTAAACATCATTACGAGTAAAATAAGTAATTATAAATACGTAAAATCAAAATCAAACAATCACAAATCAATAAAATAAATAATTATAAAAACCTAATTAAAATTAAGGCCTCAAACAACCTTTCTCTACCCTAAGTTAATAAAAATTTCTAAAAAAATTCCCCAGTAATGGCGCCAAAATTTGATGTGGGTCAAATGTAATACCCTAGTCTCTAAGACTAAGTATAGAGCGAGTAGGGTGTCGAACATTAGGGAATTTGGAGTAACTTAATATTAATCAACTTGGATGAATAGGCATAATATTATACTAGAAAATGTTAAATAGTTCTAACTAATCTAAAATTTACTAAGGAGTTATTAACTACACTATCTAATATAAATTTCTAACAACAAATTGAATTAGTGTTCATTAGAACTACAATTCAGAAATAATCAAAGAACTATAATAATTAATAACACATGTATTGATTGGAGAATATAGCCAATAATCATTAAAAGCAACTCTTATTGTCAATTAAAGGTATTTTCATTTAGAATCTACAAGTATTCTCATGACATTGTGGAGATAAACAAAAATCATGAAGTTTCATGCCAATTCTTTGATCCTTTAAAATGAAATTCTTGTCTCCAAGTAATTCCTAACCTTTAAATAGTTCTAATTGTATTTCCACCAAAATGCATTAATTCTTATTATATACATTTGATTAGCAACTCATATATGGTGAGCAATCATACATAATGCAATAACATTAATTGAATTTAAATCATTCATATATTATAAAGATAAAAATGTAATTCTTAGATTAATTCCTCCTTAAAATTCTAATAAGCAAGGGATTAATCAAAACACATAATATCCAAATTCAAACAACAATAAGGAAATATCAAATAATTTATAAGAGAAAGGAGAAAAAGATTATGTTGATGAATTCTTCAGTGCTCTCCAAGAAGTTACTTGATATTGAATGATTCCCTTGATGTCTCATTTGAACTCTTCCCTTGATGTCTCATTTGAACTCTTTAATATTTCTTCAAATTTATCCTTCAACTTCTTGCTAAAAACTAGAAATGATACTAACTATTTTAAAAAAAAAACTAAGTATTTTTTTCATGCATAAATAGAGTTAGACTTATGTATTTATAGACATTTCTACATCCCAACTCATGCTCCTTTCAAAAAGATGTAAAGGTGAAAAGGTGTAATGTAAAGGCATAAAGGCGAATCAGCACCCTGACTCGACAACCTTGCTTTCTGTTATGACTCAGCACACTAATGATGAGTTGATATAGTTGCTTGCTGTCATGAGTTAAGCTTGACTGTAACGAGCCAACATGCTCCTCTACTTCCTTCTCTTGGCTTTCCTTGTACCATTCTTCACTCCAATGCATTCAAATGCACCTTTAAGCATGAGATTAGCCTAAAAGGACCTACAAATCACACAAACAACATAAAAGCACACACAAATAATGACAATAACATAATGATTACATATAATGCAAATGCAATCTGAAAAAAAAAGTCAACAAAATGATCCTAAATGACTATGCTATTTTGCATACTATCAGCTCATAAAAGAAGAGGGAGTCAGTTAAATATAAGAAAACAAACATTTGAATAAATATGCAAAAACTAATAACATAATTCTTTTTATATTATTCACTTTAAAGAAAAAATTTCTCACTTTTTGCTACCACATGTCTATTCCTAATCTCTTTTTTTTACCAAATGGGAGAAAGATAATAGCATCAAAATCAATGCAGTAGGTAAAACTGGAAGAAATCCTCCAGGCTAGACATACCTTTTAAAAGGTGAGTGTCTTTAGTTTTCTAATTTTTGGTATAAGAATAAGAATAATCAAAAGTAAGAGATTGGCTCTGTCGCTTTCTTCAAAGGTGAGAAATGTTGTTTTTTTTCCTTTTTGGTTGGGCGATGGGTCGAGAAAGAAATTGTGAGTTTGGTTGGTCAGATTGGGTTGGCTTTCTCTCTCTAGAAGTGCTTTTAATGTACAGAATGAGATAGGAGGAGAGAGAATAGTGAAGGGGAAGACAAGTGTGACTTTTTTTATTTAATTTTTTGATTATTATTATTATTATTATTATTATTATTATTATTATTATTAAAATGAATTATATTATGGTTTGTGTTATGTAGAGTTGAAATGAGGGTCTAAAGTGGTGGAGAGTTTGCCATGTCACTTGACTTAATGGAGTTAAATTTCGTCTGCAAAGAGGGGCTCAAACGAGCCTTTTTCATTAAACCCTATTGTATTTGAGCCAAAAAAAAATTGGAGGATTTACCTGAGTTTCGAGGTAAATTTGAGGGGTTTAAATGAACTTTATCCCTTTCACAAAAGAATTAATTATATAAAACATAATCTTATATTATTTGAACTAAGAATTAAGAACTAAAAATCAATTATAACACCAATAATCATTAAAATCAACTGATAAAATATTTTTTTTGTGTTTTTTTAATAATTAGTACAAATAATTAATTTCCAACAACATAAAAGGAAAAGAAAAGGGTAAGAGTTTGAACCGTACTCTTCTTAATTAAATGTCTAAACTTCTTATCACTTGAAATACTTGTAGAGGACATTATATTTATTGTGTTCAAATTATATATATATAAAGTCATATTAAATTAATTATTATAAAATTTTATCACCATTATTATAATTCCATTCGAAAGAATTTGAATTGATAAAAGTTCACAAACTTTAAATACCAATTAGCAGGTGGCCCGCGTGATGCACATATGACTGTTTGTTATAAATAATATATTTTTTTTGAAATGTCGAATAAAGTTCTATTTAATAATATGATGGAATTAATTAATTTTTAAATTTAATGAGAAAATAATAAAATATTGATGTTTATTATTTTTTATAATGGGATATATATATATATATATATATATATATATATATTACTAATATTATTTTTATAAAATATTTATCAATTGCACCTGCGTGATGAATATAATAAAAACTAATAATTAATATAAAAATTAAAATATTATAATTAATAAAATAAAAGATCGCAAAATATATAATAATGACTCATTGAGATAGTATTTAGTGTAAATGAAATCTTAAAATTAAAAATATAATTAAGAAAAAAAATACCAATTTCAAAAATAAAAATAAATATTATAACACAGAAGAAAATAAACCATTAACGATAACTCAATACAAAATTACAAACTCCATTATAAATTAACACACACGTACCTAAAAAAAACACTAAATGTTAAAAGACCCACCACCACCACCACTTCGTCCCTTCGTCCCTCCCCAAAACATGCATGCAAATTTAGAGAAAAAGCCTTTCTGACAAATAAACACCCCGTGAAGCCACTCACAGCACACACAGAGACACAAAACACATCCCTCAGGCCAAAAGTGGCAAAAGAATACCCAAAAACCATTAATATATTGTTATTGTACCATTTCTATATTCCCTTCAAAATATTTCCTCCTCAACAATCCATCATTTTATCTTCTTATCTAATCTTAAAAAAAACTATGTTCTTCACTTTCTTGCTCAAATCCACCTAATGTGTACTCTCATATTTTCTTTATCTTCTATTTAGCTTCTAGTTATAGTACTGATGAGCTTGTCTCTAGTAGAATCAAAGACGTATTGGCAAGATATAGAGGTGTTGAAAGAGTTGAAAATGGGCCTGAGCCAAGCTCAGTGAGTCCAGGTTCTTGCTTGAGTTCATGCAATTTCTCTATTGATCTATATGATAGTTTACTTAGTGAGAAATTCAGTTGTGGGTTCAGGTGTGATCTTGTTGTTTTTGGGATGAGTCAAGTCGCAGAACTCAGTCTTGATCAAGTTAGTTGTTCTTTAGATTCCATTTCTTGGAATTCGCCTTACTTGCAAACTCTTGATCTTTCAAGTAATAACTTTTATGGTCAAATTCCTTAGATCAATACTGAAATACTTCAATCTAAAATGAAAAAGAAATATCTTGATTTCTGAGCTTATCCACAGATATGGATAATAAACAGCAATTTGGTCTCTGGTTCAACATAGAAAACACCTTCAGTTTCGTTTGTATTTTAAGTCTTATCAACTCATTTTCCTATAGCATCATCAACCTAAAACAACACAAATCACAAATTTCAATAATTTAAGCATAAGAAAATCTCAATCAAAAACAATAATTTTACCTATTATTTATATTCCTTAGCATATTTCTTAGCATCCTTGAAAATTATTTTTCTGTTTTCAACGTCTTTTCTGTTTCGAAGTGATTAGTGCCTAGCTCTTCATTGAAGCCCAATCATCACTTTTCTTCCTTTTCTTCAGCACCTATTCAGGTACTGTTGCCTTCGTTTCTTCACCCATTTATGCTCACAAACACTAATAAAACAAGCAAAAAAACAAACAAAAAGATCAATCAATACCCATAATGGAAGAAAGAAAATTAATGAATAGGAGTAGAAGAATTTCAGTGTTTGTCTTACCTCTTTGAAGCTGAAGCAGAGGTAGTCACTGGCGAATCAAGAAGCAAAAGGTTGTGCCTAGCTTCAAAATGTTATGTGCACATTTTTCTATAAATAAGTTAAATAAAATAGGCTACTACCTGTGTAGGCATCTGGTGTGATTTCATTTTGGCTTTCATTTCAATGTTAAATATATGTAGGTGATCCTGAGTAGTTCCATTTTCTTATTAGGTCTTGCAGACAAAGCTGAACTGTTTACCTACCTTAAATTTTTTTGGAATTTAAATTTAAGGTGCACTGAGATGAACTTGTTGTACAATAATTTAAATTCATATAGTATGTAAATAATTTTTTATTTATTTTTTTATAATTACAAAAAAATTTAAATGTCAAAAAAAAAATATTAATTAACATTGGAGAAATATTAGAGAAATAAAATAAAGTCCACTTTCTTAAATATCTCTTATTTATTGGCTTGGTATATAAGTAGATACATACTCTAGGTGTAGGCAAAAAATTTTCTGTTAGGATAAAATTTAGAAAAAAACCAAAGAGTTGTGACACCAACTCTGGTTGATCTAATTTAAGACTAAAATCACCTATCCTTGACTCATGATTAGGTTCGTGTGCATATGCTCAAGGTCCATAAAATATATTATCTCGCATCAAATCAAATTCAAACGGCAGAAAATTGTGAAACTTTAATTGTAAAAAGTAGAATTTAAATTTTACTTCTTTTTGCTTTTCTTTTTATAATAGGAAATTAAATCACTGATATTAATGCTAAAAAATTAACATCAAACTATACAATGCATTGTATGATTTTATGTCTCTTAAAATGGCAGTATATATCGATCGCTACCCTAACAAAATAAATTAGCATCCATATCTACAAAAACTGCAACTATAATTGCTCAATTGTCAACTATTCTCCATATATTGTAAGAGAATCATAGATAATGAAGTTCCTTACTATAATAGAATTGATCGTGCAATAATTTGTAATTACTATATCTAGGAGAATTCCCAATAAAGAAAGTAATTTCCACCATCATATATAAGATTCATGCAAGTATTTCTCTTGAGCAATCCATTGATCACCATTGTCCAAGCTTTGGTTCCTCTGAAAAAAAAAAAAAAAAAGAAAATCTTAGTGAAAAAGAGTATAGAGTATGGCTATATCATTTTCATTGCTTTCATCTGCTTTCTTTTTTCTCCTATTTTCCATGGCCTTTGTCATTGACATCTCGTATGTATGTATACACTTTCTTTCTCTCTTTTACATGTATTAAAAGATTAATGTAGCTATTTAGCATGTTTTTATGAAATTATCATGATTTTTGTTAAAAAATGTATTTTATCTTTGATTTAGTATGTGTTTTGTATAATTCAAAATAATTCACATTTTTACTTGTGAGAATTTTGTGAACATTTTCAATTTTAATCTGATGAAAAATTTATTATCTTTATAGTAAGTAATAAAATAAGCCTTTTATTATTGTATAACTCATTACCATTTTGCACCTCCTTCAGAAAAAAAAAATCAACGTAATTTTCTATTATAAAAATGTAAAATATTTAAAATATATGTCTGATAACTTATAATATATGGAGTATAAATAAATTGTTCTCAATATATATATATATATATATATATATATATATATATATATATAGTTTATTTTGTATTACATTCAATTTCTATATAAAATAATAATTAGATGTACATTTTTAACAGGCTGGTGGTGAAGGATCTCTTCGTCCCTCAGGTATGTTATAATTTTTTTTATTATACTGAATTAGTTAAAATGTAATAAATTTAAAATATCAGTGATTTCAATAAAATAATTCATAAATAAGCACTCTATTTTTGACATGAATCTTTAAGTAAATTAATTTGGTAATTTTCTATTCAGAATGTGGAAAGGCATGCGATTATAGGTGCTCAGCTACTCAACACAGGGGTAACTGCATAGATATATGCAACGTATGTTGTAAGAAATGTTTGTGCGTTCCATCAGGCACATATGGTCACAAAGAAGAGTGCCCTTGCTACAACAACTGGAAAACCAAAGAGGGAAAACCCAAATGCCCTTAAACTAATGCATGCATGCTAATCAAGCTATTTTCGTGTAATTAATTATGGGGCTTTGTGCTAAGATCCTAATTAATGAGTTTATATTTGACACATTTTCATTGTATTTTCGCTTTATATGTGGTGGATATTAAAAATGTTATGGCTCTATATGATTGAGATTTCAATGATATTGCCTTTTGCTTCTTCTCTCTTCTTTTTTTTTTTAAAAAAAAATATGTACATAATAATAATAATAATAATAATAATAATAATAATAATAATAATAATAATAATAAAATAAAAATAAATTTATAAGTAATAAAAATAAAAATATGAATAAAAATTGTAATTTAAAATAAATTTATATTCATATATATTGATTTAAGTCATAAGAAATTTAAATTTTTTTAAGTAAAATTTTATATTCAAATTTTATATATGAAATTTTTTAAATTCACCTTACTTAAATTTTGAACGAGCTACCAAATCAAAATAAGAAGGATCGTACAAAAAAACACCTCTAAGCTATTCAAATTTTTACAATAATAATATATATTTTTTGAATTACCTAGGATTTGAAAATCAACAACCTGTATAAAAATTTGCGAAAGCCGCTAGATGGCCAAAATCATTTTCTGCAAACAGCCTTAAAGAGAGTATAAAAATCTGCCAAAGCCACTAGATGACCAAAATAATTATGTTCAATCTTCTATGTGTAAGATGGTAGGCTTATTAATACAATGAAGTAGATATATAGTAGCAGATTTTGTTACCATAAAAGGGCAACTCCCACACCCTGTGCTGCAATGGAATCACCTAATTGCATAACTTTGATTGATAATTGGGTTTGTGGTAGGGGTGAGCAAGTTCGGAAAAATTTAAAAATTTAAAATTTTTGAAATTGTACTATATTTTGGGAATTTTAAAAATTAATTCTCCAGTACTAGTACCAGTCCTAATTTAAAAATCTTCATATTAATACCATCTTATTTTTCAGAATGGCTTGATACAGAAATTTGATTTTATCGAAACGGATCAATATGGTACAGTTCAAAATGAGTTTTTGAGAATTTATATAATAAATAAATTTATATTATTAATTTAAATTATTTTTACTTAATATTAATATTAATTAATATTAAAATTATGTATTGTTCTTAAAATTATATAGTTTTATTACTACTATACAGTAAATAGTTTTATTATTATTATAACAAATTTACTATATAGTCTTTAGTATGAATATGTTATAATTTGCTACGCATAGTTATTATTATTATTATTATTATTATTATTATTATTATTATTATTATTATTATTATTATTATTATTACATATGGACATATAATAACTAAAACGATATATTTTTACTCAAAATTATATCGTTTGATTAGGGGTGTAAACGAGTTAAGAGATATTAAGTGAATATAATAATTAATAAGTTATCAAAAATAATACAACAACATATTTTAGTTAAAAATTAGAATATTTAAAATTATACAATGTTAATTTTCTTATTTCATATTTTTCTTTTAAATTGAAATATAATGTGCTATCCACAATTTTATTTGTTGTTGATAATAATAATAATAATTTTATTATTTCTCATATTTTAAGTATAAATGTGTTGTAATGGATATTTCACCTTCGTATTTGTTAATTGAATAATTTGAAACTATGCAATGTGAATTTTTTATTTTTATATTTTAAGTTCAAATTGTAATAGACATTTCACATTTTTACTTGTTAATTGAATAATAACAGTAGTAGTAGCAGCAGTAGTAGACTACTAGTAGTAGTAGCAATGATATTAATATTAATAAAAATATTTTGTTAATAATTTATTTATTATATTTTAAACACAACAAAACTATTAATTTTTATCATATATAATTATATATGTACATTACTTGATAATATAATTAAAAGTATATACTTAAGTTCACTATCATTTATAATATCTATGTATTATTTATTGAATTAATATTTAGTACTATATTCGGTTTTAGTTTTGGTATGGTTTGGTACAATTTTTTGTAAATATCCAGTACCGTACCAAATTAGTCGTAAAGTTTGGTACAGTTCAATTTAGGATTAAATTTATTTAGTTCAGTATGATTTTATTATCTTTTGATTTTGAATTTTAGTTCGGTTCGATATTTTCTTCGTCCTATGCTCAGCCTTAATTTGTGGCACATGGCATTCATGCACATCATCCATACCCAGCTCTAGCAATACATAAACGGCAATGTTCCTAAGCTTGGTACTCAAAAAAATCTTAGTTGGTAGAAGAAAAGAGAGAAATTAATTAATTATTAGTAATAATCTCTCTCTCTCTCTCTTTCTCTCTCAATGGCTAGAGTCTCTATTAAATATATCTTGATTATTAGTTCAAATTTTGTGTCCAACCCATGAAGATTGCTTGATTAACTCTAGAACAGTTCCTTGACATGGACAACTTTATGAAGACATGCTTTGCAAGCAAATTGGCCAAGCAATATATATGGATATGAATAAAGGATGTAAACTATCATGACCCAAACCAGCAGTCATGACCGGCATTAGAGAACGAAAATTCTTCCGAATCGGGAATCCGTAGCAAGCCTTAAAAAATAAAATCACATGCAATAAACAAATAAAAATATGCCAGAATTAAAATTTAAATTGATATAAAATAAATACACAAATGTCATTTTATAAAATAAGATTTAAAATATTTATACAATATTCAAAGACTGGTCTCTAACCCAAAATACATACTGCTGATACAATACACTACTACTACAGTATTCTAGAGTATAAATAAATTTTAAATAAATAAATTACATAATCTAGTTGAGGCTGAAGAAGACCAGCGTAATGTACTACTAGTGAGGTCTGAAGAAGAATCTCCTGAAAAAAAATATTGAGGTAGTCAGACCTCACTGAGTGAATTATTATAACATATATATATATACACACACACACACACATTTCACACAGATGCTGAAATCCACTTCAATATATAATAAATGCATAAAACATTTATTTAAATGAAGGATCAAATAGAACCCTAGAAATTCGCAACCTCAATCAAAATATCTCACTAGCCATCAGGCTCACTTAATTCCAAAGTAATTCTCTTATTCCATTTTGGACAGTAGACTGGCCCCAAGACACTAAGTCAATCGAGCTCCTGTAGTCTCACTGTCAGTGTGATTGGCCCCGAGACACTAGGTCAACCGAGCTCCCGCAATTACACTACTCATTCACATCAATTCTCAATAATCAATTAATCAAATGTCACCTCAAATGATTTCATAAACTCAACACTAAAATCTATTGCACTGGTACGTACACAGTCCTAGTGCAGCCCACTAGGTAGCATGTTCTATTGATATCCTTCAATAAAACCGTATATTTAATCAAAAATAATAAAATGCACAATTTAAAATATAATGGGATCCAATAAAGAAAAATATACCAATTATATACCAAAAGTATATCAAAAGAATACTGAAAATACACTAAATGTATATTGAATTTATACATAATTATTTTATTAAGTGATTTGTGTACTTAGGGTATATTCTTTGTATATTTAGGTACATTTTTAAGCAAATGCATGTTGCATTATTAAAATACACTTAAATTATTTTTTACTATATTAATGGTTTATCTTTAGTATATTTCATATTTTATTTGACATATATATATACCCGAAATATACTGGGTATATTTTAGTTATATTTTTGGTATATACATGGTTGAATTTACTATTATGAATATCATTCTATATTAATTATTTTCCAAATGAATGATTTATTTTAAGTGAAGGATATCAATAGAACGTACTTCCTAGTAGGCAGTACTAGGACCGTGTACATACCAATATGATAGATAAGGGTTGAGTGAGAATTAATTTTGGTGATTATAATTGATTTGATTGATTTGACTAAGATTAATGGAATGATAGATAGTGTGATTATGGGGCCAATTACACTGATAATCAGACTGCTGGAGCTCGGTTGACTTAGTGTCTCGAGGCCAGTCTACTGTCCATAATGGAATAAATGATCTATTGATTTGATTGAGATGTGAGGTGATAGGTAGTATGATTTCTGGAGCTCAATTGACCAAGTGTCTCGGGGCCAATCACATTGACAGCTAGACTGCTGGAGCTTAGTCGACTTAGTGTCTTAGGGTCAGTCTACTGTCCAGATTGGAATAAGTGTTCTATTTGGAATCAAGTGAGCCTGTATGGCTAGAGTGATGATGGGGTTGATTGAGATTGCTATTATTAAGGTTCTATGGATCCTTCATGAATTAAACTAAACGTTTTCTACATTTAGTATATTTATATAAGTAAAGTTGGCATATGTGTGGAATGCGTGAATATATATATGAATGCATGATTGGATATGTTTTAGATTGCATGTATATATAGTATAATAATTCACTCAGTGAGGTTTGACCCCCCTTAATTATTTCTTTTTTAGGAGATCCTATATCATCAGACCTTAGTAGTAGAGTTCCTTGTCGGTGTTCTTTCATTCCGGCTATTTTATGTAAATGTATATTTTGAACTTTGAATCATATTCTAGAAACTATAGTAGTTATGTTATTGTATCAGAAGAGTATTATTTCATTTTAATACTTAATACTCAGAGAGTTGTATCCGAACATTTTATGAATACATTTATTTATGGGAGAATTTGGAGTATGTACTTTGTATATTATTCAGAAAAATTTTAATTCTATCATACTTTTTATTTATTTATTGCATGATTTTATTTTCTAAGGCTTGCTATGGGTTCCGGATTCGAAAGAATTCTCGTTCCCTAGTGCCGGTCATGACTCCTAGTTTGGGTTGTGATAAAGCTAGTATCAGAGCCTAGGTTTAGAGATGTGAACCTAGGTTGTCGAGTTGTGTTTTCTTTGGAACTACTGCAGTTAAATTAGGCTCGATCATGTCTTTGAAAAGTCTTCCTTGCATCAGGAATTCCGCGTAACTGTTAGGGTGTTTGTTGATGTTTATGATTGTTTGAACTATTTATTTATTTTTGCTCCTTGCTGATTGCCTCGAGCATAAGTCGCTCTATCGATCGATGAGATCGATGATAGTTAATCTTCTAAGCATGAGGTTTTACCCCCCTATGCAGCCTGTTAGGCATAGGGGTAGAGATCGACTTAGAAGGCCTGATGATCGTTGTTGACAGCGGGAACAACTGAATGAGGAGCTTATGGCTTAACATTGCGAAGATATTGCTTATGCAACAGGAGTTTCACAGGGTGTAGTGTCGATACCTTCGATCGTACAGCAGATGTAATTTCTTTTTCAGCCAAGAACTCGAGATACATCAATTCTACGTATATTCCATATTCTGAATCTTGTTGAGTTTCCATATCTTTTCAGCATGGTGAATGCAAATTATTTCTTTTGCAGAGACAATATTGATAATCAGTCTTGTCAAGTTCAAGTTATGGTTATAGTTTCAGCCCTACTACACCTATCTAGTATAGGGGTAGGTTAGAGGCAATTGTAACTCAAGGGTTAAGGTAGTCATTTTAAGCAGTACAAGAATTTCCTTTTGAACTTGAATTTACAACAATTGTGGGTAGGATAGTCGAGATTAATAAGAGCTTGATAGCATTTAGCCAAGTTTGACAGTTGTTTGAATATGCTTTGACGAAGGAATTGGAAAAATGTCTAATGAAGATGAAACACTCTTATACTCTTTATGGCAAGCTGTCACTTTTAACTGCAACACATAATTTGAGTTAAAAAGGGATTTTTAAGATACTTCCATCCACCTTTAAGGAGAGATAATTAGTTGTGGCTGTTACTGCTCAGAGTAAGAGAAGACTAGTAGAATTATGTGTTACAAGATTAAGTTTAACACATTGGCATCTGAACTGAGAATTGAGATTCAGAGAGTTATTGTGAATTCAGTCTTTTGGGTGTAATTGATCTTGATGAGATGTGAAAGGGTTGTCAGGAATATTTGGCTCTAGTCAAGTATACTTCAATGGAGAAGTTGTCTCTCCCAGATGTTTCAATTGTCTTTGAGTTTTCTTATGTTTTCCTAATGAGTTGCCAGGCTTACCACCTCATAGAGATTGAATTCTGTATCGATGTGGTTCCTGATATAACTCCTATTTTGACGTAGCCCTACAAAATGACTTTTGCAGAGCTATAGGAGCAATTGCAAGATCTGTAGGAGCAATTGCAAGATCTGTAGGACCAGGATTTTGTCAGACCTTGTGTTTCTCCTTAGGGTGTATTAGTCCTATTGTGAAGAAGAAGGATGGTACCCAAGAGAGCTGAACAAGGTGACAGTGAAGAACAAGTATCCTCTTTCGAGGATAAATGACCTGTTTGATCAGCTATAGGGTGCACAGTTCTTTTTTAAGATTGATTTGAAGTTGAGTTATCATTAGTTATGGATTAGTTTGCAGTAGTCTTCATTAATGATATACTAGCGTATTCGAAGTGAATGAAAGGGCACGTATATCACTTGAGGACCATACTACAGACACTAAGAGAATGTCAGATTTATGATGAATTCAGGAAGTATGATCATTGGGTGGAGAGTGTTATTTTATTTAATGGAAGTGTGGTGTTTAAAGATAGTATTCAAGTTGATCCACAAAAGATTAAAGTAGTATCCAAGTGGCCCAAACTGACTAAATCTATTGAGATCTGCAATTTTCTAGGTTTAACTGGGTATCATAGGAAATCTGAGCATAATTCTCTAGAATTGCAGCTCCTATGACATGCATAACTTAGAAGAATGTGAAGTTTGTATGAACAGATGTTTGTTAGAACAGTTTCCAAGTGCTAAAGAAGACCTGATATCATTATAGCATTTCATCGTATCATCATAGCATCTCATTATAGCATTTCATCATAACATTTCATCATAACATTCATCATAGCATATCATCATGACATTTCACCATAAAATGATCTGCTGATAAGAGATGCACAAGTTAATTATATAGGGTTGATGTTGTAATCTGAGAAAAGGATTTTATATAAGCTGCGGAATAAACTTGCAGTGTACATCCAGATGTTACCAAGAAGTATCACAGTATTCAAGATCAGTACTAGTGGGTTGGATTGAAGAAGGATGTGACTGATTGTATTTCTAAGTATTTAATTTGCCAACTGATGAAAGCTGAACATCAGAAGTCTTCTGGGAAGTTTCGATCTCTTTTGAACTTTGGGTGGAAATGAGAGAGAATTGCTATGATTTTTGTGGTTAGATACCTTATTCAAAAGGTGCATATAATTCCATCTAGGTGACTGTAGACAAATTGACCAAGTCAACTAATTTTTGGCCAGTGGAAGCCACTTATTTAGTAGCTAAGTTGGCTAAGTTGCATATGAAGCATATTGTGTGCCTGCGTGGAATACCTGTATCCATTATATATAGTAAAGGTACATCATTTGCCTCTCGATTTTGGCAAAAATTATGGAAAGTAATAGGCACCTGGCTGGATTTCAATACTGCTTTTCATCCTTAGACAGATGCCAGTCTAAGAGGACGATCCAAACACTAGATGATGTGTTGAAGATGTGTGTTTTAGATCTGGGAGGTAGCTAGGATGATCATTTGCCACTCATTGAGTTTGCATATAATAATAGCTACCATAGCAATATTGGAATGACACCATATGAGGCTTTTATAGAAGGAAGTCTTAACTAGATATGAGATGGTTCAGAATGTAGCAGAGAAAGTTGATGTGATTAGAAGAGCGATGGGGATCCTAGACGTAGAGATATGGAGTTTCAGATCGAAGACTGTAATTCTAAAGATGTCTCCGAAAATGGTGTGATGAGACTTGGTAAGATTGCATATTGGTTGGCTTTGCCTCCAAATCTATCTCATGTGCATCCAGTGTTCCATGTCTCGATTTTGAGAGAGTGTATTTTGGACACTTCGCACATGTTGCAGTTGGACAATATAGAACTGAATGAAGATCTGAAGTTCAAGAAGGAATCAATTACGATTATAAATTATCAAGCTCGATAGTTATGTTCGAACCAGATTCAGATGATCAAGATGTTGTGGCGAAGCAACAACGTGAAAGAGCTTGCATGGGAGACTGAAGCTGAGATGTGAGCCTCTTACCCGTATCTCTTTCCTCCTTGATTTTGTATTATTCTTTTTCTGGAATTCAGGGACGAATTCTTATAAGGGGGGAAGACTGTAATATCCTGAGTTTTTAAATAATTTTAAACTGCATCAGGATATGCAGTGTTAATAATTTTAATATATATTTATGATTATTTAATTATTTAATTATTTATTAAAGTCATTTTTTAATTATTTTAAGTTTCTTACGTAAAATTTTTTCGAGAGTTTTATTTTCGGGGAAATTAAAACATAAATAAATAAATATTAATTATTTTAGATGGTTTTGTGAATTTGCATGAGTCCATGCACGATTTTAAGTGTCGTATTAAAATATATACATATACATGCATATATGCACATTTAAATAATTAGGGTTTAATTTTAATTAAATTTATATTATATTATATAGTTTTAATAATTAATATGTGTGTATATATGTATATGTATATAGATATTATTATTTGGGTGTGTGGTGTATATTAATTTGAATATAATATTAATATATTATTATAATATAAATTAAAGTTATATATATACATATATACTTACAAAAACATAAAGTTCCCTTTAATTACCAAACTGCCACTCGACCTTCTTCTTCATGCCCGATGCCTCCCATCGATTTTTTGGCCACTGTCATGTCCATTTCTTGCCATCGGTGTGCCTCTCAGCCATCCTCCTCCATCTCCAGCCCATTCTGCCACCCTGTTCTCCCTTTTTCAGCGATGTTTGGTCGGTTTTCTTTAAAAAAACTGAAAATCAACTCCAACTCTGATCAACACATTTCTGGCCATCGTTTGGAGTGCCACCAGTCTCTATCTCTTCCTTGAGCTTCGGTGAGTGCATTTCTAAGCTTGGTTTCACTTGATTTGGTTTAGATTTTCCTAGGTTTCAAATTTTCAATTCAGGTCAACTTGAGTTCTTGATTTTTTTGAGCTTCAATTTTAATGATTCAAGAAAACTTCCTTGACAAAGATTGATCCTAGTAGCTCAATATACATGCTTTAATTTTTGTGAAATTTTTGGGAATTATTTTGATTTTTATGAATTTTTTATTATTTTATTAATATTTTCTAATTTTCGTAAATTAATTAATTAAATTATGATTTATGGTGTTTATAGGTGTTAAAATGAATTTTAGAAATTTATTTGTAATTTTTATGATTTTTATATATTTATTGTGAATTTATTTAGTTTATGTGATTTTTAGAAAATTAGGTTAATTATGTATTTTGTTGAAATTAATTGGTTAATTGAGTATATTTGTTGATATTATTGAATTATACATTGAGAAATTAATTTTTGAGTAATTATACTATTTTTAGTGAATTTTTGAACAATTATAGTGAATTTATGTATATTAGGGGTATTTTGGTAATTTGGCACTAAATTGGCTAAAAATATAATTAAATTTGTTTTAATAGTTATTTGAGGTATAAAAATGATTTCTACAAATTATTTAGTATTTTTAACTAATTAAAACTATTTTCGTAAATTATTTTCAAATTATATATAATATACTATTTTTCTAAATAAATGAGTTTTTATCGATTTTTAATATGTTTTAGGGTTAATTATGTAATTTGGAATTATAAAATGAATTTTGGTTAATATTTATGAATTTATCGAGAGTTATGGATTTTTAATAATATTTTATTAAAATTAGGGTTTTTATGTATTTATCGGTAAAATAATTATTTTTAGCGTTTGAATTTCTAATTTGTTATATTTTGAGTATTAAAGGGCATTTTTGGCATTGTAAGTGTGTTATGTGTTACCTTGTGAATTGTGAACCTCGGTCGGTAGAATTGTAGTTTGGGAGTCCGACCGAGAGGTTATGTGGTTGTATATTTTTGAAGTGTGTTTCTTTACAGGACCGGCTCTACTTTCTGAGTAGAGAGATGTCCATTTTACAGAGAAGATTCTGTTGAAATTTTGGTAGATTTCTCGTAAAATATGACAATCGGTCCGAGTCTAGTTTTAAATTTTTAATTGAGTCTTTCCATAGTAACTCTAGAAGCATAGAGTTAGAATTTATTCTGATGGTTGTTATTTTATTTTTCTAACTGCTCTGAGACCGAGGCTGTCACGACCCAAAACAGGGGCCATGACCGGCGCTGGGGAACGGGAATTCTTTCGAATCCGGAACCCGTAGCAAGCCTAAAAATAAAATAAAGCATGCCATAATAACAATAAAAATATAATATGCAGCGGAAATAAAAATCATAAATATTACAATATCATCCATATCAACTGGATTCAATTCAAAACTCATCACATCTCATATATAATCTCATAAATGTATAATCTTTATACAAATCCAGTTTTAACATAATACATCTCTTTAAAATAAAGTACATAAAATCCAATACTTTAATTTACAACTACTGCAGTGTCTAGATAAAATAAATAAGACTCAAGTAGACAATTTACATAAAGAAGCCGGGGCGGAAGAAATCCGGCGTATCGACCTGCTACTGAGGTCTGAGGAAGTTGACTCTCCTGAAAAATAGTCAACGGAGGGGAGTCAGACCTCACTAAGTGAATTACTATAGTATATATACATACACTCTAAGTGATAATGCATACAGTCAACAGTATATGAGTAATATGTATATATACAGGCAAGTTCATACAGATGCAGAAAAATCATTTTATATATTTTGTCTGAAAATCAACTTTTATGAAGGATCACATAGAACCCTAGAATATCGCAACCTCAGAAAATAGTGTTAAACAACACTCTAGCCATACAGGCTCACTGATTCCAAATATATACACTTAATCCATATGGACAGTAGACTGGCCCCGAGACACTAAGTCAACCGAGCTCCAGCAGTCTGAATGCCAGTGTGATTGGCCCCGAGACACTTGGTCAACCGAGCTCCAGCAATCACACCCACAAACCACATCTCACATATATCAAATGATCATAATCAAATCAATATCCACAAATAGTTAGTAATATAGCCTAAAGCTATAGGCGTACCGGTACGTACTCGGTCCTAGTGCTGCCCACTAGGTAGCACGTTCTATTGATATCCTTCATTCTTAAATATAAAACATTCATTCACAAAAATAAATGATGCATGGATATAAATGAAATAGCAATATAAACCATATATATACCGAAAATATACCAAACATAAACCAGGTATATTTTAAGTATATATATGTCAAATAAATCCAATCAAATCATGAATTAAACTAAAAATATATTTAAAAACATTTTAAATATATTTTATTAATAAAACATGTATATAATTTATTATATACCAAAAATATACCAAAAATATACTTGAATATAAATCACATTATTTATGCATATTCAGTCAAAATAAAACATGCATTTTCTAAATCATGCATCCTAAGCATATATATATATAATATAGTAACTCACCTAATGCGCTCCACGAGACAGGTCCGACGGGCCTGGTCCACTAACCCTCGGTCTCGGCGCAACTAAACAAGAAATAATTAATCGACATCAGAATAACCCTAACAGAAATCCTAGAATTAAATCTAGAGTATTCAACACAGAATCGGAAATTAGGGTTCGACTGGATATCACGTTTTACGAGAATTCTACCAAAAATCCGGCAGAACCTCCCCTATAAAACGGACATCTCTCTACTCAAAAGAGTAGAGCCGACCCTGCAAAGAAAATACACTTCAAAAATAAACACCACAATCAATCACAACCCCTCGGTCGGACTCCAGACTACAATCTGTCGACCGGGGTCCACAAACACAGAATATATATTCAAATATACCAAAAATATCCTTAAATCATAAAAATACATTTCATACGTAGAAATTACATAATAAATCTTGAAACACTGTAAAAATCGATTAAAACTCATTTTATTAGAAAAACCGTATATTATATATATAATTGAAAATAATTCCCGGAAAATAGTTTTAATTAGTTAAAAATACTAGATATTTTGTAGGAATCATTTTTATACCTTAAATAAATATTAAAATCAATTAAATTACATTTTTAGACAATTTAGGGTAAAATTACCAAAATACCCCTATATATATATATATACCTAAATTACTTCAAAAATTCACCAAAAATCATACAATTATCCAAAATTAATTTTCTCAACACATTTATCAATAATATTAATAATTAAACCCAATTAACCAATTAAATTCAATTTAAAACACAATTAACTTAATTTCTCAAAATCACATAAACTTCAATAATTAAAAATAAATACTTAGAAATTCATAAAAATTCCAAATAAATTCCTATAATTCATTTCAACACCTAATTCAACCATAAACTCCAATTTCATAATTTAAATAATTAATTTCCGAAAATTAGAAAATAATATTAAAATATTCAAAAATACCCAAAAATCCAAACAATCTCCAAAAATTCTGTAAAAATTCATACATGAAGATTAAACTACCAGGAACAACATTTGTGAAGGAAGTTTCCATGAATCATCCAAATCAAAGCTCAAAAAAATCAAAAACCAAAAGAGGCTGAAAACTTCAAATCAAAACCTAAGCAATTCTAGACCATTTTAGCTCAAACCAAAGCTAGAATAACACTCACCGGAGCTCAAGGAGAAGATAGAGACCGGCGGTGTCGAAAACGGTGGCCGGAGGAGGGAGAAACGGCGGTGAGAAAATGTGGTGGTCGGCGCCCGCGGGAAGAAGAAGAAGAAGAAGAAAAAAAAAAAAGAAAAAGAAAGAAAAAGGAAAGAGAAAGAAAAAGAAAAAGAAAGAAAAAGGAAAAGAAAAAAAAGAAAAAAAAAATAAAATAAATTAAAATAATTAAATATTAATAAATAATTAATAATAAAATAATAAATTTTAATAATTTAATAATAAATAAAATAATCAAATAATAATAAATAAATAATAAAATATTAGGGTAATAATAAACCCTAATTAAATAAATATACACACACAGGCTTTATTTAATAATTTAAAAATAGGTATGAGTTCATGCAAACTCGTAAATACATTTAAAACAATTAATAATACATTATTTACGTGGAAATTTCCCCGAAAATGAAAGTCCCGGGAAAATTTTACGTAAAACACTGTATATAAAACACAGTAATTAAAATAGGTTTAAAATACATATCAACTCATAAAAATATCGTATAATGCATAAAAATTATTGACACTGTATATCCCGGTACAGTGTAAAAATATTTTTAAAAACACGGGATATTACAGTCTTCCCCCCTTACAAGAATTCGTCCCCGAATTCTAAAAACAAGATTACAAAATCAGGAAGGAAAGAGATACGGGTAAGAAGCTCGCATCTCAGCTTCAGTCTCCCACGTATGCTCTTCAACTCTGTCGCTACGCCACAAAACCTTGACCATCGGAATCTGCTTCGATCGCAACTGTCGAACTTGAAAATCTACGATCGCCATAGGTTCTTCCACAAACGTCAAATCTTCACTCACTTCCACACTGTCAGGTTGCAACACGTGTGAAGGATCTGAGATATACTTCCTCAACATCGAGATATGAAATACTGGATGCACCTGTGACATACTCGGAGGCAAATCCAACCGATATGCAACAGTGCCAATTCTCTCCAGAATCTCAAACGGTCCAATATATCTCGGTGCTAACTTACCCTTCCTGCCAAATCTCATCACACCCTTCATCGGAGATACTTTCAGAAAAATGAAATCTCCAACCTGAAACTCCACATCTCTGCGCCTAGGATCCGCATAACTCTTCTGTCTGCTAACTGTGGTCTCTAACCTGCGCTTGATGACGGTGACTTTCTCTGCAGCATCCTGAACCATCTCTGGTCCAGTCAAAACTCTCTCACCGATCTCATCCCAACTCAACGGGGATCTACACTTCCTTCCATACAACGCCTCATATGGTGCCATGCCAATACTGCTATGGTAGCTGTTATTATAAGCAAACTCAACAAGCGACAAATGATCATCCCAGCTACCTCCCAAATCCAAGACACACATCCTCAACATATCTTCCAGTGTCTGGATCGTCCTCTCAGACTGACCATCTGTCTGAGGATGAAAAGCAGTACTGAAATCCAACCTAGTGCCCATCGCTTCCTGCAACTTCTGCCAAAAACGAGAAGTAAACACCGAACCTCTGTCTGACACAATGGACACAGGTACTCCATGAAGGCATACAATATGCTTCACGTACAACTTCGCCAATCTAGCAACTGAATATGTGGCTTTAACAGGCAAGAAATGTGCAGACTTTGTCAATCTGTCTACAATCACCCAGATGGAATCGTATCCATCCTTCGAACGAGGTAAACCGACCACAAAATCCATAGCTATCCTTTCCCACTTCCACTCGGGAATAGGAAGAGGCTGAAGCTTCCCAGAAGGCTTCTGATGTTCGGCTTTCACTTGCTGACACGTCAAGCACTTAGCAACATAATCAGCAACATCCTTCTTCAATCCATCCCACCAGTATAGATCTCTGATACTGTGGTACATCTTAGTAACACCAGGATGAACGCTGTAGGCTGTAGAATGTGCTTCCTCTAGGATCTCTTCTCTCAAATCATCCACATCAGGAACACACAATCTACCACTGATCCACAACACACCATCATCATCGAGTGTGAAATCAGTGAACTTCCCTGCTCTGACATTCTCTGCAAGCTCTTCTAGAATAGGATCTCGGCTCTGAGCTGCTTTAATCCTATCCCTTAGCACAGATCGTACTTTAAACTGAGCTAACAGTCCACCTGATCTACTAATCTTCATCATCAGACCTTGATCCACCATCAGATGCAATTCCTGGATCAATGGTCTCCTCTCAACACCGATGTGAGCAAGACTACCTGAGGACTTCCTACTCAAGGCATCTGCTACCACATTAGCCTTACCCGGATGGTAAAGAATCTCGCAATCATAATCCTTCAACAGTTCCAACCATCTTCTCTGCCTCAAATTCAAATCTCGCTGCTGGAAAATGTACTTAAGGCTCTTGTGATCAGTAAATATCTCACAAGTCACCCCGTACAAATAATGTCTCCAAATCTTCAAAGCAAAGATCACTGCAGCCATCTCAAGATCATGTGTAGGATAGTTCTGCTCATGCTTCTTCAACTGCCTCGAAGCATAGGCTATCACCCTTCCATTCTGCATCAACACACAACCAAGACCAATTCTAGAGGCATCACAGTAAACTGTGAACTTATCCACACTATTAGGCAAAGCTAATACTGGCGCTGTGGTCAACTTCTCCTTCAACAACTGAAAACTATTCTCACAAGCTTCTGACCACTCGAATCTAACATTCTTCTGAGTCAAGCGAGTCATAGGGGCTGCTATCCTGGAAAAATCCTGCACAAACCGCCTATAATACCCGGCTAAACCCAGAAAACTCCGAATCTCAGTAACTGAAGTAGGTCTAGGCCATTCAGATACTGCCTCAACCTTCTGTGGATCAACCTGAATACCTTCTTTAGACACTACGTGTCCAAGAAAAGAAACACTCTCCATCCAGAAATCACACTTCGAGAATTTAGCATAAAGCTGATGATCTCTCAGTGTCTGTAGTACAATCCTCAAGTGATATACATGCTCTTCCATACTCCTCGAATATACTAGTATATCATCAATGAAGACTACCACAAACTGATCCACATATGGTCTGAATACTCTGTTCATCAGGTCCATAAAAGCTGCTGGTGCATTAGTCAAACCAAAAGACATCACCAGAAACTCATAATGGCCATAACGAGTGCGGAACGCTGTCTTAGGAATATCAGCTTCACTAATCCGCAGCTGATGATAACCCGACCTCAAGTCGACCTTAGAAAAGAATTGTGCACCCTGGAGCTGATCAAACAAATCATCTATCCTCGGGAGAGGATACTTGTTCTTCACTGTCACCTTGTTCAACTCTCTGTAGTCAATGCACAGTCTCAGGGTACCATCCTTCTTCTTCACAAACAAGACTGGTGCACCCCAAGGAGAAACACTAGGTCTGATAAAACCCTTATCCAACAACTCTTGCAACTGCTCCTTCAACTCTCTCAACTCTGCAGGAGCCATACGATAGGGTGGCATAGATATAGGAGTAGTACCTGGAACCACATCTATACAGAACTCAATCTCTCTATGAGGTGGTAAACCTGGCAACTCCTCGGGAAAAACATCAGGAAATTCACAAGCAACAGGAACATCTGTGAGTGACAACTTCTCCACTGACGTATCCCTAACCAATGCCAAAAACCCCTGACAACCTTTCCTCAACAACTTCCTAGCTGATATAGCAGAAATAAGATTCTGAGGTGCTGAACTCCTATCACCAACAAACTTAAATTCTACTTCACCAGGAATTCTGAAAATCACCTCCTTATTCTTGCAATCAACCATGGCAAAGTGCTGAGACAACCAATCCATTCCCAAAATAACATCGAACTCCATCACATCCAACAAAATCAAATCGGCGGATAATTCTCTATCTCCCACGAGAACTGGACAACCAGAAAGAACAATATCGGCGTCCAAAGAATCGCTCAGAGGAGTGGCAACAGACAAAGGAAAAGCCATCCTCGAAGCTTGCCAACAAGATTTAGAAGCAAAAACAGGAGAAACAAATGAATGCATGGCACCCGGATCAAACAAAACCAAAGCATCCAGGTAACAAACAGAAAGAATACCTGCCACGACTGCATTAGATGCCTGAGCATCCTGCTGAGTCAGATGGAAGACTCTGGCCTGGCCTCGACCTCCCTACTGACTGGTAGAAGCCTGGCCAACACCTCGGGTACCTCCTCTCGTACCTCTACCACGACTCTGCTGTGGAACAAACTGAGTAGAACTCTGATGCTGAGCTGGTGGTAACTGAAATGGCACGGGTACTGCACTAGCAATCGACTGCTGTGGGAATTGCGAAATCTGCTGCTGCTGATACCCAGAATAAGGACACGATCTGGCAAAATGTCCTGTCTGCCCGCATCTGAAACATGTCAGTGGTGTCAGATAACACGATCCCTGATGGACTCTACCACAAGTCTGACAAACACTGGCCGCTGATCCAGAACTACGACCACTACTGCTGCTCGAAGCACCTGATCCAAATCTAAATGATCTACGCTGACCTCCACGGCCATGTCTACTGCTCCGATGCACTCGCTGCTGCTGTCTCTGACTCTGCTGAGTCGAACCTCGCTGCTGACTACTCGAACCAACATGAAAACTCGAATATGGAGTAGCCTACAATCCACTCGACTGAACTCCCAACTGGTAATAATCAGGCATCGCTCCCTGCCTAACTAACCTCAGCTCAATCTCCTTAGCTAGCTCAATCACCGACTCGAGAGTAAGACCTGCTGTAGGCATACCAGCAAAAGCTGAACCCAAACCAGTAACATAGGTAGTAACAGCGAAATACTGATCTCACATCAGATCCTCAGCATATCTACCCAGACGAAGAAACTCTCGGGTATACTCCTCTACAGATCGATCTCCACGAGAAATACTAGTCAAACGAAGACGATAGCTCAAACGAAGAGGCTCTGGACAAAATCTCCTCATGAATCGCTCTCGAAACTGAACCCATGTCATCGTCATCATATAAGGCTGGATCATCTGAATGAACCAATCCAAGGCTGGTCCCTCAATAGACAACTCAACGATCATGATCCTCTGGTACTCGGTATGAGCAGTCCGAGTCCTAGTCTCAATCGCATGCAGAAAATCTAAAGGATCAGAAGTACCATCAAAAGCAATCCTGCCAACTCTGGCATAGAACAAAGCTGCCTCAGGGTCAGACATACCCTGCTGATAGGCAGGCTGAACAGGCTGAACAACTGGAGGAACAGGAACATCAAACTCAGGCTCAACAGGCTCCTCGTCCTGTAACTCTCTCTGCCTACGGCGACCTGCCGCTCCTCGAGGTCTACCCCTGCCACGACCTCTACGTCTAACTGGCTGCTCAGGAGGTAAAACCTCATCCTGAAAAGACTCATCATCCTCGGCCTCAACGACCGGTGGAGCGACACGCGCTCGCCTCCTCATTCTGAAAAGACAAACGGAAAGATTCAGACAAAACAGACAACGGAGGAATAACGCTGAAAACTAAAGCAAGGAATACTTATCAAGACATACTCGAACCTAATACACTGCAGTAGTCCAACAGAAAACACAACTTTAAAACTAGGGCCACAACTCACATAACTAAGCCCTGACACAGAACTCCATTCAGATACGAACTTCGCTCTGATACCAACTTTGTCACGACCCAAAATAGGGGCCATGACCGGCGCTAGGGAATGGGAATTCTTTCGAATCCGGAACCCGTAGCAAGCCTAAAAATAAAATAAAGCATGCCATAATAACAATAAAAATATAATATGCAGCGGAAATAAAAATCATAAATATTACAATATCATCCATATCAACTGGATTCAATTCAAAACTCATCACATCTCATATATAATCTCATAAATGTATAATCTTTATACAAATCCAGTTTTAACATAATACATCTCTTTAAAATAAAGTACATAAAATCCAATACTTTAATTTACAACTACTGCAGTGTCTAGATAAAATAAATAAGACTCAAGTAGACAATTTACATAAAGAAGCCAGGGCGGAAGAAATCCGGCGTATCGACCTGCTACTGATGTCTGAGGAAGTTGACTCTCCTGAAAAATAGTCAACGGAGGGGAGTCAGACCTCACTGAGTGAATTACTATAGTATATATACATACACTCTAAGTGATAATGCATACAGTCAACAGTATATGAGTAATATGTATATATACAGGCAAGTTCATACAGATGCAGAAAAATCATTTTATATATTTTATCTGAAAATCAACTTTTATGAAGGATCACATAGAACCCTAGAATATCGCAACCTCAGAAAATAGTGTTAAACAACACTCTAGCCATACAGGCTCACTGATTCCAAATATATACACTTAATCCATATGGACAGTAGACTGGCCCCGAGACACTAAGTCAACCGAGCTCCAGCAGTCTGACTGCCAGTGTGATTGGCCCCGAGACACTTGGTCAACCGAGCTCCAGCAATCACACCCACAAACCACATCTCACATATATCAAATGATCATAATCAAATCAATATCCACAAATAGTTAGTAATATAGCCTAAAGCTATAGTCGTACCGGTACGTACTCGGTCCTAGTGCTGCCCACTAGGTAGCACGTTCTATTGATATCCTTCATTCTTAAATATAAAACATTCATTCACAAAAATAAATGATGCATGGATATAAATGAAATAGCAATATAAACCATATATATACCGAAAATATACCAAACATAAACCAGGTATATTTTAAGTATATATATGTCAAATAAATCCAATCAAATCATGAATTAAACTAAAAATATATTTAAAAACATTTTAAATATATTTTATTAATAAAACATGTATATAATTTATTATATACCAAAAATATACTTGAATATAAATCACATTATTTATGCATATTCAGTCAAAATAAAACATGCATTTTCTAAATCATGCATCCTAAGCATATATATATATAATATAGTAACTCACCTAATGCGCTCCACGAGACAGGTCCGACGGGCCTGGTCCACTAACCCTCGGTCTCGGCGCAACTAAACAAGAAATAATTAATCGACATCAGAATAACCCTAACAGAAATCCTAGAATTAAATCTAGAGTATTCAACACAGAATCGGAAATTAGGGTTCGACTGGATATCACGTTTTACGAGAATTCTACCGAAAATCCGGCAGAACCTCCCCTGTAAAACGGACATCTCTCTACTCAAAAGAGTAGAGCCGACCCTGCAAAGAAAATACACTTCAAAAATAAACACCACAATCAATCACAACCCCTCGGTCGGACTCCAGACTACAATCTGTCGACCGGGGTCCACAAACACAGAATATATATTCAAATATACCAAAAATATCCTTAAATCATAAAAATACATTTCATACGTAGAAATTACATAATAAATCTTGAAACACTGTAAAAATCGATTAAAACTCATTTTATTAGAAAAATCGTATATTATATATATAATTGAAAATAATTCCCGGAAAATAGTTTTAATTAGTTAAAAATACTAGATATTTTGTAGGAATCATTTTTATACCTTAAATAAATATTAAAACCAATTAAATTACATTTTTAGACAATTTAGGGTAAAATTACCAAAATACCCCTATATATATATATACCTAAATTACTTCAAAAATTCACCAAAAATCATACAATTATCCAAAATTAATTTTCTCAACACATTTATCAATAATATTAATAATTAAACCCAATTAACCAATTAAATTCAATTTAAAACACAATTAACTTAATTTCTCAAAATCACATAAACTTCAATAATTAAAAATAAATACTTAGAAATTCATAAAAATTCCAAATAAATTCCTATAATTCATTTCAACACCTAATTCAACCATAAACTCCAATTTCATAATTTAAATAATTAATTTCCGAAAATTAGAAAATAATATTAAAATATTCAAAAATACCCAAAAATCCAAACAATCTCCAAAAATTCTGTAAAAATTCATACATGAAGATTAAACTACCAGGAACAACATTTGTGAAGGAAGTTTCCATGAATCATCCAAATCGAAGCTCAAAAAAATCAAAAACCAAAAGAGGCCGAAAACTTCAAATCAAAACCTAAGCAATTCTAGACCATTTTAGCTCAAACCAAAGCTAGAATAACACTCACCCGGAGCTCAAGGAGAAGATAGAGACTGGCGGTGTCGAAAACGGTGGCCGGAGGAGGGAGAAACGGCGGTGAGAAAATGTGGTGGTCGGCGCCCGCGGGAAGAAGAAGAAGAAGAAGAAGAAAAAAAAAGAAAAAGAAAGAAAAAGGAAAGAGAAAGAAAAAGAAAAAGAAAGAAAAGGAAAAGAAAAAAAAGAAAAAAAATAAAATAAATTAAAATAATTAAATATTAATAAATAATTAATAATAAAATAATAAATTTTAATAATTTAATAATAAATAAGATAATCAAATAATAATAAATAAATAATAAAATATTAGGGTAATAATAAACCCTAATTAAATAAATATACACACACAGGCTTTATTTAATAATTTAAAAATAGGTATGAGTTCATGCAAACCCGTAAATATATTTAAAATAATTAATAATACATTATTTACGTGGAAATTTCCCCGAAAATGAAAGTCCCGGGAAAATTTTACGTAAAATACTGTATATAAAACACAGTAATTAAAATAGGTTTAAAATACATATCAACTCATAAAAATATCGTATAATGCATAAAAATTATTGACACTGTATATCCCGGTACAGTGTAAAAATATTTTTAAAAACACGGGATATTACAGAGGCTTAACAGACCAGGCACGCCAAGTCTGTCTCGAGGAGCGCACACCAGTGAGTTATTATACTGTATATATATGCATTGCATATAGGATGCATCACTTAGGGTTTTTCATTTTCATTATATGTTTTTTTAAAGTGATTTAAATTATAATATTTTTGGTATATCTGGGGTTTGTATTTTTGTATATATATGCATGTTAAATAATTATGCATGTTATTTTGATATATGCACATTAAACAATTAGGTTTATGTTTAATACATTTTAATACATATACATGTTTTAAATGTACATTTAGTCATAATTATTTTATTGAATGATTAGTATACTTTAGGTATAGTTTTAGTATATTTTAAGTTTATTCTTAAATAATTGCATGCTATATTATGAACCTACACTTAAATTGTTTTTAAGTTTATTTTTAGTATATTTTTTATATATTTCCCAAATAAATGCATGTTTTATTATTAATTCAAACCTAACACATTAGTGGTATACTTAGGGTTTATTTGTGATATATGCATGCTAGAAAATTATATTATTTTGGTATATTGTGAATATATGTAAACCTAAACGCATGTTTTAGTACATACACATATTTAAATGAATATTTATACATAATTATTTTATTAAGTGATTTGTGTACTTAGGGTATATTCTTTGTATATTTAGGTACATTTTTAAGCAAATGCATGTTGTATTATTAAAATACAATTAAATTGTTTTTTACTATATTAATGGTTTATCTTTAGTATATTTCATATTTTATTAACATATATATATACCCGAAATATACTGGGTATATTTTAGGTATATTTTTGGTATATATATGGTTGATTTTACTATTATGAATATCATTCTATATTAATTATTTTCTAAATGAATGATTTATTTTAAGTGAAGGATATCAATAGAACGTACTTCCTAATGGGCAGCACTAGGACCGTGTACGTACCAGTGTGATAGATAAAGGTTGAGTGAGAATTAATTTTGGTGATTATAATTGATTTGATTGATTTGATTAAGATTAATGGTATGATAGATAGTGTGATTGTAGGGCCAATTACACCGACAGTTAGACTGCTAGAGCTCGGTTGACTTAGTGTCTCGGGGCCAGTCTACTGTCCATAATGGAATAAATGATCTATTTGATTTGATTGAGATGTGAGGTGATAGATAGTGTGATTGCTGGAGCTCGGTTGACCAAGTGTCTTAGGGCTAATCACACTGACAGCCAGACTGTTGGAGCTCGGTCGACTTAGTGTCTCAAGGCCAGTCTGCTGTCCAGATTGGAATAAGTTTCTATTTGGAATCAAGTGAGCCTGTATGGCTAGAGTGATGATAGGGTTGATTGAGGTTGCTATTATTAAGGTTCTATGGATCCTTCATGAATTAAACTAAACATTTTCTGCATTTAGTATATTTATATAAGCAGAGTTGGCATATGTGTGGAATGCATGAATATATATATATATATATATATATATATATATATATATATATATATATATATATGCGAATGCATGATTGGATATGTTTTAGATTCTATGTATATATAGTATAATAATTCACTCAGTGAGGTCTGACCCCCCTTAATTATTTTTTTTTAGGAGATCCTATATCGTCAGACCTTAGTAGTAGAGTTCCTCGCCAATGTTCTTTCGTTCTGGCTATTTTATGTAAATGTATATTTTGAACTTTGAATCGTATTCTAGAAACTGCAATAGTTGTGTTATTGTATCAGAAGAGTATTATTTCGTTTTAATATTTAATACTCAGAGAGTTGTATCCGAACATTTTATGAATACATTTACTTATGGGAGAATTTGGAGTATGTACTTTGTATATTATTTAGAAAAAAATTAATTCTGTCATACTTTTTATTTATTTATTGCATGATTTTATTTTGTAAGGCTTGCTACGGGTTCCGGATTCAAAGAATTCTCATTCCCTAGTGCCGGTCATGACTCCTAGTTTGGGTCGTGATAGGTTCAATATTTTCTTCATCCTATGCTCAGCCTTAATTTGTGGCACATGGAATTCAAGCACATCATCCATACCCAGCTCTAGCAATACATAAACTACAATGTTCCTAAGTTTGGTACTCAAAAAAATCTTAATTGGTAGAAGAAAAGAGAGAAATTAATTAATTATTAGTAACAATCTCTCTCTCTCTTTCTCTCTCAAAGGCTAGAGTCTCTATTAAATATATTTTAATTATTAGTTCAAATTTTATGTCCAACCCATGAAGATTGCTTGATTAACTCTAGACCTGTTCCTTAACATGGACAACTTTATGAAGACATGCTTTGCAAGCAAATTGGCCAAACAATATATATGGATATGAATAAAGGATGTGAACTATCACAATCCAAACCAGCAGTCATGACTGGCGTTAGGGAACAGGAATTCTTTCGAATCGAGAACCCATAGCAAGCCTTAAAAAATAAAATCACATGCAATAAACAAATAAAAATATGTCATAATTAAAATTTAAATTGATATAAAATAAATACACAAATGTCATTTCATAAAATAAGATTAAAAATATTTATAAAATATTCAGAGACAGGTCTCTAACCTAAAATACATACTGTTGATATAATACACTACTACTGCAGTATTCTAGAGTACAAATAAAGTTCAAATAAATAAATTACACAATATATTTGAGGCTGAAGAAGACCAGCGTAACATACTACTATTGAGGTCTGAAGAAGAATCTCCTGAAAAAAAATATTGAGGGGAGTCAGATCTCACTGAGTGAATTATCTATAATATATATACATGCACCTAAATTCATATTCATTCAAGCATTAGTATATATATATATATATATATACACACACACACATTTCACACAAATGCTGAAATTCGCTTTTATATATAATAAATGCATAAAAAATTTATTTAAATGAAGGATCAAATAGAACCTTAGAAATTCACAACCTCAATCAAAATATCTCACTAGCCATCAGGCTCACTTAATTCCAAAGTAATTCTCTTATTCCATTTTGGACAGTAGACTAGCCCGAGACATTAAGTCAACCGAGCTCTCGCAGTCTCACTATCAATGTGATTAGCCTCGAGACACTAGGTCAACCAAGCTCCCCGCAATTACACTACTCATTCTCATCAATTCTCAATAATCAATGAATCAAATGTCACCTCAAATGATTTCATAAACTCAACCCTAAAATCTATCGCACTGGTACGTACATAGTTCTAGTGCAGCCCACTAGGTAGCACATTCTATTGATATCCTTCAATAAAACTATATATTTAATCAAAAATAATAAAATGCACAATTTAAAATATAATGGGATCCAATGAAGAAAAATATACCAATTATATACCAAAATTATATCAAAAGAATACTAAAAATACACTAAATGTATACTAAACATATATTAGATATTTATGCCATAAAAATACCCAAATATACTAGAAATATACTAGGTATATATTGAAAATTACAACATGCATATTTATTGCATTTTTATTGAAATATACTAGGTATATATTGAAAAATACAACATGCATATTTATTGCATATTTATCGAAATATACCAATTATATATGTTGAATATATATCAAAATATATTGTAACATTCTAACATATGTATGCCACATATGTACAAAACACATACTAAAAGCATATTAAACATATATGTCACATACATAGCATATATACCAAAATATACTAAATCATTTAATTAAAATAATTCATGTTTAAATGTATTATGAAAATATGAAAATTCATATACATGCATCTTATATGCAATGCTGTAATATCCCAAGATTTTAAATAATTTTAAACTACATCAGGATATGCAGTGTTAATAATTTTGATAAATATATTTGATTATTTAATTATTTTGTTATTTATTAAAGTTATTTTTTAATTATTTTAGATTTCTTACGTAAAATTTTCCTGAGAATTTTATTTTTGGGAAAATTAAAACCTAAATAAATATTTGTTAATTATGTTAGTCAGTTTTACGTATTTGCATGAGTTCATGCATGATTTTAATTATCGTATTAATATATATACATATACATGCATATATATATACATATTTAATAATTAGGGTTTATTTTAATTAAGTACATATTATATATTTTTATTAAATTAATATGTATTATATATATATAAAGTTACTCTAATTTAAGATTTGTGCCCCTCTCACCTTCATCTTCTTCCCGACACCCACCTCCACCATCTCCGTCTGTTCTGCCAATCAGAGGCCATCAGAGTGCCTCCTAGATGTCCACCTTCTTCCTCCATTTCTGGCATCGTTTGGCCGTGATATTACCGAAAACCCGAGAGATTTCACCAACTCCGTTCTCCCTTGTCCGACAATTATTCTTGATGATTCCAGCGTGGTTTTGCTCCTAGAACTCCCTAGAAGTTGATTCCAAGCTTTTGGAAGCTTGAAAACTTGATTTGGTAAGGATTTAAGCTTGATTTCATTTTCGGCCAAGTTGTGTTCTTGATTTTTTTGAACTTCGATTCTAATGATTCAAGCTTACTTCCTTTATAAAAGATTGATCCTCTTAGCTTAATCTACATCTTATGATTTTTGTGGAATTTTTGGGAATTATTTTGATTTTTGTGAATTTTTATTATTTTATTAATATTTTCTAATTTTCGTAAATTAATTAAATAAATTATGAAATTGTGATTTATGGTGTTTATAGGGGTTAAAATGAATTTTATAATTTTATTTGTAATTTTTGTGATTTCATATAATTATTATGAATTTATTTAGTTTAGGTATTTTTAGAAAGTTAGGTTAATTGAGCATTTTGTTAAAATTAATGGGTTAACTGAGTATAATTATTGATTTTATTGAATTATATGTTGAGCAAATTAATTTTTGAGTAATTATATTATTTTTAGTGAATTTTTGAATAATTATAGTATATTATGTGAAATTATATATAACTAGGGGTATTTTGGTAATTTGGTACTAAATTGGTTAAAAATTAAGTTAAATTCGTTTTAATAATTATTTGAGGTATAAAAATGATTTTTATAAATTATTTAGTATTTTTAACTAATTAAAACTATTTTTCAAAAATTATTTTCAAATTATTTATAATATACTATTTTTGTAAATAAATGAGTTGTTAATGATTTTTAATATGTTTTTGGGCTAATTATGTAATGTGGATTTATAAAATGAATTTTGGCTAATATTTATGCATTTATCGAGAATTGTTGATTTTTAATAATATTTTATTAAAATTTGGGTTTTTTATGTAATTATCGGTGAAATAATCGTTTTTCAGTTTTTTAAATATCTAATTTGCTATATTTCGATTTATAAAGGGTATTTTCGGTATTATTGGATTTTTTATGTGTTTTGTGGTATATCTCGTGAATTGTGAACCTCGGTCGGTAGAATTGTAGTTTGGGAGTCCGACCAAGAGGTTGTGAGACTGTGTATTTTTGAAGTGTGTTTTCTTATAAAATCGGCTCTACATTCTGAGTAAAGAGATGTCCATTTTACAAGGGAGGTTCTGTCGAATTTTTGGTAGAATTCTCGTAAAATGTGACTGTCACGACCCAAAACAGGGGCCATGACCGGCGCTAGGAAACGGGAATTCTTTCGAATCCGGAACCCGTAGCAAGCCTAAAAATAAAATAAATCATGCAATAATAACAATAACAATATAATATGCAGCGGAAATAAAAATCATAATATCATAATATTATCCATATCACCTGGATTTAATCAAAATCCCATCTCATAAATATATAATCCTTTTAATACAAATCCAGTTTCAATATAATACATTTCTTTAAAATAACATACATGAAATCCAACACTTTAATTCACAACTACTGCAGTGTCTAGATAAAATAAATAAGACTCAAGTAGATAATTTACACAAAGAAGCCGGGGCGGAAGAAATCCGGCGTATCGACCTGCTACTGAGGTCTGAGGAAGTTGACTCTCCTGAAAAATAGTCAACGGAGGGGAGTCAGACCTCACTGAGTGAATTACTATAATATATATATATACATACACACTAAGTGATAATGCATACAGTCAACAGTATATATAATATGTATATATACAGGCAATTACACACAGATGCAATAAAATCATTTTATTATATTTTATCTGAAAATCATCTTTTTATGAAGGATCACATAGAACCCTAGAATATCGCAACCTCAGAAAATAGTGTTAAACAACACTCTGGCCATACAGGCTCACTTATTCCAAATATATCCACTTAATCCATTTGGACAGTAGACTGGCCCCGAGACACTAAGTCAACCGAGCTCCAGCAGTCTGACTGCCAGTGTGATTGGCCCCGAGACACTTGGTCAACCGAGCTCCAGCAATCACACCCACAAACCACATCTTACACATATCGATAATCACATCAAATCAATATCCACAAATAAGTTAGTATTATAGCCTAAATACTATAGGCGTACCAGTACGTACTCGGTCCTAGTGCTGCCCACTAGGTAGCACGTTCTATCGATATCCTTCATCATTAAATATAAAACATTCATTCACAATTAAATGATGCATGAATTTAAATAAAACAACAATATAAACCATATATATACCGGAAATATACCAAACATAAACCAGGTATATTTCGAGTATATATATATCAAATAAATCCAATCAAAATCATAAATTAAACTAAAAATATATTTAAAAACATTTTAAATATATTTTATTAATAAAACATGTATATAATTTATTATATACCAAAAATAAACCAAAAATATACTTAATGTAAACTTAAGAAATAATCAAATTATTTATGCATATTTAATCAACATAAAACATGCATTTCTAAATCATGCATCCTAAGCATATATATATAATATAGTAACTCACCTAATGCGCTCCACGAGACAGGTCCGACGGGCCTGGTCCACTAGCCCTCGGTCTCGGCGCAACTAAACAAGAAATAAATAACCGACATCAGAATAACCCTAATAGAAATCCTAGAATTTAATCTAGAGTATTAAAATACGAAAACAGAATTAGGGTTTGACTGGACATCACGTTTTACGAGAATTCTACCGAAAATCCGGCAGAACCTCCCCTGTAAAATGGACATCTCTCTACTCAAAAGAGTAGAGCCGACCCTGCAAAGAAATACACTTCAAAAAAACAAGCTCAACACAATTAAAATCCCACGGTCGGACTCCAAACTACAGTCCACCGACCGGGGTCCACAAACACAGAATAAATTCCAGATACACCAAAAATATCCTTAAAACCTAGAAATACATTTTATAGGTAGAAATTACATAATTAACCTTTAAACACTATAAAAACCGATTAAAACTCATTTTATTAGAAAAACCGTATATTATATATATAATTGAAAATAATTCACGAAAAATAGTTTTAATTAGTTAAAAATACCAAATATTTTGTAGAAATCATTTTTATACCTTAAATAATTATTAAAACCAATTAAATTACATTTTTAGACAATTTAGGGTAAAATTACCAAAATACCCCTATATATATAAATATACTTAAATTACTTCAAAAATTCACCAAAAATCATAAAATTATCCAAAATTAATTTTCTCAACATATTTATCAATAATATTAATAATTAAACTCAATTAACCAATTAAATTCAAATAAAAACACATTTAACCTAATTTTTCCAAAATTCCATAAACTTCAATAATTCAAAATAAATACTTAGAAATTCATAAAAATTACAAATAAATTCCTATAATTAATTTCAACACCTAATTCAACCATAAACTCCAATTTCATAATTTAAATAATTAATTTCCGAAAATTAGAAAATAATATTAAAATATTCAAAAATACCCAAAAATCCAAACAATCTCCAAAAATTCTACAAAAATTCATACATGTAGATTAAGCTACTAGGAACAACATTTGTGAAGGAAGTTTCCATGAATTATCCAATTCGAAGCTCAAAAAAATCGAAAACCCTAATAGGCCGAAATTGACAAAATCGAAACCTAAGCAATTCTAGACCATTTTAGCTCAAACCAAAGCTAGAATCACACTCACCGGAGCTGAAGGAGAAGAAAGAGACCGGCAGTGTCAAAAAAGGTGGCCGGAATCGGCGTGATCGACGGTGGATCGATTTTCGGCTTCTCCGGCCAAAATCGACCTCCAGACGCCGGAAACGGCCTCCTCAGGCGACGGAATTGGTCGGCGGAAGATGGTGGCACACCGGACGGCACACCCACGGTGAAGAAACGGCGTGACAGATGCCCGGACGGCAAGGGGAAGGATCGAGAGGAAGAAGAAGAAGTCGGGGGCAAAATGGTAATTTTACAATTCTTTTGATTTTGACAAATATATGTATATATATGTACTTTATACTATATATTAAAATAATATTAAATTACACACATCAAATATACACCACACACATAAAATTTAATATTTTAATAATTTATACTAAATAAAATTAATTAAATAACAATAAAACAATTAAATACTTAATAAAATATTAGGGAAATAATAAACCCTAATTAAATAAATATACACACACAGGCTTTATTTAATAATTTAAAAATATGTATGAGTTCATGCAAGTTCGTAAATACATTTAAAATAATTAATAATACATTGTTTACGTGAAAATTTCCCCGAAAATGCAAGTCCCGGGAAAATTTTACGTAAAACACTGAAAATAATATACAGTAATTAAAATAGGTTTTAAATACATATCAACTCGTAAAAAATATCATATAATGTACAGAAATTATTAACACCTGCATATCCCGGTACAGTGTAAAAAAAAATATTTTAAAAACACGGGATATTACAGTCTTCCCCCCTTACAAGAATTCGTCCCCGAATTCCAGAAAACAAGATTACAGAATCAGGAAGGAAAGAGATACGGGTAAGAAGCTCGCATCTCAGCTTCAGTCTCCCACGTATGCTCTTCAACTCTGTCGCTACGCCACAGAACCTTGACCATCGGAATCTGCTTCGATCTCAACTGTCGAACTTGAAAATCAACGATCGCCACAGGTTCTTCCACAAACGTCAAATCTTCACTCACTTCTACACTGTCAGGTTGCAACACGTTTGAAGGGTCTGAGATATACTTCCTTAACATTGAGATATGAAATACTGGATGCACCTGTGACATACTCGGAGGCAATTCCAACCGATATGCAACAGTGCCAACTCTCTCCAGAATCTCAAACGGTCCAATATATCTCGGTGCTAACTTACCCTTCCTGCCAAATCTCATCACACCCTTCATCGGAGATACTTTCAGAAAAACAAAATCTCCAACCTGAAACTCCACATCTCTGCGCCTAGGATCCGTATAACTCTTCTGTCTGCTAACTGCGGTCTCTAATCTGCGCTTGATCACGGCGACTTTCTCTACAGCATCCTGAACCATCTCTGGTCCAGTCAAAACTCTCTCACCAATCTCATCCCAACACAACGGGATCTACACTTCCTTCCATACAACGCCTCGTATGGTGCCATGCCAATACTGCTATGGTAGCTGTTATTATATGCAAACTCAACAAGAGACAAATGATCATCCCAGCTACCTCCCAAATCCAAGACACATATCCTCAACATATCTTCCAATGTCTAGATCGTCCTCTCAGACTGACCATCTGTCTGAGGATGAAAAGCAGTACTGAAATCCAACCTAGTGCCCCATCGCTTCCTGCAACTTCTGCCAAAAACGAGAAGTAAACACTGAACCTGTATCTGACACAATGGACACAGGTACTCCATGAAGG
>CANTUR010001274.1:0-326973 GCA_947683625.1 Mallotus nudiflorus
AATATAATTAATCTAATTATTTATTTTAGTAAATCGTAGAATTTAGTTATTATGAAATTAAATTTTATTTTGAGAGTTATTATTTATTATATTATTATTTGGCAATGTTGCTAGATTAAAAATTAAAGTTAAATTTATTGTTATTTATATTTAATATTATTAATATTAATTTGGAGATTAATTAGTGTTAATTAATATTTGATTATTATTATTATTTGTGGTGTACTTTTATAATTGTTATAATATATATATATATTGTGTGTGTGTGTGTGTGGGTGTGTGTGTGTGTGTGTCATGACCCAAACCGGGAGTCTATGATCAGCGCTAGGGAACGAGAATTCTTTCGAATCTTAAACCCGTAGCAAGCCTTAAAAATAAAAATACATGGAATAAATAAATAAAAATACACCAAAATTAAAATTTATATCGATATAAAAATACATATTTAAATATCATTTCAAAATAAAAAATATTCATACAATATTTTGATACAATAACACTACTACTGTAGTTTTATAGAATACAATAAGAAATTTATATAATAAAATTACATAATCTATGCGGGGGCTAAAGAAGACTAGTGAAAAGATCTACTACTGAGGTCTAAAGAAGAATCTCCTGAAAAAAATAGTGAGGGGTAGTCAGACTTCACTAAGTGAATTATTATAATTATATACATGCAACCTAAATTCATAGACATTCCAGCATCAATATATAATATATATATAGACACACACACACACACATACATACATTTTATATAGATTCTGAAATCCATTTTTTTAATATTTAATAAAAGCATAAAATTATTTTAGTTGAAGGATTGGAGCAGAACCCTAACAGTTCGCAATCTTGATCATAATAATCAATAGCTAACAGGCTTAACCAAAACTCGAAGTATTCATATATTCAATTTAAGGTTATAGACTGGCCCCGAGGTACACTAGGTGAACTAAGGACCCACAGTTAGCCTTTCTAAACCAACATCTCAATAACAATTATTATATTCAACCTAATTCTTCACACTGTCGCGCAACAGTCTTAGCTTAGCCCACTAGGTAGCATGTCTACTGCTATCCTTTATATAAATCACATTTTTATGGAAAATTATAAAATGCACAATTAAAATATAATGGCATCCATTATAAAAGAATATACCATTTATATCCCAAATATATACCAAGTATATACGTTGCATATGTATCAAAATATACCAAGATATAGTGAAAGTATACCAAAAATATACTAAATCATTTATGAAATAATTCACATTTCAACTCAATTATGGAAATATGAAAGCTCGAATTCATGCATCCTATATGCAATGCATATATAAAATAATAACTCACAAGTTTATCCTCCTCGAGACTGACTTGACGGGCCTGGTCCGATAGGCCTCAGTCTCAGCGCAGCTAGAAAAATAAGATAATAATAAAATCAGAATAAATTCTAGACTTATACTTCTAAGAATTCTAAAGGAAGACTCGATCTAGGGAATCAAAACTCTCCTAAAAACCAAAAAACTCAGGATTGACTCGATGTCATGTTTTATGAGAATTCTACTGAAAATTTGACAAAGTCTCATCTATAAAATGAACATCTCTCTACTGAAAGTAGAGCTGATTGTGCAAGAAAACACACTTCTAAATAACACAAAGCTCAATGCCTTGGGTTGGGACCCCAAACTACTCAAATTTCCAACTAAAGTTCACAATTCACCAAAAATTATAATAATAATAAATGTAATAAAAATCATTAAATTCCATAAATATCCATAAAATACTAAGATATAATATATTTAAACATAAAAAACATTTAATATGATTATTTTCACATTAAATAAATAAAATCTCAAATAAATTATATAATATTAATAAAATCCAAATTTTCAATTATTTAACATAAAATAGTAAAATTCACAATTAATTACTCAAATAGGTTATTTATATAATAAAAATGGTTAAAAACTTATTTAATCACAAAAATAGTATATAAAATTATTATTTGAAAATATTTTTGAAAATTACTATTAATTAGTTAAAAATAGTAAATAATTTGTAAAAAAATATTTTAATACCAATTATTATTTCAAAATTATTTAAAACATATAATTTAACTATAATTTAAATAAAAACACATAATTTACATATAAGTCAAAAATTACATAAGCCTAATATTATTCAAAAATTAATCAAAATTACTAAAATTCATTTCTCACTTCTAAAATTAATAACTTAAATTAACAATACTAATTTAACCAATTTTCATCCAAAATAAATAAATAAATAACATAATTAATAAAAATTCATTTTTTAAATTATTGAAAATATTCAAAAATAACCATAATTGAAAATAATTCAAAAAAATAAAAAATATATTTGAGAAGATTAAAATACATACATCAATATTATCAAAGAAAAAATTAATGGATCAAACACAATTAATTCAAAAAAAAATCGAAACCCTAAATGGACATTAACTTAGATTGAAAATAACTCACTAACAACATGGTTTTAGCTCAAACAGAGCTTCGAAATGGCTTCGCAGCAGCTAGGAGGTTCGATTAAGACTGGAATGAAGAGTTTGAGGTGGCTGGAACTCCACCAGCATCAATGGAGGTCCTCTCAGTTTGTTGCTGTTTTCGGCCCCTCCGACGAGCGTTCCAGTGGCTCTACTGGCGATGGAGAGGTAGGGGAGGAAGAGGGAAGGTGATGGTGGTGAGTGGTGGTGCAGTGGCGGCTTCGGCATGGGTGGTGGGTTAGTGCACAGTGATGGTGTCGAGGAAGAGAAAGAAAATGAGAAGGAAAAGAAAAGAAAAAGGGAGGGGAGAGAAAAGAATACCTGATTAAATGTGTCCTGATGCTTTTGGCTATTCTTATATATCTATAAATATATATATATTATATATTATATATATATATATATATAAACTAAACCAGTAACATATATACAGACATATATATACACTACCACACACACACATGCATATTATATTAACAATAAGAGTAATAATAATAATAACAATATAAATAATAATAACAATAACAATAATAGTAATAGTAAATAATAATATTAATAATAATACTATTTAAAAATATTAGTAATGATAATGACTTTAATATTTTTAAATAATAAAACTTTAAAAATAAATATTTTGCGTAAATAAAACATTTAGAATAAAATAAATAAATAATATGCCAAATAATGATAATATATAAATAAAATTTAAAATTTTATCAACACTGCATATCTCAAAATAATTTAATATTTTTAAAATAAAGGGTCATTACAGTCTTCCCTCATAAGAATTCATCCTTGAATTCAAATAAAAGAACAGAACAAGAAATCAATAAGGAAAAAGGTAGGGATAGGTAACCAGCATCTCGACTTATGTCTCCCAAGTATGCTCCTCTATGTTATTGCCTCTGCCATAACACTTTAACCATCGGAATCTGTTTCGAACGCAACTGTCGAACTTGATAATCCACTATTGCGACTGGTTCCTCCTCGAACGTCAGGTCTTTATTCACTTCCACACTCTTAGGCTACAACTTAAGCAAAGGGGCTAAAATATACTTCCTCAACTCAAGATATGGAACACTGGATGCACTTGAGATAAATTCAAAGGCAAAAGCCAACCGATATGCAACCATGCCCATTCTCTCTAGAATCTCAATTTGGTCCAATATATTTTTCTACTAACTTCCCTTTCCTACCAAACCTCATAATACCCTTCATGGGGGACACCTTTAAAAATACATAGTCTCCAATCTGAAACTCCATATCTTTATGTCTTGGATCCACATAGTTCTTCTATCTGCTAACTGCAGTCTCTAGCCTCCTTTTAATCATAACAACTTCTCCACTACATCCTGAACCATCTCAAGTCCAATCAACACTCTCTGTCCATTCTCATCCAACTTAGAGGGGATCTACACTTTCTTCATACAAAGCCTTAAATGGTGTCATCCCAATACTACTATGGTAAGCTATTATTATGTGCAAACTTAATGAGTGGCAAATGATCATCCCAACTACCTTAAAACTCCAATACATATATCCTCAACATATCTTCAAGTGTCTGGATCGTTCTCTCAAGTTGACTATATGTATAAGGGTGAAAAGCAATATTGAAAATTAAGCCTAGTGCTCATTGCTTCCTGTAGTTTCTAGCAAAACTGAGAGGTAAACACTGAACCTCTATCAGATATGATGGACACAGGGACTCCATGAAGGCACACAATATGCTTAACATACAACCTCGCCAACTTAGCTATAAAATAGGTGGCTTTAATAAGAAAAGAAATGACTAGACTTGGTCAACTTGTCCATAATCACCCAGCTGGAATTGTATCTATCCTTCGAATGAGGTAACCTAACCACAAAATCCTTAACAATTCTCTCCTATTTCCACTCAGGAATAGGAAGAGGCTGAAGCTTCTTAGAAGGCTTCTGATGTTCAGCTTTCACCTGCTGACATGTTAAGCACTTAGAAACATAAGCAACTACATCATTCTTTAATCCATCCCGCCAGTACAAATCTCTAATGCTATGGTACATCTTAGTAACACCTGGATGTATGCTATAGGCTGTAGAATGCGCTCCCTCAAGGATTTTTTCCCTTAAATTATCCACATTAGGAATGGACAATCTACCACTGATCCACAAAACACCTTCATTATTGAGTGTGAAATCAGTAAACTTCCCTGCACGAATATTCTCCATAAGCTCTATTAGAATAGGATATGGCCCCTGAGCTGCCTTAATCCTATCTCTCAACACTGATCAGACTCTGAACTGAGTTAACAGTCCACATGATCTACTAATCTTCATCATCAAACCTTGATCCACTAACTCATGCAACTCTTAGATCAAAGGTCTCCTCTCCACACTAATATGAGCAAGACTACCCAAGGACTACCTACTCAAGGCATTTGCTACCATATTAGCTTTGCCTAGATGATAAAGAATCTCATAATCATAGTCCTTTAAGAGTTCTAACCATCTCCTCTGCCTCAAGTTCAGATCTCTACTGGAAAATGTACTTAAGGCTCTTGTGATCTGTGAAAATCTCACAAGTTACCCGTACAAATAATGTCTCCAAATCTTTAAAATAAAGATTAATGTGACCATCTCTAGGTCATGAGTAGGATAATTTTTTTTATGCTTCTTTAACTGCCTCAAAGCATAAGCTATAACCCTACCATTATGCATCAACACACAGCCTAGGCCAACTCTAAAGGCATCAGAATAGGCAAAGCCAAAACTAAAGCTATGGTGAACTTCTCCTTCAGTAACTGAAAACTATTCTCATAAGTATCTAACCACACAAAATTCACATTCTTCTGAGTCAGGTGAGTCATAGGAGCTGCAATTCTAGAAAAATCCTGCATAAACCTCCTATAATACCCAGCAAAACCTAGAAACTACGAATTTCCATGATTGTTGTCAGTATGGGCCACTCAGACACTGCCCCTATCTTTTGTGGATCAACCTGGATACCTTCTTTAGACACTACATGTCTAAGGAACAGAACACTCTCTAACCAAAAATCACACTTCAAGAATTTAACATAAAGCTGATGTTCTTTTAATGTCTGCAGTACAATCTTCAAGAGATATATGTGCTCCTCCATACTCTTCGAATACACCAGTATATCATCAATAAAGACTACCATAACCTGATCCACATATGGTTTGAATACCATGTTCATCAGATCCATAAATGCAGCTGGTGCATTAGTTAACCCAAATGACATCACCAGAAACTCATAGTGGCCATATCGAGTACAAAATGCCATTTTAGGAACATTACCCTCACTCATCTACAACTGATGATAACTCGACCTCAAGTCATTCTTACAAAAGAATTGTTTACCCTAATGAGAAACACTACGTCTAATGATATCCTTGTCTAATAAATCATGCAATTGCTCCTTTAACTCCTTTAACTCTGTATGAGCCATTTTGTAGAGTGGCATCATGTCACGACCCAAACTAGGAGTCATGACCGGCGCTAGGGAACGGGAATTCTTTCAAATCCAGAACCCGTAGCAAGCCTAAAAAAATAAAATCATACAATAAATAAATAAAAGTATGACTGAATTAAAATTTTTCTGAATCAATATATAAAATAAATACTCCAAATCCTTTATAAATGAATACATATTCGTTCAATGTTCAAATACAAATTCTCAGAGTATTTAATAACCACACAAAATAATACACTTCTAAAAATTATAACACTACTATTACAGTTTCTAGAATACAATTCAAAGTTCAGAATATACATTTGCATAAAATAGCCGAGACTGAAGATCACCAGCGAGGAACTCTACAATGAAGGTCTGACGATATGGGATCTCCTAAAAAAAATAATTAAGGGGCGGTCAGACCTCATTGAGTGAATTATTATACTATATATACATGCAAACTAAACCATAACAATTAGGCATTCTTATATATATATATATATATATATATATATATATACACACACACACATTTCACACGAATGCCAAACTTTGCTTTTATAAATATACTTCACGTAGAAAATGTTTGATTAATTTCATGAAGGATCCATAGAACCCTAATAATAATAACCTCTACAACCCCATCATCACTCTAGCCATGTAGGCTCACTTGATTCCAAAAAGAACACTTATTCTAATTTGGACAGCAGACTGGCCCTAAGACACTAAGTTGACCGAGCTCTAGGAGTATGACTGTCAGTGTGATTGGCCACGAGACACTTGGTCAACCGAGCTCCAGCAATCATACTATCTATTACCTCACATCTCAATTAACCCAATAGATCATTCAATTCACTTATGGACAGTAGACTGGCTCCGAGACACTAAGTCCACCGAGCTCCAACAGTCTGACTGTCAGTGTGATTGGCCCCGCAATCAGACTATCTAACATACCATTAATCTTAGTCAAATCAATTAAACAAATTATAATCACCCAATTTTAACTCTTACTCAATCCTTATCTATCGTACCGATACATACACGGTCCTAGTGCTGCCCACTAGGAAGCACGTTCTATTAATATCCTTCACTTAGAATAAATCATTCAATCGGAAAATAATTAATGTAGAACAATATTCATAATAGTAAAACCAACTATATATATATATATATATATATATATATATATATATATATCTATATATACACCAAAAATATACCTAAAATATACCCAGTATATTTCAGGTATATATATATATATATATATATATATATATATATATATATATATGTGTGTGTGTGTGTGTATGTGTGTGTGTGTGTGTGTGTGTCAAATAAAATATGAAGTAAACTAAAGATAAATCATTAATATAGTTAAAAACAATTTAAATGAGTAACAATAATATAACATGCATTTTCTTAAAAATATACTTAAATATACAAAAGATATGCCCTAAGGACACAAATCATTTAATAAAACATTGATGTATAAATATTCATTTAAATACGTGTTTGTGTTTAACATATATTCACAAATATACTAAAAATAAACCTAATTATCTAGCATGCATATATAAAAAATATACCCTAAATATACCACTAATGTGTTAGGTTTAATTTAATAATAAAAAATGTATTTATTTGGAAATAAATAAAAATATACCAAAAATACATTTTAAAATAATTTAAGTGTAGGTTTATAATTTAACATGCAATTTTTTAAGAATATACCTAAATTATACTAATCATTTAATAAAATAATTATGGTTCGATGCACATTTAAATCATGTATAAATATTAAATTATAACAAACATAAACCTAAATATCTAACATACATATATCAAAAATAAACTCTAAGTATATCGGTGATATATTAAATGTATATAGAAAATATACAAACATTTATATATCAAGATATACTAAAAATAAACCGAAAATATACCAAATCATACATTAATTAAATTATTATTTAAACATATAATGAAAATAAAAATCCTAAGTCATGCATCCTATATGCAATGCATATATATACAGTATAATAACTCACATGTTAGCGCTCCACGAGACAAACTCGGCAGGCTTGATCCGTTAGGCCTCGGTCTCGGCGCAGCTAGACAAACAAATGACAACATGAATCATAATAAATTTAACGAAAATTCTAAAGACTTGATTTATAATTTTAGACACAGAATTAGAATAGGAATTTGACCGGACATCACGTTTTACGAGAATTCTACCAAAAATCCGGCAGAACCTCCCCTGTAAAATGGACATCTCTCTATTCAAAGAGTAGAGCCGGTCCCTACAAAAAAAGTACACTTCGGAATAACACCAAATTCACAACCACAATCCCTCGGTCGGACTCCAAACTACAATTCACCAACCGAGGTTCACAATTCACAAAATATACACAAAACACATTTAAATATCATAAATACCAAAAATACCCTTGAATGATCAAAATATAGCAAATCAGATATTTAAAATACTGAAAATAATTATTTCACTGATAATTATAATAAAAATCCAAATTTTAATAAAATATTATTAAAATTCAACAAATTCTCAATAAATTCATAAAAAGCAACTAAAATACATTTTATAAATCCAAATTACGTAATTAACCTTAAAACTTATTAAAAACCAATTAAATTTAATATTTAGCCAAAATTACTACCAAGTTACCAAAATGCCCCTAAGATATAAAATTTCACATAAATACCAATAATATTCAAAATTTCAATAAAAAATTTTGTAATTTCTCAAAATTTATTTCCCTAACTAATTATTCACTAAAATCAACAAATACACCTAATTAACTAATAATTTCTATATAAAAATACATATTTAATATATTAATCCCAAAATACACATAAACTATATAAAATTCCATAAAATTATATAAATTCATAAAAATTATTTTATAAATAAATAACTTTTTAATATCAACTTAAACACACAATTAACCTTTAAATTCGACCAAAATACTCATTTAATTTAATATTTTAAAATTTACATAAACTATAAATTTCTCTAAAAATTATATAATTCTCAAAAATTAATTTCTCAACATTATAATTACTAACAATTTGTAACAATAATAATTTAACCAAAAATATAATTGAAAAGCTTAAATCTCACACATCATTGCTTCAAAAAGAAATCAACATAAATTATACTCATTCAAGCTTAAAAAAATAAAAACGAAAGTAAGTTATAAACAAAACATTAAACAAAACTCACCCTCGAATGGATTTGAGCTCAAATCATGATTAGAATCATCATCTATGGAGCTCAAGGAATCGAACAAGCTAAGGAACACAACTCCCGCCATCTGGAAGTCACCGGCGATGTCTGTTCCTTGTTGTTGCCACTACTGCTTCTGTGTGCTGTCCACCGATGGCTTCTGCAGCTCTTCAATGGTAGTGGCGACGAGAAGGAGAAGATGATGGCACTGGTAATGGCTGATCAATTGTGAGGAAGAAGAAGAAGAAGCTTAATGATGAGGGAAGGCCGGAAATTTCGGGAAGAAAAGGAAGAAAATAACTCTGCCCTCTGTTTTATATATGCATACATACATACATATATATATATACATATATATATATATATATATATATATATATATATATATATATATATATATATATATATATATATATATATATATATATATATATATATATATATATATATATATATATATATAACTATAATCTTATAATATAATATAATAACTTTAGTTTAATTTAATCCCTACCACAAATAATACTCATATATATATATACACACACATAATATCTCACACACTTATAATCACACACACATAAAAATAAACACATAAAATTTATTTAAAAATAACAATAATAATAACCGTAGTTATTAAATGATTAATAATACAAATAATATATATTTAATAAAATAAAAAATAATAATAAAAAATAGTAATAATAACTCACATAAATAACAATGAAAATAATAACATTAATAATAATAGTGGAATACTTTCAAAAATATTAATAATACATAAATCACATCAAGTAATAGAATAATATTATTGCTTAAAGAAATAATATTAAAAATAGTATTAAAATATCCATGCACTAAATTAGCATTATGAAAACCATAGTATTCAAAAATAATAACTTTACGCAATGGAATTTAAATGTTCAAAATAATTTACTTATGTCGAAAATTCAATTAACATACAATAATGATAATAAGTCACAAAATAGTAAAATAGTTTAATATAACTTTTAAACTTTATTAATATTGCATATCTCATTATTTAATAAAATAAAATAAATTAAAAACATTGGTTATTACAGTCTCCCCTCCTTATAAGAATTCGTCCCCGAATTCCAAGAAAAGAATAATGCAAGAATCAAGGAGGAAAGAGATACAGGTAAGAAGCTCGCATCTCATCTACAGTCTTCAATCTAAAGCTCCATATCTTTATGTCTAAAATCTGCATAGCTTTTCTACCTGCTAACTGTGGTCTCTAGTCTGCTCTGATCACAATAACTTTCTCTACTATATACTAGATAATCTCAAGTCCAAATAAGACTTTCCTCCATAAAAGCCTCATGTGGTGTCATTTCAATACGGTCATGGTAGCTGTTATTATAAGCGAATTCTACATGTAGCATATAATCAACCTAGCTACCTCCCAGGTCCAAAACACATCTTCAACATATCATCAGGTGTCTGGATCTTCCTCTCAGACTAACATCTATCTGAGGATAAAAAGCAGTATTGAAATCCAACCAGGTGCCTATTACTTTTCGCTATTCCTGCCCAAAATTGAGAGGCAAACACTGTACCTTTATCATATACTATGGACACAGGTATTCCATGCAGGCACACAATATGCTTCATATGCAGCTTAGCCAACTTAGTTACTGAATAAGTGACTTCCACTGGCCAAAAAATTAGCTGACTTGGTTAATTTGTCTACAGTCACCTAGATGGAATCATATTTACCCTTCTAACGAGGTAACCAACCACAAAAATCATAGCAATTCTCTCTCATTTCCACCCAAAGTTCAAAAGAGATTAAAACTTCCCAAAAGGCTTCTGATTTTCAGCTTTCACTGACTGGCCAATTAAACACTTAAAAGTACAATAAGTCACATACTTCTATAATCTAACCCACTAGTACTGATCCTAAATATCGTGATACTTCTTAGTAACATCTGTATATACACTATAAGTTCATTTCCACAGCTTATATAGAATCCCTTTCTCAAATTACAACTTCAACCCTGTATCATTAACTTGTGCATCTCCTACCAGCAGATCATTCTATGGTGAAATGCCATGATGATATGCTATAATGAATATTATGATGAAATGGTATAATGAAATGTTATGATGAAATGCTGGAATGAAATGTCATGATGAAATGCTGTAATGAGATGCTATGATGATATGATGAAATGCAATAATGATATCAAGCCTTATCCTCTAAAGTTCACGTAACCCTCAGATCAACGGTCTTCTTCAGCATTTGGAAATTATTCTAACAAACATTTTTTCACACAAACTTCCCATTCTTTTAAGTTATACAGGTCATAGGAACTGCAATTCTAGAGAATTTAGTTCAAATTTTCTATGATACCCAGTTAAATCTAGAAAATTACAAATCTCAATAGATTTAGTCAATTTGGGCCACTCGGATACTACTTCGATCTTTTATGGATCAACCTGAATACTAACTTTAGATGTCACATGTCCAAGAAAAAAAAACACTCTCCAACTAGAGATCATATTTCATAAATTCAGCATAAAGCTAACATTCTCTTAGTGTTTGTAGTACAGTCCTCAAATGATATACTTGCCCTTTTCATTCACTTCGAATACACTAGCATATCATTAATGAAGACTACTATAACTGATCCACACTAATGATAACCCGACTTCAAATCAATTTTTTGAAAAGAACTGTGTACCTTGAAGTGATCAGATAAAATATTTATCCTCAGAAGAGGATACCCATTCAATTCTAAATAATCAATGCACAGCCTGGGTGTACCGTCCTTTTTCTCCACAACAGGACTAGTGCGCCCCAAGGAGAAACACAAGGTCTGACAAAACCCTGGTCCTACTGATCTTGCAATTGCTCCTACAGCTTTGCAAGAGTCATTCTGTAGGGCTACATTGAAATAGGAGTTATATCAGGAACCACATCGATACAGAATTCAATCTCTGTAAGGTGGTAAACCTGATAACTCATAGGCAATAAAAAAAAAATCTAGGAGAGACAACTTTTCCACTGAAGTATACTCAACTAAAGCCAGATATTCCTAACAACCCTTTCACATCTCATTAAGACCAATTACACCCAAAAGACTGAATTCACAATAACTCTCTGAAACTCAATTCTCGGTTCAGATGCCCAGATGTTATACTTAGTCCTATAATATATAATTCTACCAGTCTTCCCTTACTCTGAGCAGTAACAGCCATAGTTAATTATCCCTCTTTAACTCAAGTTATGTGTTGCAGTCAGAACTGACAGCTTGTCATAAAGAGTACAAGAGTGTTTCATCTTCATTAGACATTTTTCAATTCCTTCGTCAAAGCATATTCAAACAACTGCCAAACTTGGCTAAATGCTATCATGCTTTTATTAATCTCTACTATCTTAGCCACAATGGCTGCAAGTTCAAGTTTAAAAGGAATGTCGGTACTGCTTACAATGACTACCTTAACCCTTGAGTTACAGTTGCCTTTAACCTACCCCTATACTATATAAGTGTAGTAGGGCTGAAACTATAACCACAACTTGAACTTGAAAAGACTGATTATCAATATTGTCTCTGCAGAAGAAATAATTCGCATTCACCATGCTGAAAAGATATGGAAACTCAACAGGATTCAGAATATGGAATATATGCAGAATTGACATATCTCGAGTTCTTGGCTGAAAAAGAATTACATCTGCTGTACAATCAAAGGTATCGACACTGCACCCTACAATCTCCTATTATATAAGCAATATCATTGCAATGTTAAGCCACCAGCTCCACATTCAGTTATTCCCACTATCAACAGCTATCATCAGGCCTTCTAAATCCATCTCTACCCCTATGCCCAACAGGCTGCATAAGGGGGTAGAACCTCGTGCTTAGAGGATCAACTATCATCGATCTCATCGATTGATGGAGCGACTCACGCTCAAGGAAATTATCAAGGAGAAAAAATAAACAAATAGTTCAAACAATCACAATATCATCAAACACCCTAATGGCTACGCGGAATTCCTAATGCAAGGAAGACTTTTCAAAGGCATGACCGAACATAATTCACTGCAGTAATCCCAAAAAAAGCACGACTCGACAACCTAGGTCCACATCTCTAAACCTATGCTCTGATACCAACTTTGTCACGACCCAAACTAGGAGTCATGACCGGCGCTAGGGAACGGGAATTCTTTCAAATCCAGAACCTGTAGCAAGCCTAAGAAAATAAAATCATACAATAAATAAATAAAAGTATGACTGAATAAAATTTTTCTGAATCAATATATAAAATAAATACTCCAAAATTCTTTATAAATGAATACATATTCGTACAATGTTCAAATACAAATTCTTAGAGTATTCAATATCCAAACAAAATAATACACTTCCAAAAATTATAACACTACTACTGCAGTTTCTAGAATACAATTCAAAGTTCCGAATATACATTTGCATAAAATGGCCGAGACTGAAGATCACTGGCGAGGAACTCTACAACTAAGGTCTGACGATATGGGATCTCCTGAAAAAGAATAATTAAGGGGGGGGTCAGACCTCACTGAGTGAATTATTATACTATATATACATGCAAACTAAACCATAACAATTAGGCATTCTTATATATATATATATATATATATATATATATATATATATATTTGTATACACACATTTCACACGAATGCCAATCTCTACTTTTATAAATATACTACATGTAGAAAATGTTTGATTAATTTCATGAAGGATCCATAGAACCCTAATAATAATAACCTCTACAACCCCATCATCACTCTAGCCATGCAGGCTCACTTGATTCCAAATAGAACACTTATTCTAATTTGGACAGCAGACTGGCCCCGAGACACTAAGTCCACCGAGCTCCAGGAGTATGACTGTCAGTGTGATTGGCCCCGAGACACTTGGTCAACCGAGCTCCAGCAATCATACTATTTATCACCTCACATCTCAATCAACCCGATAGATCATTCAATTCACTTATGGACAGTAAACTGGCTCTGAGACACTAAGTCAACCGAGCTCAAGCAGTCTGACTGTCAGTGTGATTGGCCCCACAATCACACTATCTAACATACCATTAATCTTAGTCAAATCAATTAAATCAATTATAATCACCCAATTTTAACTCTTACTCAATCCTTATCTATCGTACCGGTACGTACACGGTCCTAGTGCTGCCCACTAGGGAGGACGTTCTATTAATATCCTTCACTTAGAATAAATCATTCAATCAGAAAATAATTAATGTAGAACAATATTCATAATAGTAAAACCAACTATATATATATATATATATATATACCAAAAATATACCTAAAATATACCCAGTATATTTCAGGTATATATATATATATGTGTCAAATAAAATATGAAGTAAACTAAAGATAAATCATTAATATAGTTAAAAACAATTTAAATGAGTAACAATAATATAACATGCATTTTCTAAAAAATATACTTAAATATACACAAGATATGCCCTAAGGACACAAATCATTTAATAAAACATTGATGTATAAATATTCATTTAAATACGTGTTTGTGTTTAACATATATTCACAAATATACTAAAAATAAACCTAATTATCTAGCATGCATATATAAAAAATATACCCTAAATATACCACTAATGTGTTAGGTTTAATTTAATAATAAAACATGTATTTATTTGGAAATAAATAAAAATATACCAAAAATAAACTTTAAAATAATTTAAGTGTAGGTTTATAATTTAACATGCAATTTTTTAAGAATATACCTAAATTATTTTAATCATTTAATAAAATAATTATGGTTCGATGCACATTTAAATCATGTATAAATATTAAATTATAACAAACATAAACCGAAATATCTAACATACATATATCAAAAATAAACTCTAAGTATATCGATGATATATTAAATGTATATAGAAAATATACAAACATTTATATATCAAGATATACTAAAAATAAACCGAAAATATACCAAATCATATTATAATTAAATTATTGTTTAAACATACAATGAAAATAAAAATCCTAAGTCATGCATCCTATATGCAATGCATATATACACAGTATAATAACTCACATGTTAGCGCTTCATGAGACAAACTTGGCAGGCCTGATCCGTTAGGCCTCGGTCTCAGCGCAGCTAGACAAATAAATGACAACATGAATCAGAATAAATTTAACAGAAATTCTAAAGACTTGATCTAGAATTTTAGATATAGAATTAGAATAGGAATTTGATCGGACATCACGTTTTACGAGAATTCTACCGAAAATCCTGCAGAACCTCCCCTGTAAAACGGACATCTCTCTACTCAAAGAGTAGAGCCGGTCCCTGCAAAGAAAATACACTTCGGAATAACACCAAATTCACAACCACAATTCCTCGGTCGGACTCCAAACTACAATTCACCAACCGAGGTTCACAATTCACAGAATATACACAAAACACATTTAAATATCATAAATACCAAAAATACCCTTGAATGATCAAAATATAGTAAATCAGATATTTAAAATACTGAAAATAATTATTTCACTGATAATTATAATAAAAATCCAAATTTTAATAAAATATTATTAAAATTCAACAAATTCTCAATAAATTCATAAAAATCAACTAAAATACATTTTATAAATCCAAATTACGTAATTAACCCTAAAACTTATTAAAAACCAATTAAATTTAATATTTAGCCAAAATTACTACCAAGTTACCAAAATGCCCCTAAGATATAAAATTTCACATAAATACCAATAATATTCAAAATTTCAATAAAAGATTTTTTAATTTCTCAAAATTTATTTTCCCAACAAATTATTCACTAAAATCAACAAATACACCTAATTAACTAATAATTTCTATATAAAAAAATACATATTTAATATATTAATCCCAAAATACACATAAACTATATAAAATTCCATAAAATTATATAAATTCATAAATATAATTTTATAAATAAATAACTTTTTAATATCAACTCAAACACACAATTAACCTTTAAATTCGACCAAAATACTCATTTAATTCAATATTTTAAAATTTACATAAACTATACATTTCTCTAAAAATTATATAATAATTCTCAAAAATTAATTTCTCAACATTATAATTACTAACAATTTGTAACAATAATAATTTAACCAAAAATATAATTGAAAAGCTTAAATCTCACACATCATTGCTTCAAAAAGAAATCAACACAAATTATACTCATTCAAGCTTAAAAAAATAAAAACGAAAATAAGTTATAAACAAAACATTAAACAAAACTCACCCTCGAATGGATTTGAGCTCAAATCATGATTAGAATCATCATCTGTGGAGCTCAAGGAATCGAACAAGCTAAGGAACACAGCTCCCGCTGTCTGAAAGTCACCGGCGATGTCTGTTCCCTGTTGTTGCCACTGCTACTTCTGTGTGCTGTCCACCGATGGCTTTTGCAGCTCTTCAATGGTAGTGGCGATGAGAAGGAGAAGATGATGGCGCTGGTAATGGTTGATCAATCGTGAGGAAGAAGAAGAAGAAGCTTAATGATGAGGGAAGGCTAGAAATTTCGAGAAGAAAAGGAAGAAAATAACTCTGCCCTCTGTTTTTTTTGTATATATATATATATATATATATATATATATATATATATATATTAAACTATAATCTTATAATATAATATAATAACTTTAGTTTAATTTAATCCCTACCACAAATAATACTCATATATATATATACACACACACATAATATCTCACACACTTATAATCACACACACATAAAAATAAACACATAAAATTTATTTAAAAATAACAATAATAATAACCATAGTTATTAAATGATTAATAATACAAACAATATATATTTAATAAAATAAAAAATAATAATAAAAAATAGTAATAATAACTCACATAAATAAGAATGAAAATAATAACATTAATAATAATAGTGGAATACTTTCAAAAATATTAATAATACATAAATCACATCAAGTAATAGAATAACATTATTGCTTAAAGAAATAATATTAAAAATAGTATTAAAATATCCATGCACTAAATTAGCATTATGAAAACCATAGTATTCAAAAATAATAACTTTACACAATGGAATTTAAACGTTCAAAATAATTTACTTACGTAGAAAATTCAATTAACATACAATAATGATAATAAGTCACAAAATAGTAAAATAATTAAATATAACTTTTAAACTTTATTAATATTGCATATCTCATTATTTAATAAAATAAAATAAATTAAAAACAAGGGTTATTACACATCAAAATAGGAGTGGTGCTTAGAACAACATCTATACAAAACTCAATCTCCTCGGTGAGGTGGTAAACCTGATAACTCCTTGGGAAAAACAGTCAGAAACTCATAAGCAACAAAAACATCTATGAGAGACAACTTCTTCACTGAAGTATCTCTGATAAGTGCCAAGTATCCTTAACAACCCTTCCTTAGTATCTTCATAGCCGTGATAACATAGATGAGATTCCGAGGTGTAGAACTCTTATCACCCACACACTTAAACTCTTTTTCATCCAAAATTCTAAAAATCACCTATTTACTCAAACAATCCATAATGGCATAGTGCTGAGACAACTAATCCATAACAAGGATCACATCGAATTCCATCACATCTAATAGTACCAATTCCGCTAGCAGTTCTCTACCCCTGACTAACACAGAATAACTAGAAAGAATAATATTTGTGTCCAATGAATCGCTTAGAGGAGTGGCGACAGACAAAGGAAAAACCATCCTCGAAGCTTACAAACATGACTTCGCAGTAAAAATAGGGGACACGAAAGAGTGTGTAGCACCCAGATCAATCAAAACTTATGCATCCAAGTCACAAACTAGAATAATACCTGTAACAATGACATTAGATGCCTCAGCACCCTGTTGGGTGAGCTGGAAAACTCTGGCATGACCTTGACCTCCTTGCTAACTGGTGGAAGCCTTACCAAAACCCCTAGCACCCCCTCTGGCACCTCTACCATGTCCTTGTTGGGCAACAATCTGTGTTGTACTCATATATTGAGCTGGAGGCAACTGAAAAGGTGCTGAAGTTGAACTAGCGATTGATTGTTGTGAAAATAGCTGCTGATAGCTAGAATACAGACACACTATGGCAAAATGTCCCATCTGTCTGCATCGGAAGTAAGCTTCAAGAGTCATGTAGCACGGTCCCTAATGGACTCTCCCACACTTAGGTATGGACATACCTTAGATCATGACTAAATTCCCGGCGAACACCCTTAATCACTAATCACTCCTCCCTAAAAAGCATAAGGAGTACAATAATAATTGAAAGGAGTAAATAATAAAATGTTGTACCCATCACACATCCTAAAATTACATAAATGAAGTAAAATATAAAAAGTTTAAAATGCTCGCAAAACCCAAAAGTGATTTTGACAAACATTTTCTAAAAAAAAAAAGCTTGCCTTTATGGATTGTGGGACATTGCCCATGTGTGCAAATAAGGATAGTATTGTAATCTCATAAAAACGAAACAAAAAAATATAGCTATTAAATGACTGAACCCTATTCACTATCTTTCATGATTTAATAAGCTTTCGTTCATTCAGAGAGAAAAGAGTGATCCGAAAACCAACAAATAGAGGTAAATTAAGAATGAGGAGTGTCTCTATATCATTTGTGTCGATGAGCTTCATGCTGATGCTGATGTTGATGACCATCACAAACAATTGTAGAGCAAGCTTTATCCCATCTGGATCCATAGCCGCCGACAACATAGTGTTAGAGTTTTTAATGGATTCAGCGATTTCCAGAATGCTTGCTGATGACGGCGTATCACAGGCCCTTGACAGTTCAAAAATCCCCAGACAATGCGGTGGGCATGGTCAACGCTACTGCACCGCAACTGGTCCAAAGGATAAGCAGGAACCGTGCAGCCTATTCAAGCGCACCTGTTGAATTGTCTCTCTTGTGTGTCTGGCTGCTCACTTGTGGCCACTACGTCAGGCGTCAGATTCAGATCAGACCTTTCTCATTCTATGGTTCAAAATTGAATAAACGAGTATGAAGACCATAATTATATTGATGAAATTAAACTGTATGTTGTTGTGTATCTTTCGTTGTATATTTTCAGAGTTATAAATTTGACAGTCATCACTGAATTGCTCTCTCTTGTTATCTATTATCTGTCTCAATGTTGTATACTTGTATTCCTTGTATGCTTTGAATCAGTACTTTATTTTTTTATTTTTTTTGCCTATTTGCCTACTTATTTTGATTTTGCCATTACAATTTTCTTTAAAAAAAAATTATTTGATTTGTTTTTCATTTAAACAAAAGCAAATTTATCAAAATTAGATTTTTCATATCTTTTTTGTTATGATTTTGTTTCAAATATATCATATCCGGTTTAAAATATACAACATCTACAATTGTTTTATTATATTTTAATTCATCAAATATAAAATATTTAAATAGATGCATATTCCATAATTATTTCTAAAAGGAATTCTCGGATGCTTACTGATAAAAGGGTGTCTACTTGATAAAATTGTTTTATTATATTTTAATTATTTCTAAAAGGAATTTTTGTGGGGATAGTATGTGATGATTGAGTGATTTATAAGATAAGAAAAGTAAGGTGGGATCTCAATGATCCCACTCTGATGCTTAAGTTAGAAAGATATTTGAGGTAAAACAGAATTAAATTAATTGGGTTAGCTTGTTTTACCTTATGGGATTAGGACTCCATATATAAGCTAAGTAGTTACCGTCCTTGAACTGATTTTAGGCCTTGTTGGGGAGTGGTTTTGTATTTTAAGGAACTTCCATCACTACTGGATGACTGGAGATCATGCACAACATATGTGGATAGTGCGTAGTTTAAATGTTCCGCAAGTTGTAGATCGCAGATCATGTAACCTGCGGATGGTTTTAGGCTACAGCAAACATTCCATAGATGTTGAGTCAATATTTGACTTAGACTTAGACCCTATTTTATAGGGGTTGAATTTTCTATATATTATCAAATGTCCCCCACCTAAAAAAAAATTGGCTTTTCTGTTTTTATCTTTGCATTTTTTGCTTTTTTGAAGACGTAAATTTTGTTAGTGATATGCAGTAGGTCAATCATTTGTGATTATGTATTGACTTTCTTATTTTATTAATAAAGAGGTATTTCATTATCATTTGATTTTATGATAATTGTATGAATGGTTAATTCTTACTAAGGCCATCAGTATGTGACTTAATAGTAAAACCCTTAGATTAAAATAAGAGTTCTATTCTAATTATCCCTAGCCATTTGTTCATTATATAAATATTAAAGTATTAAGGCTAGTATGATGTTGACTGATGGTTATATTTTACTAATCATAAATATGAGATATTAAGTCAACTCATAAGTACACGATGAGAGATCATGTACTGGATTGACCCACTATGAGAATACTACATAGATTATTGTCATAAATATTTCTCATCACAGTAATTTTATTTTGGTCCTTTGACCTTGAAATCATCATAGATTTCTATATAGCTATTTTATGTTTTGACACATTCTAACATTATCTTTAATCGGACGATTAAATAGGATGTTGTTGGATATGAAATTAGTTATGTGAGGAATGTGAGTGATTTAGAAGGAATTTATCCCTCATTAATATGAGAAAGATATTTAAGGGCCCCTTGATGAGATAGACTGAAGGAAAATGCATGGCCATGATAAAATGAATTGATAAAGAGTTATCATTTTCAGTCTACTTGGAATCAAGTCATAATATTGAACTATATAAGGATGAAATTCTATGCCTTATGTTCAATTAAGATATGATGTGATAAAGGGAAAATAAAATTCACTGTAATTAGGTTATGTCGGATTATTGACTTTAGATGACTTGGGTAGTCATAATGTCTTACTGGAGGCCACTTATGACTTGTAGGCCTAAATAGAGATTTAGGCCCACTGCCAATGTTATGTGAACCTACAGGGTCACACACTTAGAACAAGCCCAAAATGGATATGGGTTTAATAAGCCCAAAATAAACTCTGTGGAAATAAATAATTAAAGTGTTTTATTTATTTGTTTATTTATTTAAGATAAATGTTATTTTAAATAAATAAATAAATAAGATATTATTTCTAATTTATTTTTAAAACAAAATCAGAATATAATAAATGAGAAATTACCAAAAGATTATTGGTAGGTGAAACCCTAATTTAGAGTATATAAATATGTTATATTCTCTAGGGTTTAATACACTTGTTTTCTTACCTCCAAATTCATTTTCTCTCTCCTTAGAAAACAAAGATAGAGTTTTTCTTTTTGTTCTTGATTTGTGAGACAATCAAGAAGGTTGCTAGCACACACTCTAATTCATTTTGTGAAGGGCTGTTCGTGTGGATACCTATAGAGGACGCATCCTTTTGGAGACGTCTAGATCCGAACAACCAAAGCAAAAAGCTCGAGGTAAGGTGTCACCGATGTTAACCTCCTCTCATCCTTCTAAAAAATCTTACCTCTTCAGTATTTAGTGAGATTTTTGAAACCCTAGATTTAATCAAGTAATCAAATTACATGGATCCAGGTTTGAGAATGTGATAAATTTTTAATTTTTCCACTGCGTTTATATCACCAAACCTAATAGTGTATCAGAGCCACTTGTAATGTGATTAATTGATTCTGTGTATATGTGATATATGTTAGGCTTTATGATTCATTTTTGAAAAAGGGTTTTCAAAATTATCAAAAAGGGTTTTGATTTGTTTTGTTACAATTCTTAGTAATCTATTTGAAAACAGAATTAAACATTAATTTGATTAATGTTTGTAATGGTTTAATGTGATTAAACTAAAAGCTGTTTTTGATTTTATGAATTCAGAATGCTGTTTCATGAAAAATGAATTCAGTATGTTGTTTTACTGAAAAACAAATTCTGTCTGATGTTTTTATGAAAAATGAATTAAGTATAATTTTTTATTAATGCGATTTAATGAAATAGAAATTTTGTTTTCGAAAATCTAATCACTTAAGGATTTATATTCGTTATGTATTCTGTTTTGATTAATATGATTAATTGAAACAACATATTTGTTTCCTATTTTAATTAGGAAAATCATTTTCTATTTTAATCAAGAAAATCATTTTTGATTAAATCTGAAACAGAAATTTTATGATTATGCAGATTATATGTTAAGGAGCAATCTATTTAAATGTTAAATAGATTATGCAGAATGGATCTGTTTTATACTGATTCATTTAAGCTGTAATTTTGATTACAGAAATTAGGGATTTCTTAATGGATGTGTTTGTTGAAAGTTAAAAAAATTATTTTTATCTATTTTGAACGAATTTTTCGGACTATAAGATGTTTACAGAAAGTGATGTCTTTTAAGCAGCAGCTAATTCAGTAATATGATTACGAAAATTGGTTAGTTGCTTCCTTGATGCAAATTAGGGTTTTAAGGTGGCTGATTTAATTAAGCATTTTTGTCTTCTTTTGAAAAAATTGATTTTACAGTAATTTGATTACGAAAATTCATTAATGTTCAGAAATTTGAAAGGCAATTCACCGAAGAGCTAAGGTAAGTGTACCTACGAGTTGGCAATGGAGCAAGAGTTGCTGCTTTAGCTGTAGGAACTTATGAGTTACCTTTGCCTAGTGGACTTGTTTTATCTTTAGAAAATTGTTATTATGTACCTACTATACGTAGGAATATTATTTCTGCTTCTTATTTGGACAAGAAAGGATTTGAATTTATTATTCAGAATAATAAATGCAGTATTTATCAGGATAACATTTTCTATAGATATGCTCCATGCACTAGTGGACTTTATGTTTTAGATGTCGAAGACACTAATGAAATATTAATCTATAACATTGATACAAAGAAGTCTAAATCTAATGATTTAAACTTGACCTATCTCTGGCATTGTCGTTTAGGCCATATAAATGAGAAACACATTTCAAAGCTACACCAAAATAGGCTTTTAAATTCATTTGATTATGAATCATTTGATACATGTGAATCTTGTTTACTTGGAAAAATGACTAAAACACCTTTTACTGGACAGAGTGAGAGGGCTAATGACTTATTGGGCCTAATACATTCTGATGTATATGGACCATTAAGCTTTACTGCTAGAGGAGGTTTTCAGTACTTTATAACTTTCATAGATGATTTCAGTAGATATGGTTATCTATATCTAATGAAACATAAATCTGAATCTTTTGAAAAGTTCAAAATTTTCAAGAATGAAGTACAAAATCAACTTGGTAAAAATATTAAAACACTAAGAGCTGATCAAGGTGGTGAATATTTAAACCAAGAATTTATATATCAGCTTAGAGATTGTGGGATTGTTTCATAATTGACTCCTCTAGGTACACCACAATGGAATGGTGTGTCTGAACGTAGAAATTGAACTCTATTGGATATGGTTTGATCTATGATGAGTCAATCTGATCTTCCAATCTCTTTTTGGGGATATGCTTTAAAAACTGTTGCATTCATTTTGAATAGAGTTCCATCGAAGGTAGTTGAAAAGACACCATATGAGAAATAGACTGGAAAAACTCTCAGTTTGTCTTTTCTTAAGATTTGGGGATGTAATGCTTTTATAAAGCGCCAAATCTCAGATAAACTAGCACCCAAATATGACAAAGGCCTTTTTATGGGATATCCTAAAGAAACTAAAGGATATTACTTTTACAATGCATCTGAGAACAAAGTGTTTGTGTCTCAGAATGGTGTATTTTTGGAAAGAGAGTTTATTTCCAAAGGAACTAGTGGGAGCACAGTGCAAGTTGAAGAAATTCAAGGCCCATAAAATAGCATTATACCTGATATGGAACCACAACTGAATCAACAAGTAGTTGTTGAGCCTGCACAAGTACCAGAAGGCCTAAGAAGGTCTGATAGGACACGTCAAATCCCCATGAGATATGGACTTCTCATAACCAGTGATTATGATGTGTTAATTATGGATCAAAATGAGCCCACATCCTATCAGGAGGCCATAAATAGTCCTGACTCTGAGAAATGGCTTGAAGCCATGAGATCAGAAATGCAATCCATGTATGATAATCAAGTATGGACCTTGATTGACCCAAATGATGGTTTAAAAACTATTGGGTGCAAATGGGTTTTTAAAAAGAAAATTGACATGGATGGCAATGTGCATACCTTTAAGGCAAGACTAGTTGCAAAAGGTTTCAAATAGTGGCTATGCTAAAATCTATTCAAATTCTCCTTGCCATAGCTGCATACTATGATTATGAAATATGGAAAATGGATATCAAAACAACATTTCTTAATGGAAATTTACTTGAGGATGTGTACATGACACAGCTAGAGGGTTTTGTTAGTCCTGAGAATTCTGGAAAGGTATGCAAGCTTCAAAGATCCATTTATGGGTTGAAGCAAGCATCTTGGAGTTGGAATCTTCATTTTGATGAAGTAGTCAAAGAATTTGGCTTCATTAAAAATGATGATGAACCTTGTGTATACAAGAAAGTTAGTGGGAGTGCTATTGTGTTTTTAGTGCTGTATGTGGATGACATACTACTCATTGGAAATGATATCCCTATTTTACAAAATGTTAAATCATGGTTAGGGAATTGTTTCTCAATGAAAGACTTAGGTGAAGTTGCTTATATATTAGGCATCAAGATCTATAGAGATAGATCTAAAAGGCTTATTGGACTAAGTCAAAGCACTTATATTGATAAGATATTGAATAGGTTTAGTATGCAAGATTCCAAGAGAGGATTCTTACCAATGTTACATGGCATTAGTCTCAGTAAGACTCAGTGTCCTATGACACAAGATGAGTGAGACCGCATGAGTAAGATTCCATATGCTTCTGTTATTGGATCTATTATGTATGCAATGTTGTGTACTCAACCTGATGTTTCATATGCCTTAAGCACAACGAGTAGATACCAATCAGACCCAGGTGAGAGTCACTGGACAATAGTTAAAAATATCCTTAAGTACTTGAGAAGAACTAAGGATGCATTTTTACTATATGGTGGTCAGGAAAATGAGCTAGTTGTAAATGGTTACATAGATGCCAGGTTCTAAACTGACAAGGATGATTTTCAATCACAATCAGGATATACATTTTGTTTGAATGGAGGTGCAGTGAGCTAGAGGAGTTCCAAGTAAGACACTGTTGCTGATTCTATAACAGAAGCTGAGTACATAGCTGCCTCAGAAGCAGCTAAGGAAGCTATTTGGATTAAAAAGTTCATAACTGGACTAGGTAGTGTTCCTAGTATATCAGATCCAGTGAACTTGTATTATGACAATAATGGAGCTATAGCCCAAGCTAAGGAGCCTAGATCACATCAGAAATCCAAACACATACTCAGGCGTTATCATCCTATTCAAGAAATTATTGAGAGACGAGACGTCATAGACTGAAGGAAAATGCATGGCCATGCTGAAATGAATTGATAAAGAGTTATCATTTTCGGTCTACTTAGAATCAAGTCATAATATTGAACTATATAAGGATGACATTCTATGCCTTATGTTCAATTAAGATATCATGTGATAAAGGGACAATAAAATTCACTGTAATTAGGTTATGTCGGATTATTGACTTCACATGACTTGGGTAGTCATAATGTCCTGCTAGAGGCCACTTATGACTTATAGGCCTAAACAGAGATTTAGGCCCACTGCCAATGTTATGTGAACTTATAGGGTCACACACGTAGAACAAGCCCAAAACGGATATGGGTTTAATAAGCCCAAAATAAACTCTGTGGAAATAAATAATTGACGTGTTTTATTTATTTATTTATTTGTTTATTTATTTAAGATAAATGTTATTTTAAATAAATAAATAAATAAATAAGATATTATTTCTGATTTATTTTTAAAACAAAATCAGAATATAATAAATGAGAAATTACCAAAAGGTCATTGATAGGTGAAACCCTAATTTAGAGTCTATAAATATGTTATATTCTCTAGGGTTTAATACACTTGTTTTCTTACCTCCAAATTCATTTTCTCTCTTCTTAGAAAACAAAAACAGAGTTTTTCTTTTTGTTCTTGATTTGTGAGATAATCAAGAAGGTTGTTAGCACACACTCTAATTCGTTTTGTGAAGGGCTGTTCATATGGATACCTATAGAGGACGCATCCTTTTGGAGATGTCTAGATTTGAACAACCAAAGCAAAAAAGCTCGAGGTAAGGTGTTACCGGTTTGAACCTCCTCTCATCCTTCCAGAAAATCTTGCCTCCTCAGCATTTGGTAAGATTCTTGAAACCCTAGATTTAATCAAGTAATCAAATTACATGGATCTAGGTTTGGGAACGTGATAAATTTTTAATTTTTCCATTGCGTTTGTATCATGAAACCCAACAAATTTTAGATATGCAAACTGAAGATATCCTTGTAGATGATGAATTGTTTTATCTGCCACCTGTCCTAAATGCTTAGCTTTTATAGGAAGTCTTGTGTCAGTTCTTTGCTGCTATTTATCAATAATTTAAAATTAAATTCAATCTTATCAATTATCATAATATGTTTGTGATTTGAAATTTAAATTTGGAGTTGCCACACATGTTTTTAGGTAGGTTGTGTTTAAGAGAGCCATTAGCTGCAATGTTTGGTTATTGCTCATTATCACTTTGCATTTCCAGAATGAAGGATGAAATCACCTTATTTAGAGAAATCTATATTTTGCTCTATTGTAAGTGCTTTTCTTTTTCTTAGTTCTTGTTTTATTCATGGCTAAAGTTGAGAAATCATCTCCTTTGTCTTCTGATAGTATGGGTGTAGTGGAAATAACTTCTTTAAGGGTCACTTCCTCCCTACTAATTGAATTAGATCTTACCTTTATGGCAGTTCTAGGGTTCAATTGAGTTCCACTAATATAGGTGGAAGACTTAGTGATACTGCTGGTTCATCAAAGGGTCCCATGGCTATTGATTTTCCCTTTGTTCTAATTGTATATGACTTAAAGATTTTGAGAAAAGCTTATTTGATTTATGCTAGCTATAAAATGTTTATTCTTGAATCTTCTATTAGGAATTTTTATGACCTTGGACCAAAATGTCTTATGGTTTATGAGGAAATCCTTAAAGCTGGAGTGAGATTTCCTCTGTCTTTATTATATATATATATGTTTTGAAAAAATTTAACAGTGCCTTGAGTCAATTAAACTTGAATAGTTGGAAGATGATCGTGGGTTTGGGTCTGCTATCTACATAACAAAAATTACCCATTAACTATAGAGTTATCAAGGCTTTTTACACATTGGTTGATCAAGAATCTCCTCCTTTTCTTGTTCCTTGATTAAAGGGTCTTTCTATCAAACTTCCTTATACCCAAAAACTTTGGAAGGAAAATTTTTTTATTTTGGAGACTGATACTGAGTGGCGTTTTCCCACTAAGTGGACTACTTCTTATGACCTCAAGAAAGACTTAATATTAGAAAAAGAAGACGTAGACATTATTAAGTCTTACCTTAAATTAATTCATGATGGCCTTATAGATGCTTGTGCTCTTATTGAGGCAAAAATTCCTCTCAAAAAGGTGGTGGACCCATTGAAAGGAAAAAAGAAAGGCCAATGATGATGGTATTTTTACTTCTTCTCTTTGTTTTCTTTGAAGAAGTGTCTAAATTGGTTATATTTATCAGGTGTTTTATCCATGAATATGGATTACAAGAAGATTAATAAGATGTTGAAGAAGTGAAAGACTTCAGGTGTTACTTTAACTACCCAAAATCCTTAGGAGTTTGAAAAGACTATTTCTTAAAAGGAAGGAGTTTTAATTAGTCCACTAGATCTCACCACTTTTCTTGTAGATGATTTAACTATGGATTTAACTACTTCAAAAAAGCAAAAGTGGGAGACTACTGAAAGTTCAGACAAGACAGTCTTAGCCAAAGCAATCTCGATTGCAAAAAGATCATGCTTCTTTACATAAGCAATATGGATAAAAAGCTTCTGTATGTATGTCACCTGTGGTTGGCAAACTTTCAGCCTTCTCATTACTTCCCCAAGATAGGTTTGAGCTATCTATTCAATAAGATGTGGAGTTAATCAATCAAGAGAAAAGCAAAATTCTTCAAGTGAATATGTATTTAAATATTTCTTTATTATAAGATCTTATGAATTTTATTGTTTAACATTTTGATTTGATTTAATGTGCAGGTGTCAAATTCTTTCACCCCTTTTAATAAAAGATCACAGGCGTATAGGAATGAAATTGGTAATTTGACTATTGAGATGAACATGCATAAGTCAGACATGGAGAAAAGGACAAAAAAAGCTTTAAAGACTGCACTTAATCTTTGAAAAAGGATCGAGGACCTCGAGAAAGAATTGTTTACTGCTATTAAGAAAGCTACAAATTTTGAGGGAAAAGAGACTACTTTTGTTCTTGAGTTGAATTGGGCTAAACAATAAGAAGCTATAACCATAGAGCATCTTTTATAAACCTTAAAGGATTAGAAAGCCAGAATTATTGTGGAATGCAGAAAGCATTTCCCTGATAATAGTTTTAGCTTCATAGATGACGTTGAGCTTGCAGGCTATGATGAACCAGAAGCCACTGAAGGCAAAGATATTATGGATGCAGACTCAAGCAATAATCATGCCTAGTGATTTTACTTTTTTCTGAAATAGTGAATAACATTTGCAGTTTTCACTTTCACCACTGTCTTTTGTTTGGGATATTTTTAATTAGTGTGATGCACTTGTTACTCTTAAATATTATGTTTTTAAGTTTTCTTAGGTTCATAACCTATGTGCAATTTTATTTTTGCAATTACAAGTATATTTTTGTTCTATGGTCTGTTAGTAGGCATATTATTTGCCTTAGCTCGTTTTAAGAAATTTGAATCTAATGGGGAAGGTACCTATGGTGGTACATGCTTGTGTGCACAAAGGCCCTAAATACTCACAGGTAATTACTTATGGCGATAAAGTGACTTCTACTATATACCATGTAAGGGTTTACTATAGACTAAGAGGATCAAAGAAGACATGCTTTCATTATATAATGATTAAGAATGAAAGGAAGATATTTTCATTGACAATAAAAATATATTTACATAAGGATTTTTGAATAAGGAATTTGAAAAAAATCCATAAGGTTTAATTAACCTTTTTAGGGAATTCAAAATAAAAAAGGTTGCTCTTACCAACCAAACAAAAACATAGAAATCAAAGCTACTATAAAGATAGCTTATCGAAATAACCTTTTGAGGTTTTCTACATTCCTAGTTCTAGGTAGGTCTCTATCTTCCATAGCCTGTAGCATGTAGGTGCCTGTTCTTATTACCTTATTTACTTTATAGGGACCTTCCCAATTGGCTCCTAACTTTCTAGTGCCTGCATCTCCTTTGGTGATTTCTATTTTCCTTATCAGCAGATCCCTTTCAAAATACCTTTATTTTTTTACCTTTTGGTTATAATACCTAGCTATTTTCTATTTTTAGACTACCATCCACACTACCGCTTACTCTCGTTTGGCTTCTAGAATGTCTAAGTTCACCTTTAGAGCTTCTTTATTCTATAACTCATATAAGTTCATTACTCGATAGCTTGGGACTTCCTATTCCATATGTATAACTACTTCAGTTCCATAAGTCAGTGCGAAAGGTTTTTTGCCCATGGAAGAGTGAGGTGTGGTTCCGTAGGCCCATAAGATGTTGTATAACTTAACTGCCCATAAGCCTTTAGCTTGATGGAGCCTCTTCTTGATGCTTTAAAGGATGGTATGATTAGTGAATTCTACTATTCCATTGGTTTACGGATGGGCTATATAAGAGAAATGTAATTCGATATTAAGATCATCACAAAAACCTTTAAAATTCTAACAATCAAATGATTTCTCGTTATTTGTGAGTAATATGTGAGGTATTCCAAATTTGCAAATGATGCTTTTTTGAAAAAATTCTTTAATTTTACTTGGTGTGATAGTGGCTAGAGGTTCAGCTTCCACCCATTTGGTGAATTGATCTATGGCTACCACTAAGAATTTTCTCTAACTTGTGGCTATTGGGAAAGGACCTAAGATGTCCATACCCGATTATGCGAAAAGTCAGACACTACCTATTAGTCTCTGGTTTGCTATAGGTTGATGTATAACCCTACTGTAGCTTTCGCATTTGCTGCATCTTTTGACCAAATTTTTGGCATCTTTAAGCATTGTAAGCCAAAAGTACCCTTGTATGGTTGCTTTTCTTGCCAATGAATCTATAACTTTATGAGCTCTACGGATGCCTTAGTGTATTTTTTTCAGCATATAGGTGCCTTCATTTACAAAGATGCATCTCAACCATAGTTGATTAAAAGATCTTTTGTATTACGTGCCATTAATGGAAGAATAGTTTTTAGATTTATGGATGATTTTCTTATTTTCCTTACCTTTTATAGGAAGAATACCTTCATATAGGTATTTAATTATTGAGGTCATCTATTTATCTTCTGTATTTACCACAAGAATTGATTGTTCTTCCATACTTGGATGCCATAGGATTTTTTAGAACACTTTTGGGAGGTTCTGCATCTAAGGCTGCAATTTTAGCCAAAGTGCCTGTAGATGGCAGAGTTTAGTACACACCTAAGATCTTAGCAATAACAACATTGTTTGAGCTTAGGGCTTTAGAGAACACATTAACTACTGTCACAAAGACATGGCATCTAGATGAGGAGTCGACACCTAGGGTAATAACTAGGACAATTCAAAAAATGGTGGTACTCGATTCTCTAAAAGAAAGCCAGCACCACAACTAGGAGATTCTGGGTATGGAATACCAACTTTTTTTAGTTTCGTGTTCATTTAGAATTATTTTATAAATTACTATCTTATCCTTTATTTACATGCAATTTCATATAAACCCTTATAAAACCAATCAACTTCAAGCAAACTAGTCATGAAAAATACATGTAAATAATGCACTCATTTAAATAAAAAATTCCTAAGTTGGTCTAGTTTACATTGATTTTAATTAAATGTGCTAAATCTACATGTTTTAATTTACAAGTGAGCCTAAGGACTAATATTACTAATTCCTATTCAATTTTAATTAAGTGAACCTAAGTTTGTTTATTTTAACTCTAAAATGAGCCTAAATCTACAAATTATGAAGTATTTAAATTAGTGAGCCTAGTTTTACATATTTTATTTCTAAAGTCATCTTAAATCTACAAATTATGAAAAGGCTTAAATTAAATGGGCTAAGTCTAAATTAATTAAATTAAGTGGGCCTATGTCTAAATTAACTAAATGAGCCTAAGTTATGTCTACCCTAAATCTAATTAATTATGGGCCTAAAATGCATTTTTATTAATTAAAATCTAGACATAAATTTATTTAAATGGGTTAAAGCCTATCATGGACTTAGGGCTCAAAACACATAAACAAACAAGCCCAAAAATAATAAAAAAAATCAAATAATCAAATAAAAGATCAAATAATTAATCAAACTTATTTCTTCTAAAAACCCTAATTTAATTAAGGTGACCATGAACAACAAATAAATAATCAACAAGCAACCTTAATTCTAACCACTTAAATCTAATCCAATTTTAATAAAAAAACCCTAATTTTACTAACTGATAAATTAAAATAAAACACATAAGCACACACACCAAATTTCATTATTCCCACTATTGGGGTTATTATAATGAGCTATTGAAAATAATAAGAAAAGAAAATTAATACAATAAAAAATAAAATAAAAATAATAAACAATTAAATAAAAAAATCTAGAAGCTATACTTAGCTACAAGGTTTCATCCATGTCATTCCATGGACCTCCATGGATTTTGTTCTCCAAATAACGTCATCATGTAATCCCCTCCATAATCACCATCACAAAAGGGTAAAAAAATATTTAGTGAATAAAATTACAATAAACATTGAATTAAACTGAAATTCAATAAAATCAAAATAACCAAAAAAAGAAAAATAAAAGAAGGTAGGAAGAAGATAATGTTTATGGATGCATAATAAATTGCCCCTCAGACTAGTAAGATCACCGTTGTTATTTAATAGGTCTTCAAAAACTTGTTATTCTTATTCTTACAAATCTCCTGCTCCTTACTTACCAAATGAATAAATCACAAAGAATTTTTTGTGTACTACCTAAAGAAAAGTCTAAAGAGATTTAGTAAAAAGAGAGGTGAGTGTTTTGTTTTTTTGAGTCCCCTCACAAAAGAGCCTTAGCTAGGTTTTTATAGAAAAATGTAAAGAAACCTTAACTCTTCACGTACTAAAAGAGTTTGAGTTTTAAAAGGATTTTATTTCCTAAAAACCTATAAAAATCATAAAAATGAATTTAAGAAATTTTTTAACCAATTAAAATTCAGGAAACACATTTTTGAATTTTCTATAAAAATACAAAAAACAGATGGAAAATATATAATTCCAATCAGAATTGCGTAATTTCGATTGGAATTACACAAAAATGATTGCTTTTTTTACTTTTTATTACAAAAAGACCCCTAAAAGAATTAAAAATTTTCAATTAGGTCCTAAAAAATTATAGTTAGGTCCTTAAAAAGCTAATTAAACACTTTTTTTTTAAAATGCATTAGGACTCTTGAGGTTTCAAACTTCAAGTGTTGATGACCTATTTATAACATTTTCATTATTGGAGTCCTTTGTCGCATCCATACTTTATTATCCCAAAATTGGGTGTTTACAGTGTGTGCCTCTATATTATTGGCCCTAGGTATTTGCTCTAAGGTTAACTTCCCTGCATCATCTTCTATTTCCTACAGTAACTGCTTAACTTTTACTAAATATTTTATCATCTATGACTCTTTGGTAGTGAAAATTCCTTTTATATGGTTAGCCACAAGTTAAGAGTCTGAATGTATCACCAGGCATTCTGCATGCACTTATTTAGCTATGTGTAGACTTGTAATAAGGGCTTCATATTTTGCAGCATTATTTATGGCAAGAAAATTTAAATGTACCATATACCCAATCTTTACTCATTTTGGGCCTTGGAGAATGTCATACTTCAAATTTGACTGTCCCCAAAAAAGGTCCAATGATGAAATGAACCTTCGAGATGACTAGAGTATACTCGTTCATAATGCCTATAAAGTGTGCAACCTTAAAAACCTCACCGACCCTACCAGTATGCAAAATCTATCACCAAACCATTAAATTATGCTCTAACCTTATGAAATATGAATTATCAAAATAATGAGAAGCCTATTTCAAGAATTCCTTTCTCATAATATTCAGCTTGTTAGATCGATACTAATTTCGTCAAATGGGACCCAACTTCGTGAAAAAATGAAAATTTGATTTTTCCAAAATTGACTTTAGAAACATGTCCATAAGGCTCCAAAACCTTAGAAAGTGGTCTCAGAATGGTCCAACATAGCCTAAGGATCAATGCATATTGCTCAAAAGTTCATGTAAACACCTCTAGCTATCATGTAATAAAATCAAGGCTGAATTTGATAAAATAGACTTTGAAAATGTGTCCAGACACAGAAACCTAAGGAACCAACCTCAGAATAGCACATGTAAGCCCCAAATGAAGTGTGTAAAGTACGAAAGTGCACATAACACCATGTGAGTGCGTGTGGCCATATGCCGCCAAGAGCGTATTCACATACACTTCACGTGGCCACACACTCCATCCTAGGTACATGCATATGACCACACTTATACCCCCCTCTTCCCCATATTTTTCATTATAAATAGGTGCCTCTACACCCCATTTTGAGGGGGAATAGCAAGTGGAAGCTCGTATACACTTAAAAATCTATTTGATTAAAGGTGTTAGAAACCCTTTTCTAGAGAATTTTTGCTCTCCCAATATTTCTTTCTTAGGAGATTAGACCTCTTTTCCAGCAAACTAAGCCTCATCTTTGTTAGAGCATGCTTTAAAGATATACAAACTAGCATGAGGAAAGCTTGATAATCCTTTAAAGCTAAAGCTTCAAAACCCACACAAGCTTAGTTGAGTCTGAGGACCACACAATCATTTTAGCACATTTATTTTATCACACTACATTTTATTTTATCATTACCAGCATTTGGAAATACTACTGTGCTTGTGTGATGAGACTGGTAATTTTGCATGCTATATGAATAATCTATGATTTATTATGCTTATTTCATATCATCATTCAACATCTTTTAGTTTTGAAACATGAAATCACATCATATATATATCAATAATGTGAAAGTTCATATGTCAGAATAAATTCATCATGTTTCCAATCCAGTGATGACATTATACATCCCCTATATTATCATTATAGCATAAATAATCACTACAAGCATACAAGATCGTCTATATTTTTCTTACTCTTTCAAATGATCAAGTGTCCATTGCTTATCCCATTGTTCATGTGATCAAGCAAGCTATATAAATGATCGTATTTATTTTGCAGATTCACTAGATTTACTTTTTTGCAATCTTTTTTCCTTTTATATGTATTTTATTAAGAAAGCGATGTAATAATATCTTTAGCTTTACTATCTTCCACTTTCTAATGAATTATGCGAATGCTATAAAAATTGTCATTATTGAAACTAGGTGTTGTAGTAGCTATACATCGAACACCATATAATGAGAAATAGTAAAAAAGTAGATGCGATCCCCTAAACCCGAAAATCTCTATTGGGGGCAATTCTCATTGAGTGACCCAATGTTATCCCTTTTCTTTTTCCAATTTTCTAAAAATTGGGTGGTGACTCTAAAAAATAAAAAAAACATCTCGTTCCTCCCGACACCAATAATCTATCCTTATTCGGTAAAGTTGCCATGTCCCACAGAAACAAAAGACCCTTACGGAACCAATTCATCTTAAAACCAAGAGAAGCAAAAATGTAATAGAAAAGCTCAAGTCGCTCACAATGGTGACTCCACTAAGGAATTTTAAGTGAAAGAGATCAACTCAAAAATGACTATTTCTCATTATGCAATGCTTAATTGTATAGAGCCCCTCATAATTGCATTTGCACTGCATATTGCACGTGCACCATTGGTCCCTTAAATCCTCAATAATACTAAATGACATGACCACCATGATTCCACTCGAGTTATAGGGCAAAGAAGATGTTGTATTATCACATTTAGTCTTTACTCATGCATTCGCCGAACTCATCTAACTAGAGTCTGTAACCCAAGTCCTAAAGGGGGGCAATTGAGTTATCAAAAGAATGCTAGACTTACTGACTGGAGTCTGTAACCCTAGTCATATAGGAGCATTCTCGCTAAAGGAACCCTTAGCCTTTCACCTTGGCTCAGCTCATGTAGATAAACTAGTAGTAACATCCACTAGGATTCCACCAAGTTATGCATGCTATCCCCATCCTAATGCTGTCCATCTGACATAATATTCGTAAAATGAAATGACTCTCCTAGTGTCTATCATTGAATGATGTCATAATGTCAGTTTTCATAAAATATTAATGCTCAAGACAACGTGATTTTCATCTACCTCATGCAAGCAAGAAAGTATAAGGAATGATAAGAATTATGTACCTCAATTTGAATACTCTGTATAAACTAACAAATAGTGACATCCCTCGATGACATAACCTATAAGACGTCATCCATTTATCCTTATCAAATCTAATGAATGGGTTAGGAATCCAATTAGATTGTGGACCTTTATGTTAGTAAAATCAAATTGTAAACTATCAAATGATACTTTCATGACTCCTGATAAACATATTAAATATCGATATGGAGGCAAGAACTCGGGCTCCTTCTGATTGACCTTAGTCCTATGCATATGGGCATATACAAGCTTTGAACATCATTTGAGGCCCGAAAATTGACTTCCATATCAACATCATGTGGTTACATCAAGCACATTTTAGTATCGTTCCTTAATTTACCCTTTTGCTCTGATCAATATAAATCAAAACAACCTAGTTCTGAGAGTGGAACCATAGTCCCCTAGTGACTAAAGGTTTAAAACCTACCTAGGAAAGGGACTAGATAACCTCATGGAGAAATAAGTTTAGAAGTAAAAGTTTGCTTATGGTTGGTTTGATCACTATGCAAGAAAAACTAACTAGCTTTAATCATGCATACATTACATACATGTAGATAGCACGTACTAACCATTATTTCATGCAGGAATAATCATCTTTCATCATAAGGTTTTGCATCCACTCCATGCTTACATGCTCACCCTTTTTTTCAGCTGCACATCATGCATTATTCATTTAGTTAACCTTAATAAATGTACAGGAATCCTACAGTAAACATGAGTAACCAAGAAGATACTTCTTGTTAGCAATTTAAAGATAGGATAAGAGAGGGGATCCAAAAACTACTCGCTAATGGTACCATCACTAAAATCCTCCAAACCCAAATCAAAGCCAATAGTGCCTGAGATGGAAATAACACACCATTGAATGAAGCTTCCGCATCTGTTCACCCGAGGATAGATAAGGCAAAGGGAATTCCCCACACTCTATTTCAAGTTAATGATGATAATGATTACTACTAAGAACTTAGAAATGCACCAAAAGCTGTAAAAATTACTGACATGACCAAGCCTGAATCAACAGGGGAGGACAAATTATTGGCTAATAGAATGGCTTAGTTGGAATTCACCTTTAAAAATAAGGGGACTTATGGCTCCAAAAGCTTTACTGACTTGGCACTATTCAAAGACGAGCCACTCCCTGATGATTTTAAACTATAAAACTTTGCTAAGTTCAATGGTGTAAGGGATCCAAGGATACATCTAAGGCAATATGCTACCTTCATAGCTACTATAAAGCTTACAGAATCATAGATTTTTTTATTCTTCTTTACATCTTTAAAGTAAGGACCAAAGGCATGGTTCTTTGACCTTAAAAATGAAATCAAAAGTGATTGGCTACTGCTAACTCGGAATTTTATCAAGTAGTATGAATATAACACTCAGCTAGACATCACTCGAAGAGATCTTGAGACCATAAAGCAGAAACTCAGTGAAGCTTTCTCTAATTATGTCACAAGATAGAGGGGAAAAGTAGTTAAAATGAGAAATCATCATCTAGAGGATGAACAAATAGAGCTGCTAATCAAAGGGGCACTATTATACTTCAGAAAATAGATGATATTTGCTAATTATCTTAACTTTAGAGCTCTTCATCGGGTAGAGATCAGAGTTGAGGATGAGGAACCTCAACAAACTAGGAACACCTTTTGCCACAAACCCAACCAAACATCTAAAAAACCTTCACCCAAAATGCAAAAATAAACATGATCCAACCTGACACCCATAGTTCGCGAACTATCAATGTCATGAGACCATTAAAAAAGTTCTCAAACTTTAACCTCATACTATCCAAAGTATTTAGAGAATCCAACAAAAGAACCTTCTGCAACCTCAAGAACCTCCTGCAACCTCAAGTACCTAGGCCTCTTATAAACCCACTACCTCCTTAGATTAGCCAAAACTTTTTCTGACACTTTCACTAGATGCCCAATCACACCACTGATACATGCATAACTCTCAAGATTGCAATCTAAGACTTCATGGACTCTAGAAAAATTGACAACCCAGCATTAAGAGCAATACTCTCCCAAACTATCAAAACATGCCTCCACCAACGATCAGCATGATTCCCTACAATCTACCAGTAAACCTTGTTGAACAATTGATCTAAGACGTCCAACAAATCCAAGAAAAGTCCTCAAAAGACAAACTCTAAAATCTCATTCTTGAACCCCATATTCTGATGAATGGTGAAGTGATTGATTGCCCTTACTCATAATAAGTAGACATAGATGAAAGTCCCAATAATGACTATGAAGTATGGGATTTATTGGGCCAACCATCTAGGAAGTTCAACTACAAAGTCAAGTACACAACACCTCCTGCTACCCGCACAAACTTAGAAGACATAGTACCCTTAAGATGGGGAGAAGAATTTGACAACGAAGACAAGGTGATCAGTACTATTCAAGTTCAGAACTTGTAAGTCATTGGGATTGATATATGGCATGACTCTTATGACCCTGAAATCATTATCTAGGACTAGAACAATAGCCAAAAGTAGATAAGTAAGCAGCTAAGGAACCCTTAATAGCAGTTAATCATGTAACTAGTAGTGGGTGGGTATATGAACCTCTTAAAAAAGAAAAGGATCCCTTTAAAGGAAAAGAAGTAACAAGTGATCAAACTCCTGCACAAGCCAGTATCGAGGAGCTACTTATGGCCTCTAAAAAGAACAAGGATGCTCTTAATATAGCACTAGATGAGGCAAAGATTGCCATAAATGCCTCACCTTATGAGATGATAGCCTCTTTAATAAAAGCTCCCTCTAGTGCAATTACCTTTTGAGATGAAGATTTGCCCGTCGAGGGAAGGGTCCATAACCATCCTCTCTTTATACAAGCAATTATCAGATCTAAGAAGACTCTATGTGTTATAGTGGATGACAAATCTATCATTAATGTTTGCCCTTTAAAGTTGCTACATAATTTCGAGATGAATGTTGAAAACCTAAAAGAATCAAATGTGGTCAAACAAGCCTATGATGATTCAAAGAAGCCAGTCATTAGCACTTTTAAAGCAGAAGTCATAGTGGGGATATCAAATTAGTAACATAATTTACCATCTTAGACATCCCTCTAACTTTTTACTTGCTATTAGGAAGACTTTGGTTCCACTTACTAGGGGCATACCTTTCATTGTGCATCAAAAGACCAAGTTCACTCTGAATAGAAAGGTTGTTACTATCCCTGCTGAAACAAGCAACATTATTTCCTGTCTAAATATGGTCCCACCAAGATTCTAGGTTTCTATAATTAGTGACGGTTATGTTGATCCCAAATTTGCTGCTATGATGAAGATGATGTAACATCTACCTAGAATAGGATTAGGAGAAATGAACATTAGGGTTATAAAATTTGCTAACTTCTAAGCACAGACCAACATATATAGTTTAGGGTACGATCCTGAAGAGGACATTGGGGCTAAGAAGCTAATCTCTTTTATGGCTAAAAGATTAACCTAAATCTACCAAGGACAAGCTGAGAAGTGGGTGAGCAATATATTCAAGAAATCAAGATTCGAGATCTTTAATAATACCCTTGAAGGAAAGCACTCACTAGATATGGTCACTGAAACTAACATCAATAAGTTGATGAGAAATTTAGAACTAGAATATGGGTGTAAGACTATCAATTATGCTTAAGCTATTCCCATCCTTGAATCAAGCATCAATGATATCCTATTTGAAGATATTGCTGATGATGATCTCTATACTTTTTTTTGTTTGAAACTGATGATGTAATGAACTCCAAAGTTAATGTAATAAAGTTAGATTTTGCTTACTTGTTTAATGTCTTTCTTGAAGGTAGTGTGCATTACATTGATCAAAAAATTAGTATATTTAACATTCATTATATATGCACTTAATCATTTAACATTGGCATGGAATATGAACCAATATATTATGCATATTTTGAAAGATGTTACCCCTGATGAGAGGAGAGAAATTGAAAAAATGTTAATAAAATATTCAAAAGTATTTTCCTAGACATACAACAATATGCCTGGTATTGATGGAGACATTACTCAACACTTCATTCTTACTAAAGATGGGTGCAAAGCGATAAAGTAGAAATTGAGAAGACTCAGACTAGAATGGGCCCAACTAATGAAAGAAGATATTGAGAAGTAGATAAAGGCAAAATTTATAGAGGTAGTAGACTATCCAGAATGGTTAGCAAATATGGTTCCAGTACTAAAGAAAGATGGAAGGGTTAGAATCTGCATCGACTACAAAGAGCTAAATAAGGCCTGCCCAAAAGATGATTTCCCATTTGTAGACGGCGGAGTTTAGTGTGTGTCGAGGATTTTAGCAACTGCTTCACTGTTTGAGCTCAGGGCTCTAGAGAACACACTAACCGTTGTCACAAAGACATGGCGTAGAGATGAGGAGTCACCACCCAGGGTAATAACTAGGACAAATCGAAAAGGTGGTACTCGATTTCCCTAAAGAAAGCCAGCACCACAACCAGGAGATTCTAGATATAGAATACCAACTTCTTTCAGTCTTGTATTCATTTAGAATTACTTTATGAATTACTATCTTATCCTCTATTTACATGCAATTTCATATAAACCCAAAACAATAAACTCCAAGGCAAACTAGTCATGAAATATACAAGTAAATAATGCATTCAATAAATCATATAATCCCTAAGTTAGTTTAATCTACTAGTGAATTTGCTATACTCGGATGTATAGCATTTTAAATGGCATATCATACTCAGTCATATGATATTGATTATACTCGATTGTATAATCTATTGAGGAATACACTGCACTCGGTTATACAATGCCGATTATAGTCGGTCGTATAGTCTATTTTTGGATAAGATACATCACACTCGGTCGTATGATGCTGATTATACTCGGTCGTATAATCAATTAGGGAATACATTGCACTCGGTCGTACAATGTTGACTACACTCGGTCGTATAGTCTGTTTTTGAAAAGAAACATCATACTCGGTCGTATGATGCTGATTATTCTCGGTCGTATAATCAACTGGTGATACATTGCACTCGATCATACAATGCTGACTATACTCGGTCGTATAGTCTGTTTTTGATAGGATACATCAAACTCGGTCGTATGATATTGATTGATTATACGATTATGCTGCAATCCATAATTGTTCACTATTAGCTGCAACCCTTCCATTGCTCACTTTCGATGCTACAGTTCATAGCTGCTCACGATTAGCTGCAACCCTTTCGTTGCTCACTAATGATGTTGTAAACCGAAATTGCTCACGATTAGTTGCAACCCTTTCATTGCTCACTGATGATGCTACCATCCATAATTGCTCGAGATTAGCTATAACCCTTTCATTGCTTACCGATGATGCTGCAATCCATAGTTACTCGTGATTAGCTATAACCCTTTCATTGCTCACTGATGATGCTACAATCCAAAATTGCTCACGATTAGCTATAACCCTTTCGTTGCTCACTGATGATGATGCAATCCATAATTGCTCGTGATTAGCTGTAACCCTTTCATTGCTCACTGATGATGCTGTAACCCTTTCATTGCTCATGATTAGCTGTAACCCTTTTGTTGCTCACTGCCTATGCTGCAATCCACAATTGCTCGCAATTAGCTGTAACCCTTTTATTGCTCACTAATGATGCTGCAATCCATAATTGCTTGTAAATTAATTGCAATCCTTTCATTGCTTGCCTTTGATGATGCTGCAGTCCAAAACTGCTCGCAAATTGACTATAATCCTTGCATTGCTTGCCTTTGATGATACTGCAATCCATAATTGCTTGCAAATTAACTACAATCCTTTCATTACTCGCCTTTGATGATGCTACAATCCATAACTATTCGCTGATTTTTATCTTTAGTTGTTTGAGTCAAATACTTTAAATTCTTTGTGCTGACTAATTAGCACTTTTGTTGACTGACTTTGAATTTTGTTATGTTGATTGGCTTTGAAAGTTGAGTTTACCCCCTTCTGGATTTGAAATTCCTACAAAATTGTTGAAGTTAGTTTTAAAAAGATGAATGTACAAAAGTATATTATTATTTTGAAAATTTATAAGAAGATTCATCACTTTCATGAGATAACATGTACTTAACCAATCTCCTCAATTTTGATCCTCATGACTATCATTTATTTACCATTCGCAGAAGGGCAGAGGCATCGTTAACCAGTTTATACTGAGAGCATATTTTTTAGTAAGTGAAGAGCTTACTTCCACACCTAAATTCAGGAAGAATTTACTAGACAAAACTTATGGTATTTGAGCATAAATGGATCATATTCTAAGTATCAAAATAGTCTTCAAATTATTTTTGTGTTTTCCTTCCTTATCCGAGTATTCCCGACCTTTCCCATATTATCCAGTGTGGATACCGTTGGAAAAGACCTTTGGATACTCATACTCATATAGAGCATTGGAGTAAGTAGAGCAATTTTTTGCATGGTCCTCTTTTAGTATTCCCCTGCCTTTTTTGTATTACTCAGCATGGATACCGCCAGAGATTTTATATTGATACTCTTACTCATTTTTTAGCATTGGAGTAAATTATGCATAAGATCTCATGGAGAGGATGAATTTCCTTTCAATTTGTGAATTTTCTTATTGAGGATTTATTTTATTACAGAATCAAAGGAGATAGAGTTGTACTACTTCCCTTTGGTATTTACACAGGGTGAGGTTTTAACGAGTGATTGGCATTTGCTATTTTGCCCATTCTTATTGATGTATCTGTTCCTTTTCCTTTTTCATTCTCTATTATTTTCCTTGCATAAAATTCCATCAGTTAGTATGGCCAATTTGCTAGTAAAGAAAATTATTAGAATGCAATGTTATTCTTTTGCATTCTTCCTTTTCATTATGGTGATAATGTCTCCGATCATAGGGTCGTGATGCTCCACCATCGAAGTTGTGGCTTTATCCCATTGATGCTATGGTAGAGGGCTTCATTTCACTCCCCAACATTTCCTATAAAAGAAAAGATTTAGGAGTTAGAGGTTTTTATTTCATAATCAAAGAAGTTTTCAGAGTGCATTCGTCTCAAGTTTTGAGTGCATTCTTCCCTTTTTAGGGCCAAGCGCATGTATCACTAGCATGTTGAATCTAAAGAGCTTGAGCATCCTATCTAGCCTCTTAAAGTTTCCAAGATAATGCTTCTTAGTAGTGTCACTTCTCTTATTTTCATTCTTTCAGATATTTCACTTGCGAATACTCTGACTACTTTCATGTTCTTCCAACACTAATTTCAAATGTTAGTAGTAGAGTATTTGCACAATCTTATCTAGGCTTAAATACTTTTATTATACAAAACAAGTGTTTGATAAAATATGTATGCAAGTGTATGCATGCTATGTATGATGTGCATAATCCTAATGGATCTCATGTTTGGAATAGAGCCACTCATCAATAACTTGTCAGTTTGAGCACTGAATGATTCACTGTTGGTACATTTAATGTTGAAGCTTCTGATACGATTCATCAGACTAATTACTATGCTAACAAGTAGGGTCCATGGCGTTACAATGGAGCTTGTGATTGACCGATGCACTGTTGAACTTTTCTTTTATTACTGTTAATGATTGAGGTATTAGCTCCTACATTTCAACATCCATCTTTGCTTTTTGAATGTCGATACCATTTGCCCCTTGAGTTGTATTTTGCCCTTAGTTTTCACTTTTATATGCAAGAGACCCAGTTCGTTCACTGCTGTTGTTGATCCCTTGACTTATTAACCTTATTAGTTGTAATCTCATGCATTGGAGATGTAGAGGAATGGGCAAACTGACCGAAGTGAGTTTTCAATGATGAAATCAGCTGGACTTGCACTTTGAAGAACTCTTGAGCAGAATATAATGCTTGATATTGATGCGATGGTTGATGCAAGTTATTGAGCCATTTGAATTCTTCAAGGTGTAAGGGGACCCTAGACTTATAAAGAAAATTACAAAGGAAACATAACTAAAATAGTGATCTCATAGCTCTAATTTTAGCTTTCATTATGTAATGTCTTTCCATTCAGATACTTATGTAATATGATAAAGACGAATGTGCGATATTTGACAAAAATCCCCAATTCAATTTTACCCTTTCATTAGGGAAAAAATGAGAACATTCATTACATCACATGACACACCTCCTATAATCAATTAATCTTGAATTTTTCTCTATAATTTTTTAGCTTACTGTTCTTTTTCTTTTTTCTCTCTCTTTGTTTTTCTTCTCTTTTTTATCATTCTTGTTATTTTTCTTCAGATTTTATTCTCTTTAGAAGTTATGTCATGTGATATAAGACTATTCTTTAAGTTTACATTTGTACCCATAGAGAATGAATCTAATTGAATTAAATTTTTGTCAAACATGCAGATGCGATCAATATCAGAATGTGTAGTACCATCGGGATGCATATTACATAAGTGAGCATAATCATAATTCATATCATCGATCACTAAAATAAAACAAGTTCTAAAGAAACTAAAATTTTATTTAAAGAAGACAATTTTATTTCCTATTCTATATGCTAGGGATTCTGAGTCTCATAGTGGTTGTCTTTTCGGTGGCTGACATAATAGTTATTATTGCATTTTCTTACAAACTGTCTCTATAACTTCATCTTTCTATACCTCTACTGTGCATGTTTCTTCCTTGTCTTGTAGTTTCTTATCATCAAACTTATTACCCTATCTTGTAGGCATAATCAACTCGAAGGGTATGTCAAAAGAAGGTGGTTTAGTGTAAAGCACCTTATAGTTGAACTTGCTTAAGGGCTGACCCAACAAATCTTCAACTCTTTCGACATCTTTGGGGGCATTAGGAGATTTCTTAATAATTTTAAGGTCTAAGTCCTCAAATGAGTTTAGCACTCCTTTCTCATTTACTCCTGAGTTGATCATCATAGTTGTTGGAGATGGCATATTTTGGTAGTTTGGGAAAGGATTACTTCTAGTGCTTGGGTTTTCAGGATCTGTGATTTTTCTAAAGTCTATGAGGTTTTGGATTTCATGTTTGAGGCGAATGAAATTATCTATGGAGTGTTGCAGATTTTGGTGGAATTTGCAGTGTTCATTTGGGTTATAGCCTGGGATATTTGGATTTGGTGGGTTTGGAGTAGGTAAAGGTCGAAGTAAGCCCTTTTCCATTAGGAACTCTAGGACTTTTGACAAAGGTTGGTTAAAATTTAAGAACCACCTTGGTTGTTGAACAACATGGACTCTTACAACTCGGTTAGTGCTTCCTTGTTGTATGCCCCTAGTTGGGTAGTTTCTTGCTCCGGTGTTCCCAGTAGCCTTCTTTTTCTCATTTTCGATCTTTTCAGCTTGTAACCCGTCATCATAAAGGTCTATAAATGTCTTGGGGTTCATCATTTGCAACTTCTCCACTAGGTTAGGTGACACATTTCAGACTATCATTCTAACCTGATCCTTCTCTGCCAGTTTGTTCTTCATCATTCTCACTTTATTCATGAACCTAGTTAGAAAATCTGAGAATGATTCATTGAATTTTTGCTTGGTTAGTTCTAGATCTGTTATGGACACCTCAAGTCTAGTATTATAGTCATATTGCTTTAGAAAAGTAGTGCACAACTCCCTCTAATATGCTCGGATAGACTTCTCTAACCCGTGATACCAGTTAATGGACATACCCTCCAAGGATAGTACAAACAGCTTAGTGACCACGGCCAAAGGAGCCTTGATGGTACTCATAGTAGTTGTGTATTGACTGAGATGAATCCTCAGGTCCCTATTACCATCAAACTTCTACAGCTATGGCATTTTGAATTTGTCAGGTAGCCTATCTTCCTTAAATTGCATTATATCATCAAAGTCAAAAGGGTATCCTAGGCCTTGTCCCCTCATTAACTCTTCCATCTTAAACATCTTCTGAGTTAATGCCTTCATCTATTTGGATTCCAGCTCTTAAACTTACTCAAGTGATTCCTTTTTCACTTTTTCAACCATGTAAGTCTCAACATCCTCGAGTTTCATGTCATTGTTAACAGGTAGTGGACCCATGATAGGTGGGTTGGCCTCGGTGGGTGGTGCAGCAATAGCAGGTGGTGGCATTAGTCCTACTAGAGCTTATCTTAACTCATCTTGCATCATTGCTCTTATATCATCCATCAGTGCTCCTTTGACATCTTCTAGGGTCCAGTTTCCTCCCTCTTGTTGTTCCATTCTTTTAGTTCGTTTAGGTGGCATAGCTAGATTAATGGGGCTCTTTTCCAGTCTACTAAGGATCTTTATCTCGATCGATTGGGGGCTTGAATTAGTTCTCACCAATCTGCCACCTTTTTGACTCTAAACATAGGAAGACCCAGACAAATCTATGATGGTTGCAAGACAAATGGTTAGTATGATGCATGAGATGCATGAATGCATGATGCACGTGCTATGCAACAAGTAACAAGTAACAAGTTAGGTATACATACATCCTTCTAACCTTATTCCTCCCGCATATGTATTCAATGGTGAGTCTCTTTTCCTAGGATTTTTGGTCTTAGTCTTAATATCAATAGGGGATATTAGGGACTGACACGCATGCTAAATCTCTCAAAGCAAAATAAAAGCATAGAAACATCATTTCTTGGTGTAAAAGATTAGCCTAATCTTTATTAACCTAAATGGGTTTCAAAAGTATGGGCTTGGGCCTTTATAGATAGAAATACCTAATGGCAACATCCACAAGCAATTTGGGTAGATCTTAGGGGAAATAACTAAGCCATTATATATGGTTAGGGTCCGATAATGAGGTCAAGGTTCCCTTAGCAAGATGCTCTCCTTTATGGACTTTGAGTTACAGGCCAAGGTCAGAGGGGCCCAGCATCCTTTGTAAACTTGGGAAAAGACTACCCCCCTTAAGGACTTGGGTTACAGGCTTTGGTCAAATGAGCCCGGTAATCTCTCTTGGATCGAGTTAAGGCTAAAAGTGATGGTTAGCCGATCTACAACCCCATGAAGCTAGTGGAATAATGGAGTCATAAACCAACGCCATCGATTTAGTAGGGACATGCAAAATGAATGCAAGAATAAAATAATAATTAATAAAATAATTCTAAAGAACACAAGTAGAATCAATATCTCTTATCCCTAGTGGAGTTGCCACTGTAGATGGTGGGGTTTAGCGCGCGTCTAAGATTTTAGCAATCACATCACTATTTGAGCTCACAGCTCTAGAGAACACACAAACCATTATCAAAAAGACATGGAGTAGAGATGAGGAGTCGCCACCCAGGGTAATAATTGGGACAAATCGAAAAGGTGGTACTCAATTCCCTAAAAGAAAGCCAACACCACAACCAGGAGATTCTGGATATGGAATACCAACTTCTTTCAGTCTTGTGTTCATCTAGAATTACTTTATGAATTACTATCTTATCCTTTATTTACATGTAATTTCATGTAAACCCAAAACCATAAACTTAAAGGCAAACTAGTCATGAAATATACAAGTAAATAATGCATTCAATAAATCACATAATCCCTAAGTTAGTCTAATCTACATGGGTTTTAAATAAATGAGTTAAAGTCTACATGTTTTAAATTATAAGTGAACCTAAAGACCTAATTCCTTTTATTTTAATTAAATGAACCTAAGTCTATGTATTTTAGTTCTAAAAATGGGCCTAATTCTACATGTTATGAAGGTATTTAAATTAATGGGCCTAATTCTACATGTTTTAGTTAAATAATGATCTTAGATCTACAAATTATGAAAAAGCTTTAAATTAAGTGAGCTAAGTCTAAATTAATTAAATTAAATGAGATGGGCCGATGTCTAATTAACTAAATGGGCCTAAAGGTATTTTTAACCTAAAATCTAATTAATTATGGACCTAAAAATATTTTTTTAATTAATTAAACCTAATTAATTATTAAATGATATGGGCTAAAATAAATAAATCAAAATCTAAAATGGGCTTAAGGCCTCAAAACACAGAAAACTAATAAATAAGCTAAAAAACAAATAAAAAACATAAAAAACAATTAAATAAGATCAAATAAATAAAAAAATAAAAACAATTAAAGAAGATCAAATAAATAAAAAATTAATCCTTACTAAAATCCTAATTTTTATTAACATGCAACCTAAATTAATCTGCTTTCTCCATTGATTTTAAATGATTACCAAATTGAAACCTAATTTTACTAACCAATTTAATAAAAAATCATGCAACCACACACATAATTTTATTACTATTCCCATTATTGGGGCTATTATATTAATTCATAAAATAAAAAATAAAAAAATAAAAAATAAAACCCTAAAAATGAAGTCTCTATAGGGCTTTATCCATGGTCTTCTATGGATTTCCAATAAAATTCATCTCCCTCATATGATCACCATGTGTTTTCCTCCACAATCACCATAAAAAATAAAATAATAATTAATGAATAAATTATGATAAAATAAATAGAATAATAAATAAACAAATAAACAAATAAATAAAAGAAAAATAGAAGAATATGGTATGCTTATGGATGATTAAGGTGCTCCTCATATTTGTGATTCACCGTTCTTGATAAGTCTTCGAATCTTTTCTTCAAAAATTCTTCACGAGTCTTCGAATTAATTGATGAATCAAAAGAATTTTTGATTAAAAGTAAATAAAGAAAAATAAAAACTTAATTTTCTTTCTCTCCTCTTCTCTTTTCTACGCCTTTTTCTCCCTTTTTCCCCTTTTCCCCCTTCCTAGCCCCCCTTTTATAGTGGAACTAGGAAGCCTAACCCTAATCCTAATGTGATTCTCATTCCTAAAGTGTATTTAGGAATTTTGAACCAAATAGGATTAAATTAATTAGGAAGTTTAAACCAATTTAGGATTGAATTAATTAGGAAATTTAAACGCCTAAAATTGGAATAATTAGAAATAGGAAAGAGTTTAATTCTGACCAGGATTGTGCAATTCCGATCAGAATTGTACAATCCTGATCGAAATTATTGTAATTCCAATCGAAATTGCATAATTCCGGTCGGAATTATGGAATTTCGAAGTGTAAATTTTTTTTAACATTTAATTCTAAAAAGGACCTTAAAAAGATTTAAATTTTGCAATTAGGTCCTAAAAAGAACCTTGCGATTTAGTCCTTGAAAACATTCAATTCTTCCTTTAAAAGCCCTTAAATTTTTTAAAGATTAAGCATCGAAGACATTTTCATTATTGGAGTCCTTTATTGCATCCATAACATGTCATCCCGAAATTGGGTGTCTACAGTTGCCCCCCTTTGTCGTTGTTTGCTCGAAGCATTGCAGCAAAGTAGAATAGCACCAAATTTCTAAATTGAAAGTTAGGATACTTACTTGTACTTTATGAGGCTTCTGTTGGTGAATTTGCTATACTCAGACATACAGCATTTTAAATGGCATATCATACTCGGTTGTATGATATTGATTATACTCGGTCGTATAATCGATTGAGGAATACATTGGACTCGGTCATACAATGCCGACTACACTTGGTCGTATAGTCTGTTTTTGGATAAGATACATCACACTCGATCGTATGATGCTGATTATACTCAGTCATTTAATCAATTGGGGAATACATTGCACTCGGTCATACAATGCCAACTACACTCAGTCGTATAGTCTACCTTTGATAAGAAACATCACACTCGATCGTATGATGCTGATTATACTCAGTCGTATAATCAATTAGTGATACATTGCACTCAATCGTACAATGCCGACTACACTCGGTCGTATGATGCTAATTGATTATACGATTATGCTGCAATCCATAATTGTTTACTATTAGCTACAACCCTTCCATTGCTCACTTTCGATGCTATAGTCCATAACTGCTCGTGATTAGCTGCAACCCTTTCGTTGCTCACTGATGATGCTGTAATCCAAAATTGCTCACGATTAGCTGCAACCCTTTTGTTGCTCACTGATGATGCTGCAATCCATAATTGCATAATTGCTCGTGATTAGCTGTAACCCTTTCATTGCTCACCGATGATGTTGCAATCCATAATTGCTCGTGATTAGCTACAACCCTTTCATTGCTCACTGATGATGCTCCAATCCATAGTTGCTTGCGATTAGCTGCAACTCTTTCATTGCTCATCGATGATGCTGCAATCCATAATTGCTCGCGATTAGTTGTAACCCTTTCATTGCTCACTGATGATGCTACAACCCTTTCATTACTCATGATTAGCTACAACCCTTTCATTGCTCACTGCTTATGCTGCAATCCACAATTGCTTACGATTAGCTGCAACCCTTTCATTGCTCACTGATGATGCTGTAATATGTTATTGCTTGCAAATTGGCTGCAAACCTTTCATTGCTTGCCTGTGATGATGCTGCAGTCCAAAACTGCTCGCAAATTGACTGTAATCATTTTATTGCTTTCCTTTGAAGATGCTGCAATCCATAATTGCTTGCAAATTAACTATAATCCTTTCATTGCTTGCCTTTGATGATGCTACAATCGATAACTTTCGCTGATTTTTATCTTTAGTTGTTTGAGTTGAATACTTTAAATTCTTTGTGCTGACTAATTAGCGCTTTTGTTGAATGACTTTAAATTTTGTTGTGTTTATTGGCTTTGCAAGTTGAGTACACCCTCTTCTGAATTTAAAATTCCTACCCCCTTTTGGATTTGAAATTCCTACAAAATTGCTGAAATTGGTTTTAACAAGATGAATGTATAAAAGTATATTATTATTTTGAAAATTTATAAGAAAATTCATCACTTTCACGAGATAACATGTACTTAACCAATCTCCTTAATTTTGATCCTCGTGACTATCATTTATTTACCATTCACAGAAGGGCAGAGGCATTATTAACCAGTTTATGCTGAGAGCATATTTTTTACTAAGTGAAGAGCTTACTTCCACAACTAAATTTAGGAAGAATCTACTAGACAAAACTTATGGTATTTGAGCATAAATGGATCATATTCTAAGTATCAAAATAGTCTTTGAATTATTTTTATGTTTTCCTTCCTTATCCGAGTATTCCCCACCTTTCTCATATTATCTAGTGTGGGTACCATTGGAAAAGTCCTTTGGATACTCATACTCATATAGAGCATTGGAGTAAGTAGAGCAATTTTTGGCATGGTCCTCTTTTAGTATTCCCTTGCCTTTTTTGTATTACTCAGCATGGATACTGCCAGAGGTTTTATGTTGATACTCTTACTCATTTTTTAGTATTGGAGTGAATTATGCTTGCTCATTTTTCTATTCTCCTCTTAGTATTCCCCTGCCTTTCTCATATTACTCAGCGCGGATACCGTCAAGGGATTTTGTATTCATACTCATTTCTGAGTATTGGAGTAGATTACATGCACATTTATCATTCATAAAACTGAAATGATACTCTAAAATTCAATCAATTTATACCACAAGTCCACAAATTTTATCTTTGTATGCTCTTCCCCTCATTTAGGTGCAAAGCAAGCATTAAATTGATTAGAGTTTAGAAATTTTCAGCATAGAACTGTCAATAAGACATTTGAATTTTGCGAGGCTAATAAAAGAAAGCCATTAAAATCAAAGGTCATGAGATAAATTTTGGCACAAGATCTCATGGAGTGGATGAATTTCCTTTTAATTTGTGAATTTTCTTATTGAGTTTTTATTTTATTATAGAATCAAAGGAGATAGAGTTGTACTACTTCCTTTTGGTATTTGCATAGGGTGAAGTTTTGATGAGTGATTGGCATTCGCTATCTTGCCCATTTTTATTGATGTATCCATTCCTTTTCCTTTCTCATTCTTTTTTATTTTCCCTGCATAAAATTCCATCAGTTAGTATGGCCTATTTGCTAGTAAACAAAATTATCAGAATGCAATGTTATTCTTTTGTATTCTTCCCTTTCATTATGGTTATAATGTCTCCGATCACAGGGTCGTGATGCTCCACCATCAAAGTTGTGGCTTTATCCCATTGATGCTATGGTAGAGGGCTTCATTTATCTTCCTAACATTTCCTACAAAAGAAAAGATTTAGGAGTTAGAGGTTTTTATTTCATAATCAAAGAAGTTTTCAGAGTGCATTTGTCTCAAATTTTGAGTGCATTCTTCCCTTTTTAAGGCTAAGCGCATGTATCACTAGCATATTGAATCTAAGGAGCTTAAGCATCCTATCTAGCCTCTTGAAGTTTCTAGGATAATGCTCCTTAGTAGTGTCACTTCTCTTATTTTCATTCTTTCAGATACTTCACATGTGAATACTCTGGCTACTTTCCTGTTCTTCTAACACTAATTTCAAATGTTAATAGTAGAGTATTTGCACAATCTTGTTTAGGCTTAAAGACTTTTATTATACAAAACAAGTGTTTCATAAAATATGTATACAAGTGTATACATGCTATGCATGATGTTCATGATCCTAATTGGTCTCCTGTTTGGAACAGAGCTACTCATCAATAGCCTGTCAGTTTGAGCATTGAATGATTCGCTGTTGGTACTTTTAATGTTGAAGCTTCCGATACGATTCATCAGACTGATTACTAGGCTAACAAGTAGGGTCCATGGCTTTACAATAAAGCTTGTGATTGACCGATGCACTGTTGAACTTTTCTTTTATTACTGTTAATGATTGAGTTATTAGCTCTTACACTTCAGCATCCATCTTCACTTTTTGAATGTCGATACCATTTGCCCCTTAAGTTTTATTTTGCCCCCATTTTTCATTTTTATGTGCAAGAGACCCAGTTCGTTCACTGCTGTTGTTGATCCTTTGACTTATTGACCTTATTAGTTGCAATCTCATGCATTGGAGATGTAGAGGAATGGGTAAACTGACCGAAGTAAGTTTTTAATGATGAAAATAGTCTAAGTATCAAAATAGTCTTTGAATTATTTTTATGTTTTCCTTCCTTATCCGAGTATTCCCCACCTTTCTCATATTATCTAGTGTGGGTACCATTGGAAAAGTCCTTTGGATACTCATACTCATATAGAGCATTGGAGTAAGTAGAGCAATTTTTGGCATGGTCCTCTTTTAGTATTCCCTTGCCTTTTTTGTATTACTCAGCATGGATACTGCCAGAGGTTTTATGTTGATACTCTTACTCATTTTTTAGTATTGGAGTGAATTATGCTTGCTCATTTTTCTATTCTCCTCTTAGTATTCCCCTGCCTTTCTCATATTACTCAGCGCGGATACCGTCAAGGGATTTTGTATTCATACTCATTTCTGAGTATTGGAGTAGATTACATGCACATTTATCATTCATAAAACTGAAATGATACTCTAAAATTCAATCAATTTATACCACAAGTCCACAAATTTTATCTTTGTATGCTCTTCCCCTCATTTAGGTGCAAAGCAAGCATTAAATTGATTAGAGTTTAGAAATTTTCAGCATAGAACTGTCAATAAGACATTTGAATTTTGCGAGGCTAATAAAAGAAAGCCATTAAAATCAAAGGTCATGAGATAAATTTTGGCACAAGATCTCATGGAGTGGATGAATTTCCTTTTAATTTGTGAATTTTCTTATTGAGTTTTTATTTTATTATAGAATCAAAGGAGATAGAGTTGTACTACTTCCTTTTGGTATTTGCATAGGGTGAAGTTTTGATGAGTGATTGGCATTCGCTATCTTGCCCATTTTTATTGATGTATCCATTCCTTTTCCTTTCTCATTCTTTTTTATTTTCCCTGCATAAAATTCCATCAGTTAGTATGGCCTATTTGCTAGTAAACAAAATTATCAGAATGCAATGTTATTCTTTTGTATTCTTCCCTTTCATTATGGTTATAATGTCTCCGATCACAGGGTCGTGATGCTCCACCATCAAAGTTGTGGCTTTATCCCATTGATGCTATGGTAGAGGGCTTCATTTATCTTCCTAACATTTCCTACAAAAGAAAAGATTTAGGAGTTAGAGGTTTTTATTTCATAATCAAAGAAGTTTTCAGAGTGCATTTGTCTCAAATTTTGAGTGCATTCTTCCCTTTTTAAGGCTAAGCGCATGTATCACTAGCATATTGAATCTAAGGAGCTTAAGCATCCTATCTAGCCTCTTGAAGTTTCTAGGATAATGCTCCTTAGTAGTGTCACTTCTCTTATTTTCATTCTTTCAGATACTTCACATGTGAATACTCTGGCTACTTTCCTGTTCTTCTAACACTAATTTCAAATGTTAATAGTAGAGTATTTGCACAATCTTGTTTAGGCTTAAAGACTTTTATTATACAAAACAAGTGTTTCATAAAATATGTATACAAGTGTATACATGCTATGCATGATGTTCATGATCCTAATTGGTCTCCTGTTTGGAACAGAGCTACTCATCAATAGCCTGTCAGTTTGAGCATTGAATGATTCGCTGTTGGTACTTTTAATGTTGAAGCTTCCGATACGATTCATCAGACTGATTACTAGGCTAACAAGTAGGGTCCATGGCTTTACAATAAAGCTTGTGATTGACCGATGCACTGTTGAACTTTTCTTTTATTACTGTTAATGATTGAGTTATTAGCTCTTACACTTCAGCATCCATCTTCACTTTTTGAATGTCGATACCATTTGCCCCTTAAGTTTTATTTTGCCCCCATTTTTCATTTTTATGTGCAAGAGACCCAGTTCGTTCACTGCTGTTGTTGATCCTTTGACTTATTGACCTTATTAGTTGCAATCTCATGCATTGGAGATGTAGAGGAATGGGTAAACTGACCGAAGTAAGTTTTTAATGATGAAATCAGCTGGACTTACACTTTTAAGAACTCTTGAGCAGAATATAAAGCTTGATATTGATGCGATGGTTGATGCAAGTTATTGAGCCATTTGAATTCTTCAAGGTGTAAGGGGATCCTAGGCTTATAAAGAAAATTACAAAGGAAACATAACTAAAATAGTGATCTCATAGCTCTGATTTTAGCTTTCATTATGTAACATCTTTCCATTCAAATGCTTATGTAATATGATATGGACGAATATGCGATATTTGACAAAATTCTCCAATTCAATTTTACCCGCTCGTTAGGGAAAAAATGAGAACATTCATTACATCACATGACACAACTCTTATAATCAATTAATCCTAAATTTTTCTCTCTAATTTTTCACCTTATTGTTCTTTTTGTTTTTTCTCTCTCTTTATTTTTCTTCTCTTTTTTATCATTCTTCTTATTTTTCCTCAGATCTTGTTCTCTTTAGAAGTTATGTCATGTGATATAAGACTATTCTTTAAGTTTACATTTGTACCCATAGTGAATGAATCTAATTGAATTAAATTTTTGTCAAACATGCAAATGCGATCAATATCAAAATGTGTAGTACCATTGGGATGCATATTACATAAGTGAGCATAATCATAATTCATATCATCGATCACTAAAATAAAATAAGTTCTAAAGAAACTAAAATTTTATTTAAAGAACACAATTTTATTTCCTATTCTAGATGCTAGGGATTCTGAGTCTCATAGTGGTTATCTTTCAGGTGGCTGATATAATAGTTATTATTGCATTTTCTTGCAAACTGTCTCCATGACTTCATCTTTCTGTACCTCTACGGTGCATTCGTGCAGTTTCTCATCATCAAACTCATTACCACATCTTGTAGGCACAATCAACTCAAAGGGTATGTCAAAAGATGGTGGGTTAGTGTAAAACATGTTATAGTCGAACTTGCTTGAGGGCTGACCCAACAAATCTTTAACTCTTTCCACATCTTTGGGGGCATTAGGAGATTTCTCATTAATTTTAAGGTTTAAGTCCTCAAAGGAGTTTATCACTTCTTTCTTGCTTACTCCTGAGTTTATCATCATAGTTGATGGAGATGGCATGTTTCAGTTGTTTGGGAAAGGAATTATGGAATTCTGACACGTAAATTTTTTTTAACATTTAATTCCTAAAAGGCCCCTAAAAAAAGTTAAATTTTGCAATTAGTTCCTAAAAAGAACTTTGTGATTTAGTCCTTGAAAACATTAAATTCTTCCTTTAAAAGCCCTTAGAATTTTTTAAAGATTAAGTATCGAAGACATTTTCATCATTGGTCCTTTGATGCATCCATAACATGTCATCCCGAAATTGGGTGTCTACACGATTACCTCACATAGATATACTAATTGACAACACAGCCACATGTGCAATGTACTCCTTTATGGATGGATTCTTTGGGTATAATCAGATTTCTAATGGCCATTATCAATAAAGCGAAGATAGCTTTCTTAATGGAATAAGGTACTTATTACTACAGAATAATGCCCTTCGAACTAAAGAATGCGGGAGCAACTTACTAGAGAGTGGCAACCATAATGCTCCATGGCATGATACATAAAGAGGTAAAGGTGTATGTCGATGAAATGATGGTCAAGTCAAAAAATAGGGAAGAACACCTATCAGACTTTGAAAAATTCCTCAAAATAGTTAAAAAGTACAGTCTCAGGCTTAATCTAAAGAAATGCATATTTGAGGTCACTTTAAGAATGATGCTGGGATATGTTATCAATCAAAATGGGATAGAAATGGATCCACACAAAGCAAAAGTGATCAAAGAGATGGCAATGCCAATAATAGAGAAAGAAATCAAAGGGTTTCTAGGGAAACAACAATTCACCAGTAGATTCATCACCAAGTTGATGGTGGCGTGTGAACCAATCTTTAAGCTAATCAGAAAAGATCAACTAGTTGAATAAAATGAATAGTATCAGCTGGCATTCGATAAGATCAGGAACTACCTAGCCAACCCACCAGTTCTAAGACCACTTAAACTAGGGATACTTTTAACCCTGTATCTGGCCATCAAAGGAAATGCAATTGGTTAATGTTAGCCAAAGAGGGAGAAATGAAGGTAAAACACGTAGTCTACTACTTAAGCAAAAAGATGTTGTAGTATAAGGAGAAATATAGCCAAGTTGAATGAATATGCCTAGAAATGGTATGGGCAATAAAGAAACTCAAACATTAATTTTAGTCCTACAGAATTTAGGCTGTGTCTAACCCAATAAAGTACCTCTATAAAGCTCCCTCTCTAGTGGGAAAACTTGCCAAGTGGCTTATATTGCTAATAGAATTTGATGTGCAGTATTTAACTAAGAAGGTAGTGAAAGGAAGAGCAATGGCTAAATTTCTAGCACTCAACCCCATTCCAGACTTAAAAGAGATCCAACTGGACTTCCTAGATGACCTCAGTTCAGCTATCAGAATCCAAGGATGGCACATGTACTTTGATGGACTGGCCAATCAATTTGGCATAGGAGTTGGTGTCATATTATAATCCAAGAAGGTGAAGTAGTACTAATGGCTGAAAAGCTTTAATTTAGAGTCACAAACAATGAAGTAGAATACAAGGCATGTGCACTCAGAATAGAAGCACTAATACCCCTAAATGTTACATAAGTCAAAATCTTTAGAGATTCCATGCTAGTAATTAACCATGCCACAAAAGAGTGGGAATTGAAAGAGTAATACTTAAGGCCTAACCTAGGCCACCTAAGGCTACTTACCATATCCTTTTGAAAATGTAGACTCATTCATCTCCTTAGGAATCACAATCAAATGGTATATGCACTTGCTTCCCTAGCATCAATGTGGGAAGGACCATCTAAAATGCCCATGAAGCCTTTAATCCTACTCAGATTGAGATAACCTTGTCATAAGAACTACAGAATAGCAAAGATAGAAATAGTTAAAAAACCCTAATTCTACAACATATAGAGATACCTGAAAGAATGACCCTATCATGATCAAGAAGATAAAAGAAATAAAGTAGTCATTCGATGATTAGCATCAACATTCACATCGCACTAGTGTGTGCTATACAGAAGAACCTCCGATGGTTTACAACTCCAATGTCTAGATGAAACTGAGGCTACAAAAGCAATAGAAGAAGTACACAAGGGTGCTCATAGTCCATATATAAATGGAGCAATCCTAGCTAAGAAATAAATCAGACAAGGGTTCTTTTGGATAATGATGATGGAAGATTGCATCAAATTTGTAAAGAAATGCCATAAGTTTTAGATCCATGGGAATGTCAGTCTCTCGATGGAATTACACTACATCTCCTCTCCATGGCCCTTCTTAGTATGGGGACTAGACATAATTGGGGAAATCCACCTGACAGCCTCTAATGGACATAGGTTCATCTTAGTGACAGTGGATTACTTCATAAAGTGGGTCGAAGTAGAATTATTCACAAGGATAGGAGCCAAGCAAGTGGCCAAATTCATCAAAAGAAATTTATTTTGTCGTTATAGGATCGCCTATCACATAATCTCTGACAACGATGTCCAATTTCAAGGGGAAGTTAGAGAGTTGTTAAAGAGTTATAAGGTGGCACATCACAAATCTTCTCCTTACCAATCATAAGCAAATAGGGCCGTTGAAGCTGCAAAGATGAAAATTAAGAAGATTTTATCAGAAATGACTCAAATTTTAATTAATAAAATTTAGACAAATTTTTGAATTTTCGACCAAAAATCTAAATTTTGGATCGGGATTTTTTGATTTTCGATCAAAAATCTAGAAATTCAATCAAAATTCTAGATTTTCAAATCTAGTTTTCTAATTTCTCTTTTTTTTAGATAGAAATAAAAATAAATAAAAATTAAAAGTTAGTAAGGAAAGTAATCTTGTCATTTTTTGAATTTTATTTAGAAACCACTAAAATTCTCGGGTTGCTTTCACTTGGATCGAGAACTCTTTCATGATTTATTGAGAGAGGTAGTATAACACATCTGGGCATCTAGCTTTTGACACTTCATTGCTGCCCTACCGACTACTCAAGGTAGGCCAGATCACTATTTTCTTTTTGCCCTTACCGAGAGGTGGATGGATACTACTAACCCTTCCACACGTGAGTGGGCGAGCTGACTATTTCTCCTATGAGATTTTCTACTATCATTGGAATCACCTTTGGAGGTACCCCAGTTCCTTTTGTTATCCATTACCACACTCCTTATAAGAATGCTAGGAGTCATTATGTTTGTTTGTGACTTGCTTGGGTTTATTCTGACATGGAAGAATTAGAAGAACCCGCTTCTTTCTACTCTTGTTTAGGGTTTCAAGAGGTTACCCACTACCACACCTTATCAGATCCTTCAGAAGGCAAGATGCTTCTTATTAATACTGTTAGGCACTACCCTCTTCTATGAGACTGGTCATGAGGTTAGCATTGTACTTTTTAGTCCCCTTTAGGATCTTACTAGAGTAGCTACCTTCGATTTGGCATCCACAGCTCTTGCCTATCTCTACTATACACTAGATACTATATGTAGAGGTGTTTTAATGATGTGCGGCTTCTAGTATGTTTTGCATTTATGCCTCTTTTATGTCTTCTACACCTTTTTAATTTTTGCTCTTTCACAGCTCTCTTTCACTTAACTATCTTTTCCTTTTTAGATATGGGTTATTAAGATCGCACTGATTTGAGGCTTTAATGCTATTAGCTCTAATAGGAGTCTTCCATTGATGTAGAGATGGGGTTCTTCTCATCTTGTTAGTGTTAAGTATGACTTATAGACTTATCGGGGCCAGCTAAACTCTTTAAAGTGGGACCTAGTAAGATAAAATTAACTATTAGAATTTGATCAGTTATAAAAGTTAAATAAAATTTATTTAAATGAATCTACAAGTCAGATCATATTGGTTGGTTGGTGCTGAAGAAATCCAGTGATACAGTTTCATGACTGCTGCTGTGAGGCTTGAGACTATAAGGATTTTACTTCCTAGTTATGGTTGCCAGATGTGGTATCTAGGTGAGCGTGTTTATCATTAGATATGGGGCATTCTAGGAGGTGTGTTCCTTCTTATATTCCCTCTTCCATGGTGAGGAGTTGTAGCTCAATTGGTCTTGAGGTTAGAGCAGCTCTTGAGGGATACGATGCTTCGACACTGCTCGAGCATTCTCGCCACTATCAAGAGTATATTTGAGAGAATCTCCTAGAGCAGGTTCCCCTAGATCCAGATGAGGTATGCTTTTGATCATTATTCCTACTTATCACTATCTTACTTTATTCTCCTTCATTACTACATATGACATTTATTTTTTATGTAGGTTGAAGATGCAGCTGATGTTGCTATGAAGGAGGAGACTATGGGTGACACTGAGAGAACTGAGTAGCAGGTTAAGCCTACTCAGCATAGCGGAGCTACTCAAGGTAATACTTCCTTGAGTACCATTCTAGGTGATATTCCCTTGCTTGATAGGTGTATGTACTATTGGGCTCCTGCAGTGCAGAATCCCGTTGAGTAGAACATGTATCTTGATATGAGTTTTCTACCTAACTAGCTCTTTGTGAGTTTTCTGATAAGTGAGATCACTTCTTTTACCTTACTCTCTAATTTGTGCCTGTTAGCCCTTTGCAAGTTTTCTGAATAGCAAGAATGTCTTAATTTTTGCCTGACTAGCCTTTTCAAGTTTACTAGCTAGTGGACCCCTTTTTTTAAGGTACTATTTCTTGAGGCTATCTAGGATGATTGGATTAATGAACTCATTCGCTTATAAATCTGATATCTTTGCCCCTTAGGTAGGATTGTCTTGACTAGATATGAACTTTCCCAATTTGGTCTAAATTTTCCTCTTGGATTAAACACCATTGCTCTTGACTGCTTTAGCACCATATCTCTAGCCTTTATCTTTTCGAGTTTGACCTTCTTGTTGAAGGCTCTCTTTATCCTTCTCTAATATATCTGAGTGTGGAATAGAGCTTCCATCCTTTTCTCATCTAGAGACACAAGGTGATCATATCATTTTTGCATCCATTCATTCTTAAGGACTTTTATTTCCATAACAACCCTCAAAGATGTAATTTCTATCTCTATAAGCAAAACTACTTCACAATCGTATACTAATGAGAATGGCATTTATCCTGTAGTATTATGCATTATAGTTCTATATCCCCACAAGGCAAAAGGAAGATACTCAGACTAGTCTTTATGCTTTTTTACCATCTTGGAGAGGATTCTCTTTATATTCTTATTAGCTACTTCAACTGCACCATTAGCCTGGTGTCGATAAGGTGAGGATTTATGATGCTTGATCTTGTATTTCTGTAGCAATTCAGCTATCTCTGCCTAAAACTGAACACCATTGTCTATCATAATGTGATGCTGCATCTTGTAACTGTAAATGAGATTCTTCTCGATGAATCTTGCCATTTGTCTAGCTTTCAAAGTACTGGAAGATTATGCTTCTCTCTATATAGAGAAATAGTTTATCACCACTACTATATATTTATAGCCATTTGAGGTAGTTGGTCATATCTCCCCTATTATATCTATCCCTTATGCTATAAAGGGCCATGGATATTTTAAACAGTTTATTACAGTAGAGGGAAGATGTTTGAGGTTTCTATGTATCTAGCATTGATAATATTGTCTCACTATCTGGATATAGTCTTTTTCCATGCTCATCTAATAGTACCCTTGTCGGATTATTTTCTTCATTAAAATCATCACATTCATATGAGATCCATAAACCCATGTATGAATTTCTGTCATCACCTATTTTGCTTCATCCTTCTTGAGACATCTCAGCTGTATTCCATCTGGCATTCTTCTGTATAATATCCAGTCATAACTTGCATAGTGATGTGTAAGAACACGAAGGGCATATCTTTCTTTGAAAGTTGCCTAATCTAGGTATTTCCTTTCCTGAATGAATCTCTAGATGTCATAAAACTATGGCTTTTCTTTTGGGCCTATCTGAATATTCATAACTGATTCTTTACTATAATGTGGGGCTTTCATCTTCATTATCACCCATGGCTTCATCATTAATCCTGTTGGTTTATCCCACATTAAAGAGAGTGTTGTAAAAGCATTCACCATTTGATTCTTATCTCTTGGTGAATGCATGAAGAGATATTTAATGAAATTCCTCATTAGCTTCTTCAAATAAGATGTGTGGTTTCAACCTCTCTTCTTTTATTTCCCATTCCTTATTAGCTTGGCTAATGACTAACATGGAATCTTCATAAACCATTAGGTCTTTAGCTCCCACTACCAGTGCTACTTCTAGTCCATAGATGCATGCCTCATACTCAGCCATGTTTTTCATGACCTTAAAGTCCAATTTCTTAGCATTTGGGATGGTTTCTCCTCCGGGTGTGATAAGAATCACTCCTAGCCTTGCTCCTCTATTATTCATAGCTTCATCAAAATAAAGCTTCCATTCATGTCGCTCTATTTTTGCTAAGTTCTTATATGGGAACTCTAAATTCCATTACTCATTTCCATTAACTGCATTCTATGCCAGAAATTCTGCTACTGATGGTCCTTTAATTACCTTGGTATTGACGTACTCAATATCAAACTCAGCTTGAAGTACCAACCATCACAACATCTTTCTGATTAAGGCTGGTGCCTAAAACAAGTACCTTAAAGGATCAATCTTTAAAATGGCTTGTACTTTGTATGACTGGAAATAATGCCCTAGCTTCCTAGTGGTCCATATATAATTAAACACGCCTTCTCCATAGGATCATACTTCTCTTCATATGGCAGGAAATTCTTACTGAGGTAATACATTATATACTCCACCCCTTCTGGTCCTTCTTGTGCTAGCATTGCCCCCATTACTTTTTCTTATATAGCCAAAAATAATATTAAGGGTTTACCTTATCTTGGTTGCATTAACACAGGCAGATTAGTAAGGTATTATTTAATCTTATTAAACGCTTTTTGGCATTCTTCACACCATTCCATAGGCTGATTCTTACTGAAGAGCTTGAGAATTAGATCGCAAATCATAGTGAGCTTTACAATAAACTTGTTAATGTACTGCAACTTTCCAATAAATACTTGTACTTCCTTTTCTATTCTTAGCACTGGCATCTCCTGAATGGCTTTAATCTTGTTTTGATCAACTTCTATTCCTTGATTGATGACTATGTGCCCTAAAAACTTTCCTGAGGTGACCCTAAAGATACATTTCTTTAGATTAAGCCTCAGATTGTAGCTTTCTCTTCTTGCCAAAACTTGTTTAAAGCCTCAAAATGTCCTTCCCTAGTTCTTGACTTGACCATCATATCATCAACGTACACTTTCACTTCTTTATGCATTATATCATAGAATAGAGCTATTGCTGCCCTTTGATAGGTTGCTCCTGCATTCTTCAATCTGAACGGCATAACTTTCTAGCAATATGTCCCCTATTATATGATAAAAGAGATCTTGATATTGTCCATAGCTGCCATTATTATCTAGTTGTAACCTAAGAATCCATCTGTGAAAGAGTACATTTCACTGGATATTATGCTATCAATAATCATATCAATGTGGGGTAAAGGAAAATCATCTTTCAGGTATGCTTTATTCAGATCCCTGAAATCTGCACACATTCAAACTTTCCCATCTTTTTTAGGAACAGGTACTATGTTTGCTAACTATTGAGGATATTGTACCATTTCTAGGGAATTGGCTTGGATTTGCTTAGCGATTTCTTCCCTTATCTTTTTTTCCCATTCTACCCTTAACCTACAAAGTTTTTGCTTAACAGGTTTAGCCTTTAGATATATCAAAATGTGATGCTTTGCAATTTCTCTATTTAGACCTAGCATGTCTTTATAGGACCAAGCAAATACTACCTTTCTTTTTATTAATATTCTCTATAATTTTTCTCTCTCTTTAGTTAAATCATATTATATAGAAATATGCTTTGGTTGTTCATTTGCACCCATGTTTAATAAATCTAATTGAATAGAATTAATGTGAAACATGCATGAATGATCATTATTAAAGTGCAGAAGACCATCAGAAACAACATCACACAAGTAACCAAAACCAGAGTTCATATCATTGATCATAAAAAAAAAGCATTTTCGTCCTCAAATAGACCGAATGTTATTACATCAATTTCTTTATAAAAAAATAAACAAAACTATTGTTAATAATGCTGGATAAATCCTATGGTGGTTCTTCGTTAGGTGGTACACAAAGCAGCTCTTCAATGGCCTCAGTCCTTATCTTCTTAACAACTTGCTTCATTACCTTGTCTTTGTTGCCTTGTACTAGACCTTTAACTATTTGCTTCTTGAAGATCTTGAACCCAAGAACATTCACTCCAACTATTTAGATAGGCTCCTTTCACCCATGTAGGACTTCTCTTTCCTTCCTTTGACAAAGTTATCTTGCAGTGGTCCCACATTCTTTAAGAAGTTCTCATTAAGAATCCTTCTTCTAGCTCTTTTACTGCTAAGTCTAGCCTCTGTGTAGCCCAATCGTCTGGTATCATTTTGTCCTTTGAAATTCTAGAATTCTACACTTCCTTGCTCATTCTTTCCCAGTCCTTATTCGAGTCAATAATTCATTTTTTAATCATGCTCATAACCCTTGGATCCGTCCCAATTCCATCAATAATCATGGCTATTTGGAAACTAGGAGGGGTGACTACCTACTTATGACCATCCATAACTACAAACATAGTCTTACCCGCACTAGCATCTAAAGTCACAACTTCTCCATCGAATATGAATTTCACCTTTTGATGCATAGTTAAAGGCACTCCTCCTAAAGTATAATACCAGGGCCTACCCAAAAGCAAAGTACAGGTGATAAGGGTATCCAGTATGGTGAACTCCACCATTGTCGTCCAATCTTTACAAAAGCCATGAACGTTCCTTCTACATTCCTTGTGCTATTATCATAAGCTCTAATTGTAAGGTCAAATTTTGTTAAATCCTTCACCTTCAACACTAAATTAGGCAGAATCTATAGCAGGCAAACATTAATTGCAAACCCATCATCCACCATCACATAATTAGTCTTCTTCCCTCTGACTTTAGTTGGGATGAATAGAGCTTTATTATGATTTCTCCCTTCTGCAATTAAATCCTCATCAGAAAAGGTGATAACCCCATGTTTCTTTTTAGTAGCTTTGGCCACTATTGCTTCAGGGATTGCAGTAGTGTTATGTTTATCTTAGCTAAAGCCTTGACCAGAGCTTTCCTGTGGCTACTTGAGTGCATCAAGCTCTCCCAAATGCTTAAATTTACTTTTTCCTTCTTAAGCTGTTTAACGATAAAGTCATCCTGATGTTCATCTGAGTCTTCTCTTTTAGTAGCCTCCTCCTTCTTTTTTGTCTTCTCCATTGGTTTATAACCCTCACCACTTCTAGTGACATGAATGACTTCTGAATTATCCACCCATACATTGTAGCCTTCAATGCCTTCTTCATTAGAGTTATACCTGATGTCTATAACCCTAATGGTTCACTCCTTCATTCCATCTCTCCATACCTCAACCATGAATTTCCCCTTATTATCTAGCATCTTCTTATCATCAAATTCATCACCCTATCCTGTAGGCATGATTGACTCAATAGGTACATCAAAAGAAGGTGGTTTGGAATAACACACAATATAGTTGAATTTACCTGAAGGCTATCCCAACAGGTCTTCTATTCTCTCCTCATCTTTATGGACATTAGGGGGTTTCTCATTAGTTTTAAGGTTTAGATCCTCAAAAGAGTTGAGCACTTCTTCCTCACTAACTCTTATATTAATCATCATGGTAGTTAGGGGTGGTACATTTCGGTAGTTAGGGAAAGGGTTATTTTTTGTGTTTAAATTTGGATTGGATTTCTCAGGGTCTATGATTTTTTTGGAGTCTATGAGGTTTCAAATTTCATGTTTAAGGCATATGCAAGAGTTAGTGAATTGGCCAGCAACTTGGTGAAATTTATAGTAACTGTTTGGGTCAAAACTAGGGAGATTTAGGTTTGGTGCTTTATAGGGGATTAAAGGTTTAAGGAGGCCTTTTTAGATCAATCTATCAAGGACTTTAGATAGGGGCTGGTTAAAGTTCGAGAATTTTATGGCTCATTGAATAGCATGGACTCCTACAACCCGACTAGCATTTCCTTGTTGTGTGCCCCCCTATTGGGTAACTTCTTACTCTGGTGCTTTTAGTGATCCTCCTCTTCTCGCTTTCAATCTCTTCAACTTGCAACCCATCATCGTAAAGGTATACAAATGTCTCAGGGTTCATCATTTGCAGCCTTTCAACCAAATTGGGTAACACATTTTGGACTATCATCCTAACTTGACACTTTTGAGCTAGCTTATTCTTTATTAATCTTGCCTTATTCATGAATTTGGTCAGGAAATCTAAGAATTGTTCATTAGGCTTCTGCTTAGTCAATTCTAAATCCATGATGGACACTTTGAGCCTGATGTTATAGTCATATTGCTTCAGAAAGGCAGTACATAACTCCCTTCAGTCTGCTCAAATAGACTTCTCCAACCCATCATACCAATTGATAGCCATACCCTCTAAGGATAGCATAAATAGCTTGGTAACCATAGATAAAGGAGTTGTAGTAGTGCTCATGGTAGTTGTGTATTAACTAAAGTGGATCCTCAGGTCTCTAGTACTATTAAACTTCTACAGCTGTGGCATCTTAAATTTATCAAGCAACTTATCCTCCCCAATTTGCATCACATCATCAAATTCAAATGAGTATCCAATGTCCTGTCCTCTTATAAACTCCTCCATCTTGGACATCTTCTGAGTCAGTGCATTCATCTTCTTAGATTTTAGCTCTTGCACTTGCTTAAGAGATTCTCTTTTTGCCTTTTCAACCATCTAACTCTAAACATTCTCCAAATTTGTTTCCATAGCAGGCATATTCTTAGCAGCATTGTCATTATTAGCAGGTGGTGTACCCATAACAGGTGGATTGGTCACAACAGGAGGTGTAATAGCAGCAGGTGGTGGCATCAACCTAGCTAGAGCTTGTCTTAACTCATCTTGCATTATTGCTCTCATATCATCCATCAATGCTCCTTTGATATCCTCTAGGGTCCAATTTCCTCCCTCGTGTTGTTCCATTTTTTTTGACTTGTTTAGGTTGTGCAGCTTATAGGTAGAGCGAATTGATAGAACTCTATTCTAATTTGCTAAGGATCTATTTTGAAATTGATTACAGACTCGAATCAATTCTCACTAGTCTGCTACCTTTTTGACTCCAAACATAGGATGACCTGGATAAATCTATTATGGCTACAAGATAAGTTATTAGTATGATGCATGTAATGCATGTATGCATGATGCACATGCTATGCAATAAGTATTAATCAAGTAAAGTATACACATCCTTCCAACCTTATTCCTCCCACACATGTATTCAATGACAAGTCTCTTTTCCTAGGATTTTTTATCTTGGCCATGATATTAACAGGGGATATCAAAAACTAATGTGCATGTTAATTCTCTCAAAGCAGTAAAGTATAGAAACATCATTTCTAGGTATAAAAGCATAGCCCAATCTTTATACCAATTGAAAGTCCTGATGGGCTTCTAAAGTATGGGCATGGGCCTTTATAGATAGAAATACCTCATGGCAACATTCATAAGAGTCTGGGTAATCTTAAGGGAAGTTACTATGCCACTACATGAGCTGAGTCCAATAAAAAGGACAAGGTTCCCTTAGGACTTGGGTTACAAACTCTGGTAAGATGAGCCCGGTAATCTCTCTTGAACATAGCTAAGGCTAAGAGTGATGGTTATCCATTTTATAATTCCATAAAGCTAGTGGAATCATGGAACCATAAACTAACACCATCAGTTAATAAGGACATGCAGAATGAATGCAAGAATAAAATAATAATTAATAAAATAATTCTAAAAAGCACAAGTAGAATTAGTACCTCTTATCCCCAATAGAGTCGCCATTGTAGACGGTGGGATTTAGTGCGTGCCCAAGATCTTAGCAACCATGACATTGTTTGAGCTTAAAGCTCTAGAGAACACACTAACGACTGTTATAAAGACATGGTGTGGAGATAAGGAGTCATCACCCAAGGTAATAACTAAGAAAAATTGAAAAATGATGGTACTTGATTATCGAAAAGAAAGCCAGCACCACAACCAGGAGATTTTGGGTACGTAATACTGACTTCTTTTAATCTTGTGTTCTTTTAGAATTACTTTATGAATTTTTATTTTATCCTCTATTTACATGTAATTTCATATAAACCCTAAAAAAATAATCAACTCCAAGAAAACTAGTCATGAAATATACAAGTAAATGATGCATTCATCATGATCCCTAGGTTAGTTTAATGTACATTGATTTTAACTAAATGAGCTAAATCTACATATTTTAATTTACAGGCAAGCCTAAAGACCAATGGGCCTAATTCCTATTTAATTTTAAATGATCTTAAGTCTATTTATTATGGAAAAGCTTAAATTAAATGGGTTAAGTATAAATTAATTAAATTAAATTAGGTAGGCCTATGTCTAATTAACTAAGTGAGTCTAAGTTATCTCTACCCTAATTTCTAATTAATTATGGACCTAAAGATGCATTTTCATTAATTAAACCTAAAAACACCTAAATTTAAATTGGTTAAAGCCTAATGTGGGTCTAGGGCCCAAAACACATAAACACAAGTAAACAAGCCCAAAAATAATAAAAAAATACCAAAATAAATAAATAAAATATCAAGCAATTAATTAAATATATTCCAAAACCCTAATTTAATTAAAATGACCATAAACAATAAAATAAAATAATCAATCAAGCAAAACTAATTTTACCCACTTAAATCTAATTCAATTTTAATTAAACAACATAAGGATTTCTAATAACCATTAATTTTAATTAATTACCCAGTTAAAACCCTAATTTTCCTAACCGATTAATCAAAATTAAACACACAAGCACACATACCAAATTTCATTATTCCCACTATTGGGGCTATTACAACGTACTAATGAGAAATAATAAAAAAGGACAAGAAAATCAATAAACCCAAAATAAAAAAATAAAAGAATGATAAATAAACTAAATAAAAACCCTAGAAATTAGGTTCAGTTACATGTTTCCATCCATGGCATTTCCTGGATCTTTCCAAATTTAATTCTCCAAATATGATCATTGTGTGATCTCCTCCATAATCACCATCATAAAGGGTAAAACAATAATTAGTGAATAAGATTATAAGAAAAAATTAAGTAAATTTGAAATTTAATAAAAATCAAAATCATAACAAAAGAAAAAAAATAAAAGAAAGTAGAAAGAGGATAATGCTCATGGATGCTTGTGGTTGGCTCCTCATACTGGTAAAATCACCATTTATTTAATGAATAGATCTTCAAAAACTTGTTATTTTCTCCTCAAAAAGATCTCTTGCTCTTTGCCTCCAGTATTTTTCTTGTGCCCCCTACCAGGAGACTAGGGAGAAAAACAAAATAACCCTAAATTCTACATATTAAGAGTTCCAATTTTGAAAGGACTTTATTTCCTGAAGAGTTCCAATTTTAAAAGGAATTTATTTCCTGATGAAGTAGATAAATCCCAAAATAAATTTAAGAAAATTTTTAAACTAATCAAAACTTAGGAAAATATTTTTTATTTTTTATAAAAAAATACAAAAACAGACAGAAAACCCATAATTACAACTGAAATTGCATAATGCCGATCAGAATTACATAATTTCGATCGAAATTATGTAATTCTGATTTTTTTTTAACTTTTAATTACAAAAAGACCCTTGAAAGAAATTAAAAATTTCAATTAGGTCTTAAAAAGGTATTATAATTAAGTCCTTAAAAAATAATGAAACTCTTTTTGAAAATATATTCAAAATTTTGAGGTTTTGAACTTCAAGTGTTGAAGACCTACTTATAATATTTTCATCATTGGAGTCCATTGTCACATCCATATTTTGTTATTCCGAAATTGGGTGTTTACAGGCTCTAAACCACACATAGTTGTATCAAGCTTGACTAGCCAAAACCTTTAATAAGAAAGTGAAACACAAGAGTGTGAAAGCAGGAGACTGGATGTTAAAGAAAATGAGGCATAATGTTCCAGACCTGGGAGGGAAATTCATATAGAACTAGAAAGGCACATACTTGGTCAAACATATCTTATTGAAAGGAGCAGTCAAGCCAATGGATTTTAAAGGCAATGAATTCTTCGAACCTATCAATATAGATCGCTCAAAAAAGTACTATATCTAAGGCACAAAAAAAATCTTGTTGAGTTAAAAACCTAAAAATAGTAGCTCAGGAAAAAGTTAAGGGCCCTTTGCTAGGTTGAAAACCCTGCATGGGCAACCTAGGCAAAAGTTAGGGAAAGAGAGAAAATACTTAACTATAAAAGCTGAGAAGGCTAATCAAGGATAAAGGTAACTTAGACTTTAAAATTTATATGAATGCACTTAAGCTTTTCTTAAATGATTTTAGTGAAATGAGAATGATTACTAAATTATACAAAATGTCTTTAAAATATGCAACACATTTCATCATAATGAATTGCACCAAACATGCTTTGAATTTTATTTTATTACATGACCACAGCTCTTAGCTCTCTCTTTAAGATCAATCATTATCATCAAAGCTTTAACAGAAAGCCTAGCTAGGTGTGAAAAGCTCTGAGAGGAGACACCCTAGGCAAAAAAGAATGAAAAAGAAAACCCAGCTAAGTGTGAAAAGCTATGAAAGGAGACACCTTAGGTAAAAAAGAGAAAAATAAAAAGAGGCAGGCAAGAGTAATAGCAAACATCATTAATAATACATAGCAAGAAGCATCATCATACAAGCATCATGTAGCACATGCAGGACAAACACCCAAATACTACACCTAAAGTCCATAACCTCAGGAAAATAATACAATAAAGCAAACCTCAAGCTAAAATCCTACACCTAGCTCTTAAAATAACTACATCATCCATGGCTACCATCATAAGTAAGCACCAATCCTACTCAAGCATCTCCCTCATTTGATCCAGCCTCATCATCATTCATCATAAAGGATGATAGCTTTGACTCTAGCTCACTAATACAATCACAATAAGTTGCACGCTGCCGCTCCTATTCACGACTAGCATGATGGTGTTTAACCTACATGATATACTACATATCATACACGTATACATAAAATATGTGCATAAAATAAATAGGTACAATAAAGGATGCATACCTTTTGAGTGGTTGCAAACTCCAAAAAGTGTTGTTGTGCACTCCCCGCAATGGTATACCAGTACTGACTAAAGGAGATAGGAATCTACAAAGATGAGCAAATAAGTTAATCACCACTCACTGAATAAATAAAGCAAAGGCAAAATAAGCCAAATAAAACATGAACATGAGTAGTTTCAGGAGGAGCAACACCGGATTGAGAAAAAGCCGGGGCTAGGCAGATCAAAATGCACAACTCTTCCATAGATGTTCATCTAAAACAAAGCCAAGGATGGCTAAACTATCAAGTCCCTAAGAATAGTAATACTAGAAGCTATACCGCTAGCATAGGCAATTACCCTATTATGAAACGTCCCCTCATTCTCCTCAAAATGAGACCAAGGTCTCTTCTGATGAGATCATTGCCACTACAGATAAGATTTCACAACTTGTGTCAATTACAGTTTATTACTAATAAAGTTCTTTATATGTTTATACAAAATAGGAATAAAAGCCTACCGGATCAAAGGAAGTAACTCTCAACAATCTATATAATGGCCCATGAGAAGCATCTGCCTGAGGAGGTAGAGGTGGTGGAAAAGTGCCATTAGCAATAGTGTCAATCAGTTAAGGGATCAATACATTAACATAACGCAAGCTTGCACCCTCTAAGAGACTCTTAGAGGAGTATCCCATTATGGCAGTAGCAAACTCATCACCACTAAGCTCGTGGCCCTAGAACATATCACTAAGGGGAGGAACAAAGAGTCTCCTTATAAAAAAACCATCCCACCAATGATGGACTCGCTCACCTAAATACCACACTCTACCAGTGAGGTTAGAGAGCAACACTCATCTCTCTATTAGCTACTATACAGGCACCATTTCTATCTGTTGGGTACCGTGATGCAAACGCAGTGGAAAAATTAAAATTTTATCATGTTCCCAAGCTTGGATCCATGTAATTTGACTACTTGATTAAATCTAGGGTTTTAAAAATCTCACTAAAATACAGAAGAGGCAAGATTCTCTGGAAGGATAAGAGGAGGTTCACACCAGTGACACCTTAGCTCGAGCTTTTTTTTTTGGCTTGGTTGTTCGGATCAAGACGTCTCCAAAAGGATGTGTCCTCTATAGGTATCCACACGAACAACCCTTCACAAAATGAATTTGAGTGTGTGTGCTAGCAACCTCCTTGATCGTCTCACAAATCAAGAACAAAAGGAAAAACTCTGTGTTTGTTTTCTAAGAGGAAAGAAAATGAATTTGGAGGCAAAAATAAGTGTGTGAAACCCTAGAGAATATAACATATCTATAGACTCTAAATTAGGGTTCACCTACCAATGACCTTTTGGTAATTTTCCATTTATTAAATTCTGATTTTGTTTAAAAACAAATCAAAATAATATCTTATTTATTTATTTAAAATAACATTTATCTTAAATAAACAAATAAATAAAACACTTTAATTATTTATTTCCATAGAGTTTATTTTGGGCTTATTAAACCCATATTCGTTTTGGGCTTATTCTAAGTGTGTGACCTTGTAGGTTCACATAACATTGGTAGTGGACCTAAATCTCTATTTAGGCCTACAAGTCATAAGTGACCTCTAGCGAGACATTATGACTACCCAAGTCATGTGAAGTCAATAATCCGACATAACCTAATTACAGTGAATTTTATTGTCCCTTTATCACATGATATCTTAATTGAACATAAGGCATAGAATGTCATCCTTATATAGTTCAATATTTTGACTTGATTCCAAGTAGACTGAAAATGATAACTCTTTATCAATTCATTTCAGCATGGCCATGCATTTTCCTTCAGTCTATCTCATCAAGGGGCCCTTCGATATCTTTCTCATATTAATAAGGGATAAATTCCTTCTGAATCACTCACATTCCTTACATAACTAATTTTATATCCAACAACATCCTTTTAATCATCCAGTTAAAGACAATATTAGAATGTGTCAAAACAAAAAATAGCTGTGTAGAAATCCATGATGATTTCAAGGTCAAAGGACCGAAATAAAATTACTATGATGAGAAATATTTATGACAATAATCTATGTAGTATTCTCATAGTGGGTCAATCCAGTACATGATCCCTCATCATGTACCTATGAGTTAACTTAATATCTCATATTCATGATTAGTAAAATATAACCATTAGTCAACATCATACTTGCCTTAATACTTTAATATTTATATAATGAATAAATGGCTGGGGATAATTAGAATAGAACTCTTATTTTAATCTAAGGGTTTTACTATCAAGTCACATACTTGATGGCCTTAGTAAGAATTAACCATTCATATAATTATCATAAAATCAAATGATAATGTAATACCTCTTTATTAATAAAATAAGAAAGTCAATACATAATCACAAATGATTGACCTAGTGCATATCACTAATAATCTCCCACTTGCACTAGGCCCAATCAACATCGTATCGAATACCTATGGACCTAGTATGACTCTCATGTTTAGGCTGTGGAAGAGGCCTAGTCAGTGGATCAGCAACATTATCATTTGTAGGTACTCTGCATATCTTGACGTCTCATCTCTCAATAATTTCTCGAATAAGATGATAACGCCTGAGTATGTGTTTGGATCTCTGATGTGATCTGGGCTCCTTAGCTTGGGCTATAGCTCCATTATTGTCAAATATAAGTTCATTGGATCTTATATACTAGGAATAACACCTAGTCCAGTTATGAACTTCTTAATCCAAACAGCTTCCTTAGCTACTTCTGAGGCAGCTATGTACTCAGCTTCTGTTGTAGAATCAGCAACAGTGTCTTGCTTGGAACTCCTCCAGCTCACTGCACCTCCATTCAAACAAAACACATATCCTGACTGTGATCAAAAATCATCCTTGTCAGTTTGGAAGCTGGCATCTGTGTAACCATTTACAACTAGCTCATCTTCCTTACCACCATACAGTAAAAATGCATCCTTAGTTCTTCTCAAGTACATAAGGATATTTTTAACTGCTGTCTAGTGACTTTCACCTAGGTCTGATTGGTATCTGCTCATTGTGCTTAAGGAATATAAAACATCAGGTCGAGTACACAACATTGCATACATGATAGATCCAATAGCAGAAGCATATGGAATCTTACTCATGCGGTCTCACTCATCTTGTGTCAAAGGACAATGAGTCTTGCTGAGACTAATGCCATGTGACATTGGCAAGAATCCTCTCTTGGAATCTTGCATATTAAACCTGTTTAATACCTTATCAATATAAGTGCTTTGACTTAGGCCAATAAGCCTTTTAGATCTATCTCTATAGATCTTGATGCCTAATATATAAGCAGCTTCACCTAAGTCTTTCATTGAGAAACAATTCCCTAACCATGATTTAACATTTTGTAAAATAGGGATATCGTTTCCAATGAGTAGTATGTCATCCACATACAACACTAAAAACACAATAGCACTCCCACTAACTTTCTTGTATACACAAGGTTCATCATCATTTTTAATGAAGCCAAATTCTTTGACTGCTTCATCAAACGAAGATTCCAACTCCGAGATGCTTACTTCAATCCATAAATGGATCTTTGAAGCTTGCATACCTTTCCAGAATTCTCAGGACTAACAAAACCCTCTGGCTATGTCATGTACACATCCTCAAGTAAATTTCCATTAAGAAATGTTGTTTTGACGTCCATTTGCCATATTTCATAATCATAGTATGCAACTATAGCAAGGAGAATTCGAATAGATTTTAGCATAGCCACTGGTGAAAAGGTTTCATCATAGTCTATACCATGTGTTTGTTTGAAACCTTTTGCAACCAGTCTTGCCTTAAAGGTTTGCACATTGCCATCCATGTCGATTTTCTTTTTGAAAACCCATTTGTACCCAATAGTTTTTAAACCATCATTTGGGTCAATCAAGGTCCATACTTGATTATCATACATGGATTGTATTTCTGATCTCATGGCTTCAAGCCATTTCTCAAAGTTAAGACTATTTATGGCCTCCTAATAGGATGTGGGCTCATTTTGATCCACAATTAACACATCATAATCACTAGTTATGAGAAATCCATATCTCATGGGGATTTGACGTGTCCTATCAGACCTCCTTGGGCCTTCTGGTACTTGTGCAGGCTCAACAACTTCTTGTCGATTCAGCTGCGGTTCCATATCAGGTACAATGCTATTTCATGGGCCTTGAATTTCTTCAAGTTGCACTGTGCTCCCACTGGTTCCTTTGGAAATAAACTCTTTTTCCAAAAATACACCATTCCAAGACACAAACACTTTATTCTTAGATGCATTGTAGAAGTAATATCCTTTAGTTTCTTTAGGATATCCCACAAAAAGGGATTTGTTAGATTTGGGTGCTAGTTTATCTAAGATTTGATGTTTCACAAAAGCATCACAGCCTGAAATCTTAAGAAAAGACAAACTAGGAGTTTTTCCAGTCCATTTCTCATATGGTGTCTTTTCAACTGCCTTTGATGGAACTCTATTCAAAATGAATGCAGTAGTTTCTAAAGCATATCCCCAAAAAGAGATTGGAAGATCAGATTGACTCATCATAGATCAAACCATATCTAATAGAGTTTGATTTCTACATTCAGACACACCATTCCATTATGGTGTACCTGGAGGAGTCAATTGTGAAACAATCCCACAATCTCTAAGATGATCTGTAAATTCTTGGTTTAAATATTCACCACCTCGATCAGATCTTAGTGTTTTAATATTTTTACCAAGTTGATTTTGTACTTCATTCTTGAAAATTTTGAACTTTTCAAAAGATACAAATTTATGTTTCATTAGATAGAGATAACCATATCTACTAAAATCATCTGTGAAAGTTATGAAATATTGAAAACCTCCTCTAGCAGTTGAGCTTAATGGTCCACATACATCAGAATGTATTAGGCCCAATAAGTCATTAGCCCTCTCACTTTGTCCAGTAAAAGGTGTTTTAGTCATTTTTCCAAGTAAACAAGATTCACATGTATCAAATGATTCATAATCAAATGAATTTAAAAGCCCATTTTGGTGTAGCTTTGAAATGCTTTTCTCATTTATATGGCCTAAATGACAATGCCAGAGGTAGGTCAAGTTTAAATCATTAGATTTAGACTTCTTTATATTAATGTTATAGATTAGCATTTCATTAGTGTCTTCGGCATGTAAAACATAAAGTCCACTAGTGCATGGAGCATATCCATAGAAAATGTTATCCTGATAAATACTGCATTTATTATTCTTAATAATAAATTCAAATCCTTTCTTGTCCAAATAAGAAATAGAAATAATATTCCTACACATAGTAGGTACATAATAACAACTTTCTAAAGATAAAACAAGTCCACTAGGCAAAGGTAACTCATAAGTTCCTACAGCTAAAGCAGCAACTCTTGCTCCATTGCCAACTCGTAGGTACACTTTGCCTCTTGCCAATGATCTACTCCTTTTTAGACCCTGCACATTTGTACAAATGTGAGATCGTGATCCAGTATCTAATACCCAAGAATCAGAAGCAGAAGCAGATAAATTTAATTCTATAACATGAATACCTGAAGAGGTAGTCTCACCACCCTTTTTCTTCTTCAGATCATCCAAATAGAGCTTGCAATTTCTTTTCCAATAGCCTGGCTCATTACAGAAAAAACAAATTCCTTCCTTTGCTTTGGGTTCAGCTTTGGATTTGGGCTTGGGCTTTGGCTTGGGCTTCTGAAAGCCTTTAAAGACCTCTTGCCCTTGCCCTTTCCAACCCTTTTCATCCCCTTTCCCTTATTGACCATGAGAACATCCTTGGTGTTACTCTTGATGTTCTTTTCAGCAGTTTTCAGCATCCCATGCAACTCTGAAACAGTCTTCTCCATACTATGCATATTGAAATTCATAATGAAGCTATTATAAGCTTCAGGCAAAGATTGGAGAATAATATCCACAACCAGTTCTTGTTCAATCTTGAGACCAAGCTTGTCCAAGTGATCAACATGACCCTTCATCTTGAGAACATGAGGACTAATAGAGCCACCAATAGTCAGCTTGCAGGAAAGCAATGCCCTGATGGTATTGAACCTTTCAATTCTGGCTTTCTTTTGGAACATTTCCTTGAGATGGCCTATCATAGTATAAGCCTCCATTTCCATCAGTTGCTTTTGCAGCTCAAATTCCATATATCCAAGCATGACACAAGTGACATCAGTAGAATCATTGAGATGCTTGGTATAAGTATCCCTTTGTGCTCTAGGAGCATTGGCAGCTGGTTCCTTAGGGATGGGTTGATCAAGGATGTATTCCTTTCTCTCATGCCTAAGAACAATTCTTAGGTTTCTGTACCAATCAAGAAAATTAGTCCCATTGAGCTTATCCTTCTCAAGGATCGATCCCAATGACATGGTAGGTGTAGTGTTTGAAGTCATTATCTACAACAAATATATGCAAAGTCCATTTAGTATTTTATTAAATATGTATAAGGCATAATAAAAACTCCCACTAAATTTACTCAAATCAATAACCCTCTAAGTTAATTTTAGAAATTTTAGTGGGCCAAGATCCATATTTCACCATACTCTAAGTGAGCTTGGGCTCATGACCTAAAATATGGTTATTTAGGTAGACAACTCTTATCAATTACATCTCATGTAACTCTTGGATGGTATGGGATTTGACATCACATGTCATGGCTAAAAATCCCATCTAATGCCCTAGGTCCAAAACCATTTTGATAACCTAGTTAAGTCAAACCATATCAAACGTTTGGATAGCACCATTATCCAACTTGCCTTCCCCAGATAAATTTATACACCCTGCTTTGGCAGGCTTGTATATAATAATCTAAGGCTTGACAAGTGTTAAACTTATGGAAGGCATTATAATGATTTAATATTAAATGAGGGTTCATCTTTATTTAATCGTATTCAGTTATTGTTATGTTGTATTGCATGGCATCATATGGCATCACATACACGGCATCACATGGCATCACATACATAATAACAAATAAATAAATGTGACATAGCATGGCCCAAGTCTAAGTTGATCTTCATAAGCCAATATGAAGATCAATGGTCAAACCTAGGTAATATTACAATTACAAATTGAGCCTCTAACTTGGATCTCCATCTTCTACCATAGATCTCCTTCTTTAGTTCCCACCTTGGATCTCCATCCCTGGCATCCAACTTGAATTGCACCATGGGTCTTGATTTACAAAAATTATTGTAATTTATTCTACACTATTCTAATAAAATAAATACAACAAAACAAAAATGACTCGCAGGCCGTATTTAAAATTACAACCCATAAAAATAAAATCCAATCACATTGGTTTAGGGGCCATGCTATGCACCATGCATAAAACAACAAACATGTATAACATAATAATCTATTTAGTTATTAAATCCAATTATTAAGTTAAAATAAAATAATGTGACAATTCTTTAGGGGCCAAGGGGCAATGCCCCTTGCGGGGTCCTAGGGGTAGCACCCCTAGTGGGGTTCCAAGGGGCATCACCCCTTGGCGAGGTCCAAGGGGCAGCGCCCTTGGCGGGGTCCGGGGGCAGCGCCCCAGGTGGCGGTCCGACGGTAAACACTTTACCTTAGCTCTTCGGTGAGTTGCCTTTCAAATTTCTTAACATTAATGAATTTTCGTAATCAAATTACTATAAAATCAATTTGTTCAAAATATACAAAAACGCTCAATTAAAATAGCCACCTTAAAACCCTTATTTGCGTCAAGGAAGCAACTAACCAATTTTCGTAATCATATTACTGAATCAGCTGTTGCCTAAAAACATCACTTTCTGTAAACATTTTATAGTTTGAGAAATCCATTCAAAACATATCAAAAATTAAAAAAAAAAATTATTTTAAACAGACGCATCCATTAAGAAAACCCTAATTTCTGTAATTAAAATTACAGCTTGAATGAATCTGTATCAAACAGATCCATTCTGCATAATCTGTTTAACATTTAAATAGATTGCCCTTAACACATAATCTATATAATTATAAAATTTATGTTTCAAATTTAATTAAAAATGATTTTCCTGATCAAAATAGAAAATGTTTTTCCTAATTAAAATAGGAAACAAATATGCTATTTCAATTAATCATATTAATAAAAACAGAATACATAACAGATTTAAATCCTAAAGTGATTAGGTTTTTTTTTTTAAAACATAATTTATGTTTCATTAAATCATATTAATAAAACATTATTCTTAATTTGTTTTTCATAAAAACATCATACAAAATTCATTTTCATGAAACAGCATTCTTAATTCATAAAATCAAAGGCTGCTTTTAGTTTAATCATATTAAACCATTACAAACATTAATCAAATTAATGTTTAATTTTGTTTTCAAATAGATTACAAAGAATTGTAACAAAACAAATCAAAACCCCTTTTGATAATTTTGAAACCCTTTTCAAAACGAATCTTAAACCTTAACATATATCACATATACACAGAATCAATTAATCAAATTACAAGTGGCTCTGATACCACTGTTGGGTACTGTGATGCAAATGCAGTGAAAAAATTAAAATTTTAAAAAGCTCTGATACCAAGCCTAGAAGGATAAGAGGAGGTTCACACTGGTGACACCTTACCTCGAGCTTTTTTTTTTTTTGGCTTGGTTGTTCAAATCAAGACGTCTCCAAAAGGATGTGTCCTCTATAGGTATCCACACGAACAGCCCTTCACAAAACAAATTTGAGTGTATGTGCTAGCAACCTCCTTGACTGTCTCACAAATCAAGAACTAAAGGAAAAACTCTGTCTTATTTTCTAAGAGGAAAGAAAATTAATTTGGAGGCAAAAACAAGTGTGTGAAACCCTAGAGAATATAACATATTTATAGACTCCAAATTAGGGTTTCACCTACCAATGACCTTTTGGTAATTTTCCATTTATTATATTATGATTTTGTTTAAAAACAAATCAAAATAATATCTTCTTTATTTATTTAAAATAACATTTATCTTAAATAAATAAATAAATAAATAAAACACTTTAATTATTTATTTCCATAGAGTTTATTTTGGGCTTATTAAACCCATATTCGTTTTGGGCTTATTCTAAGTGTGTGACCCTGTAGGTTCACATAACATTGGTAGTGGACTTAAATCTCTATTTAGGCCTACAAGTCATAAGTGGCCTCTAGCAAGATATTATGACTACCCAAGTCATGTGAAGTCAATAATCCGACATAACCTAATTACAATGAATTTTATCGTCCCTTTATCACATGATATCTCAATTGAACATAAGGCATAGAATGTCATCCTTATATAGTTCAATATTATGACTTGATTCCAAGTAGACTGAAAATGATAACTCTTTATCAATTCATTTCAGCATGGCCATGCATTTTCCTTCAGTCTATCTCATCAAGGGGCCCTTAGATATCTTTCTCATATTAATGAGGGATAAATTCCTTCTAAATCACTCACATTCCTCATAAAACTAATTTTATATCCAACAACGTCCTTTTAATCATCCAGTTAAAGACAATATTATAATGTGTCAAAACATAAAATAGCTATGTAGAAATCCATGATGATTTCAAGGTCAAAGGACCGAAATAAAATTACTATGATGAGAAATACTTATGACAATAATCTATGTAGTATTCTCATAGTGGGTCAATCCAGTACATGATCCCTCATCATGTACCTATAAGTTAACTTAATATCTCATATTCATGATTAGTAAAACATAACCATCAGTCAACATCATACTAGCTTTAATACTTTAATATTTATATAATGAATAAATGGCTAGGGATAATTAGAATAGAACTCTTATTTTAATCTAAGGGTTTTACTATCAAGTCACATACTTGATGGCCTTAGTAAGAATTAACCATTCATATAATTATCATAAAATCAAATGATAATGTAATACCTCTTTATTAATAAAATAAGAAAGTCAATAAATAATCACAAATGATTGACCTAGTGCATATCACTAACACTATCGTCCAATGTGACTTCACTATCCACCAGCAAAGGAAGATTTGCTCAAAAGGCAAGAATGAAAAAAAAATCTCTAAAAGAGAAACAACCAACACAACAAGAGCTAGACGTAACTAATCAGGGGATAGCATGTTTATATAGTCCTGACCTAATGCATAATCCTCAATTAAATCAGTAGTCCTTCTGATCCAGCAAGAATAATGAGGAAAGCCATCCTCTAAGAAATGCTCGATGATCGGATGAGAGAGAACTCCAAACTCATAAGCCAAAGACAAAAAGCAAAATGAATAGACATGAGAAGTCCTACTTACATCTTGCATGAGCAAGCATTAGCATATCCTTGAGCCACCTCAACATACTATATCAAGGCCCGAGAACATATGGGCAAAAGCGACAGTAGCCCAGCAATATCTCGATAAGCCATTTAGATCCCTCAAAATAGGCAGCAATTATAGACTACCCATACTTGAAGAGTTTGAGAATATGAAAACACTCAACAAATAAAATAAGAACCAATGAGCTAGCTGCTCCACTGAAATAAGATCAGCATCATACATCATCTGTATAATAAAGATGAACTAGGTGTAACAAGTGAGGTATGGATAACCAAATTCCAAAGGAGTAGCCACCCTAAGCAACTCCATGATAAGGCACCTCCTTGTTATCATAGAAGAGCACTCCTCCTCACTAAAGGGAATAGGCTCTTTAGAAAAGCTCAAGCCTGTAATAGTAGCAAAGTCTAGAGGAGTGATGGTCATCTCCCTAACGGGCAAGTGAAAAGTATGTGTCATGCCCATCCACTGTTTAATCAATGCATACATAGCAATTTGACTCAATGCATACAAGTTATAAGAAGGCGGAGTGATAATCCTATCAAAACCCTTCTCTGTAACCATCTACTTCACACATAGTGGAAGACCCTAATAGTACATGTTAACCTTATTGAAACTGCCAGGCAACACAATAATAGACCTACGAGGCTACAAATAACAGGTACGCTATCAAACATTTACACAATTAATTAATATTAACACATCTTTTTTTTCTTTATTATTTAATAGGAATAATAACAAGAGCCAAAAAGAAAAGAATCATGGCAAGCACTAGTAGACAATCACAAAAAGAAAATAAAGTAAGAGTTATCACTATTAGCATTCATAATAAAAGCTATACAAATAGTTGCATCAAGAGCTATAAAACTACATCTATAGTAACCTCAGTTGAAAGAATAACAAATATAGCAAAAGCTAACAATTAGTAAGGCAGCCCAGATAGCTAAATAAAAGACAAAAGATAAAAGAGGACCTACTTGGTGATGATGGTGAGCCTACGAATGAATCTGAAGATAGTGAACCATAGGAATCGGGTCTCTTTGAGAAATCCTAGACAGTTGTGGACCCTAAATGTTGGATAGACCATTAATACTAGTCCCTGCAGTGGAAGTCTCTGCTTTAGTGGCCTCTATGAAGTTACCCTCCTCATTTAAGAAGATATCCTCTAGACCTTTTAAAATGTTAGGGAACTCCATCTTATGTAGAAAAATGAAAATATAGAGGCAAAAACATAGTAAAAAACACCCAAAACATGAAAGGGATCAAGAAGAGTTGGAAAATAATCAAAAAAGTTTGAAACAAGCCTCCCTAAACCTTTAAAATGTATGTTTAAATAAGCATGGAGATAGGAAACACCCCTCATGTGCACTTTACCCCTCCATGTGCTCCTGTGTGGCTTTACGCCCACCTTGACACATTGCACACTAATTTCTCTAGTCCTAAACCTCTATTTGAGCATAAGACATGCACTAAAATCATATGAAAGTACACTGATGAGAACTACATTTGCCTAAAGACACTACACACACCCTTGCCACTTTTAAAACTCAGCACCTCTCAAAAGAAGAAAAATAAGGAAGAGTTATCGAAAGGATACCCTGCTCAAAATCATTAAAATAACATATGCAAGACAATAAGTAATGACATCATCATTACTGCATCATCATTGTATCACTATTGCATTTCCACTGCATCATCACTATATTATTATTGACCAAGACTAAAAGAGAAGGATATATTACATCAACCATAAGAATCACAACAGTCTATTGCCTAACACTAGAGGAGGTTATATAGGCATTGTATGACACTGTAAGAGGTTTATCTGACACCAAAAGAGGTTATAGTGGCATTTCCTGACACCGGAGGAGGTTATAGTGGCATTATCCTTTCACCTGACACTGAAAGAGGTAATAGTGGCACTACCTGACATTGGAGAAAGTTATAGTGGCATTATCTTTTTGCCTAACACTAGAAGAGGTTATAGTGCATTGCCTAACATCATAGGAGATTATAGTGGCATTATCTTTTTGCCTGACATAAAAAGAGCCTATAGTGGCATTGCCTGATACTGGAGGAGGTTAAAGTGGCATTATCTTTTCACCTAACACTGGAAGAGGTTATAGTGGCATTGTTTAACACTGAAGGATTTTATAGTGGCATTATCTTTTCGTCTGACACTGGAAGAGGTTATAGTGGCATTGCCTGACACTAGAGGAGGTTATAATGGCATTATCTTTTTAGTTGACACTAAAAGACGTTATAGTAGCATTACTTCCTAACATTCAAAAGGATGTTAGAACCCTTGACATGGCTAGAGAATATTAAGGGTATTTTTTTGCATTTCATGTGCATCCTTACATATTATATGTCTAATTGCATGTCACTATCACACGCTTGTCTCACTTGTTTAAATCATTCATGTGGGAATGATATCATTGCATGAACCCTAAATTGCATTATTTTGCATGAATCCTAAATTATATCCTTGCTTGAATCCCACAGATTGCATGAATCCCAAAATTGCATCTTGCGTGAATCCTAAAATTAGATCTTGCATAAATCCCAAGATTACATCTTGCATGAATCTCAAAATTGCATCTTGCATGAATCTTGAAATTGCATCCTTGCATGAATCACAAAATTGCATCTTGCATGGATCCCTAAATTGCATGTGTCCCAAACAATATCTTGCATGATGATAGAATCATAAGACAATAGCAGCAACTAAATCACAGCAACACAGCACTCAAGTAAGTGCCTCTCTCCTCAAAAACAGATTTTTTTCATTTTTGCATTTTGCCTCATGTGTATTGGCACTAGCGTTAGGTGGCTCTACAACACACATAAAGTAGGGGTCAACTATCATAACTCAAATTTGATTGTCCCCAAAAAAGGTCCAATGATGAAATAAACCTTTGAGACGATTAGAGTCTGTTCGTTTGTAATGCCTCTGAAGTGTTCAACATTGAAAACCTAACTAATCCCACTAGTATACAAAATTAATCATCGAGCCATTAAGTTATTTTCTGACCTTATGAAATATAAATTATCGAAAGAATGAGAAGCCTATTTTAAGAATTCCTTTCCCAAAATATTCAGCTTGTTAGATTGGTACTCATTTTATTATACTGGGACCTAACTTTTTGAAAAAACATGAATCAATTTTAACAAAATGGACTTCAAAAACATGTTTGAAAGGCTTTAAAACCTTTAAAAGTGGTCTAAAATGGTCCAACACATCTCGAGGATCAATGTGTATTACTCAGAAGTGTGTGTAAACACTTCTAGGTGTCACGTGATAAAATCAAGGTCAAATTTGACAAAATGGACTTAAAAAATGCATCTGAATGGCCTAAAAACCCCAGGAATAGCACATGTAAGCCTCAAATGAATGCATATGTAAACCCTAGAATTTGACAAAACTAACCTCGGAATAGCACATGTAAGCCTCAAATGAAGTGTGTAAAGTGCGAATGTGCTCATAATCGCATGTTGGCACATGGCCATGCATTAAGTGTGTAGTCACGCGCACTTCACGTGACCATGCATTCCATCCTAGGGACGTGTGCATGACCATGCCTATACCCCTTCGTCCCCTTATTTTTCACTATAAATAGTGCCTCTACACCTTATTTTAAGGGAGGAGAGTAAGTGGAAGCACACGCACACTCAAAAAACTTTCGATCGAAGGTATTGGAAACCCTTTTCTAGATAATTTTTGCTCTCCCACTATTTCTTGCTCAGGAGATTAAACCTCTTTTCCACTAAACCAAGCCTTATCTTTGTCAAAGCACTCTTTAAAGGTATATAAACTAGCATCACTCTACTGTCATTTTGAACCTCTCGATGAGGAAAGCTTGATAATCCCTCGAAGCTAAAGCTTCAAAACCCACATAAGCTTAGTTGAGTCTGAGGACCACACAATCATTTTAGCATGTTTATTTTATCATCGCCAGCATTTGGAAATACTGTTGTGCTTATATGATGAGACTGGCAATTTTGCATGTTATATGAATAATCTATGCTTTATTATGCTTATTTCATATCATCATTATGCATCCTCTAGTTCTAAAACATGAAATCATATTATAAATATCAATAATGTGAAAGTTCATATCCCATAATGGAATCATTATATTTCTAATCGAATGATGACATCATGCATCCCCTATATTATCATCATAGCATAAATAATCACTACAATCATGCAAGATCATCTACATTTTGCTTACTCTTTCAAATGATCAAGTGTCCATTGCTTATCCAATTGTTCATGTAATTGAGCAAGCTTTATGAATGATTATATTTATTTTATAGATTCACTAAATTTATGTTTCTGTAATATTTTGCCTTTTATATGTATTTTATTAAGAAAGTAATGTAATAATATCATCAGCTTTACTATCTTCCACTATCTGATGAATTATGTGAATGCTATACAAATTATCATTACTGAAACTAGGGTGTTATGATAGATATACATCAAACATCATATAATGAGATATAATAAAAAAGTATATATGATCCCTCTAACCTAGAAATCTCTACTAGGGGCCATACTCGCTGAGTGACCCAATGTTATCCCTTTTCTTTTCTCGAATTTGTAAAAATTATGTGGCGACTCCACAAAATCAAAAAATATTTCATTTCTCCTGAGACCAATCATTTGTCCCTATTCCATAAAGTTGCCATATCCCTAAAAAATAAAAGACCCTTATGAAACCAATTCATCTCGAAACCAAGAGACATAAAAACACAACAAAAAAGCTCAAATTGCTCACAGAGAATAACACATGCACCAGCTAGTTTTGCACTTATAACTCAATCAACATAAAGCTTATACTTTTTTTTACTTGTTGCCTGTTACTCTATTATTTCTTTCTACAAGTCTGACATTTTTGCCATAAAGTCAGCTTAGACTTGAGCTTTTAATGCTTTCCTTAGCTCATATCAGATGTTAAATTCTCCAAGTTTGATTGTAATTCTACAAGTCTTCTAGAAATTTTATCTTTTTATAGAACTTTTTTTAATAGTACATCCATTCTATCACTAATTATATGTGCCTAAAAGTAAGGTTTGAGCCTTACTACTGAGATTATGATAGCATATGTTATCTTTTCAATGATTGGGTACTATTTTTCAGCACCTCTTAATAATTTAGATACATAGTACACCTCCCTAACCAACACTAAGCCAATAGTATCATTAGTGGCAGATAAATATAAGTACAAGATTTCACATTGATTAGGTCTACTTAGTAAAGATAGAGAGCTAAGGAATTTCTTTAAGTCTTTGAAAGCCTACTGACATTTAGTTGTCCACTTAAAGTTCTTCAGGCATTTTAGCATTTGGAAGAAAGGCATGCATTTTTTGGTAGAACAACTAATGAATCTTCCCAATACTATAATTCTTCCATTTAGGTTTTGAACTTCATTAATTGTCTTTAGAGGTGTTATGTTGATAATAGCTTGATTTTTTTTGGATTTGCTTTTATGCCTCTTTATGATACCATAAAGCTTAAGAACTTGCCTCCATGTACACTGAAGACACATTTCTCTAGGTTTAATTTCATTCCATACTTTAAAAGCATATTGAATACGTTTCTTAGATCTTTAACATGGTCTTCTACTTTTATGTTTTTTATGATCATGTCATCCACGTAAACTTCCATAGATTTTCCTATCATGTTTTTAAAAATCATGTTTACTAGTCTTTGGTAAGTAGCTCTAACATTCTTTAAGTTAAAGGGCATGACTTGATAGCAGTATATTGCTATGTCTATGATGAAGGCTATTTTTGCCTGATCTTCCTTGCACATTGGGATTTAGTAATATCTAGTAGAAGCGTCTATAAAGTTGTAGAGTTTATGACCTGTGGTAGAATTAAAAAGTTAATCTATATTAGGTAGAGGATACTAATCTTTTGGACATGCTTTGTTTGGATATGTGAAATCAATATAAAGTCACCATTTTTCGTTAGGCTTTTTAACTAGAACTACATTGGCTAGCCATTTAGGGTAAAAAAATTTCCCTTATGAAGTTGGCATGCTTTAATTTGTCTATTTCTATAGATATAATAACCTACCTTTTAAAGGCATGATTTTATTTCTTCTAAAGTATAGGCATTGCATGTGGATCTAATTCAACCTATGGCATATCAAGTTAAGGTTTATACCTGTAATATTAGAGGGTTGCTAGGTAAATTCTGATTCATTTTCTCTCAAGACTCCTTCTATGGAATTTTTCACATGCTCTTATGGAAGTGAGCCAATGAAAAGCTTCTTTCCTATGGCTAAAAGTGTTAGTTCTCTTTTTTCATTTAAAGGTTCAATGTTGACTTATTTTTGTAGATCTAGAGTCTCCACTGTTAGGGATTAAGAGGCGTCATTTAGTGTACGTAAATAGGCCTCTCTTGCAACTTTCTGATTTCCTTTAACCTGTTTCTGTAGGTATCTTCATTTTCAAGTATCGAGTAGATGTGCAAGCACCTCTATTATATAGAATTGGCCTACCAATAATTACATTATAAGAAATTGGGATGTCAATAACCATAAATTGTGCTCTATATTTTTTGACATGCTCTTTATCTCTTAACTCCACTATTAGGTCTGCAGCTCCTTTAATAGGTACCTGCTTGCCTCCTAATCTAATGAGAGGGGTGTGTACTAGATGGAGCTTGTTAGGACTCAAACTTAAAGCTGCATACACTTCATATGTCAATAGATTAACCACACTTCCATCATTAACTAACATTCATTTTAAGATAAAGTTTTTGAACATACCTTATACTATAAGGGCATATATATGTGGAGAGATTACCGTATTGCCATCTTTTAAGGTAAATATGACAAGCATTGTAGGTTGTAGCCTATTGAATCATATAAACATCACTTTACCACTATGCCTTTTTCATTTGGCTGCTACATCTTTTAAGGAAGGTCCTTTTGTAATTATGTTAATGACTCATGCAGGTTCTGTTTTTGCTCCTCTATTAGTACCTCTATATGCAACCTCACCAGGCACTTTTTACTTATCATCTATGGCCTCTGAATGAACAAATTTATTCAAAGATCCTCTTTGCATCAACTGCTCTATTTCTTCTTTTAATTTTCTACATTCTTCAATCATGTCCTACATCCCTATAAAACTTGTAGTATTTCTCTTGATCTCATCTTCCTAAGGTATGGTTGCTCATTCATTTTGGAAAATAGATGCTATCTCTAGATTTTCAAACCCACATTAGTACTTTTGCTCTGAAGGCATTTAGTGGCGTATAGTTGCCACGTCGTTATAGATTTCTCTTATCATTACAATGTATGCCCATATCTTCTCAGTTCCTACAACCTTCATCTTCCTTAGGTTATTTCTTATCAGACAAATTCTATTGCTTTAAAGATTTCCAAGCTTTATCTAGCCTTATATACTTTTAGGCTTTGCTCATCAACTCAGTACAAGTTTTAGGAGGGTCAAGATAAAGTGAATCTATCAATTTATTATACTCGATACCAGGCTGTAAGGAAGTTAGAGCTTCGGTCTGACTGAGATTTTCTATTTGTACAACTACTTTATTAAAATGGCTAATATAGCTTCACAGGCTCTCACCTTCCTCCTTGACTACTTTTTGTAGGTCTGTAGATACTCTATTAGTGGGAATGCTGGTGACGAATCTTGTTTTGAACAACATTGCTAATTGAGAGAATGACTTAATGAATCCTTCTTCCAAACCTAAAAACCACTCCTAAGACATATCTTGTAATGTTATTGGAAATACTTTACACAATAGGGCGTTAATATTGGTATAAAGGTCCATCACCGTGCAAAATTTAGCCAAATGACTTTGAGAATTGGAGGTCCCATCATAAGATTCTAGTTGTGGAATTTTGAATTTGGACAAAAAAGGAACTTTTAATAGTTACTTGGTCAAAAGCGAGGTGTGCACTAGGTATTTATCCATCTCTCCACATTTTTTCATCACCTTCATTACCTACTTTTCAACCTCATTATTGTTAATATGTATGCTCTTTTCTTTTGCTTCACTCAGTTTGTCCCATGAGGAATCTTTGCTAGAAATTATTAGGCTTGCCACCTCATCAAAATATGCTTTGCCTCTCTGCACTTGCTAAGTGCAGTACTTCAAAACTGGAGGTTCTTTTACCTCTAGTGGTGTATCATTGGCAGTAACCATTGCCTAATCAAGTCTTTTCAACAAGGCGATAAAATCATGAAGGATGGATGTCAGTTCATTTTTTTTATAGCAATTTCCAATTTAGGTCCTTTCTGGTTGTCTACTTGAGAATCAGCAAAAGGTTGGCTTGAAGAACTAGTGAGTGGAGGATTAGTGGTTGAATGTTGTTATTGTTTGAATGTTCAATCATGAGAAAAAAAAAGCTTTAAAGAAACCGTGAATTTTTTTGGAGTCCACGCTCTCTGTAGCAATTAATAAAAGATCTCTCCTTAAGCTCCTATTTTTGTGGGGATATTGTGCGGTGATTGGGAGACATGCAACAAGAAACGTCAGGTGGGATCTTAATGATCCCACTTTGATGCTTAAGTTATAAAGATATTTGAGGTAAAAGAGAATTAAATTGATTAGACTAGCTTGTGTTACCTCATTGGATTAGGACTCCATATATAAGCTAAGTACTTACTATTCTTGGAGTGATTTTAGGCCATATTGGAAAGTGGTTATGTATTTTAAGGAATTTTTATCACTATTGGATAAGTAAAGATCATGCATGACATATGTGGATAGTGGGTGGTTTGTGTTTCGGAGGTTGTAGATCGTAGATGATGTTACCTGCAGATGGTTTCAAGTGACAACAAATATTCTGTTGATTTTGTGGATGCTGATTCAGCATTTAACTTGAACTTTGACCCTATTTTATAGGGGTTGAATTTTCTATATATTATCAATTTGTCCAGATGGTGCAAAAGCTTATGTGAAAAAGAAAACAAGAATCTATTTCTTGTGAAAAAACCAAAAAAAAAAAATTTAAAGTTGCACATTCTCCAATTACAATTATTAAGATGACACGGAACCCAATATATTAGGAGGAGAATAATTAAATTTTACAAAATTTAGCTATTCATTTTAGAAAAGTAATATATTTATTATTTTAAATTAAGATAAATAATAAAATTTATGAAAAGTTAACTTAACTGTTTGTCTTAATTTTTTTTAAATGTATTAAAATTTATTTTTTAATAAATCATTTTACAAATTAATAGCTAATAGTAAATCGGTACAATAGATTATATATTAAAGTGTATTTCATTTAATTATTTTAAAACATAAATAAAATTAAGCAATTAAATATGCTTATTAACAAAGAGTATCTCCAATGGTACTCTTTAAAATGAAGAGTATATTAAGGATTTTTCAACATAAAAAGCAAGAAATTTTTTAAAGTTCATTGCACTCTTTATATTTTATATTTTATTTTGTTTTATTGTAGAAGCATTTAATATTAATTTTTGAATACTGTACGAAGAAAGAGAAAAAAATTTTAGGTAATAAAAGAAATCAATAGAAAAAAAAGATATGTATGGAAAATAAAGATATATTAATGAACCTTTTGTATAAAGAGTAAATTTTAGCTCTCTACATGTAGTCTTATTTTTTACCATCACTCTTTATAATAAATAAAGAAAGAAGCCAATAAAAGAGAAAAAAAGGAAGAAAGAGAAAAAAAATTTAGGTAATAAAAGAAGCCAATAGGAAAAAAAGGATATGTATGAAAAATAGAGATGTATTAATTAGCCTTTTGTATAGATAGTGAATTTTGACTCTTTATATATAGTCCTATTTTTTACCATCACTCTTTATAATAAATAGTTTAGGTTAAATAAAGGTGGACTGGAATTGCTCTAATTAGTTACGTAGTAGATTAATCTTTAATGCTTTTTTTTAAAAAAAGAACTAGTTAGCTACATATAGAAGTTGATAGATTACATCAAGTTAACTTAATGAAAATGTGGTGCTTAATCTCCCAACAACATGTCTCTTTCATTAATTGTTTCCTTATTTTAATTACCAATAGTTTATTTGCTTTAACCAAATCAATATTTTCAGCTTTGAACATATACAGTTAAGATTAATAGGTGTTTAGTACCAATTTATATGGGAAATGATACTTTACTTACTTCTACATTACTTGCCGACCTGTGCACTTACGGTCAACGAATCAGTCAACAGGTATGCTTTGATTCCAAATGTCACAGGCCCTTAAAAAGCTTCACAAAAAGGATCATGGGTATAAACCAGCCATGGGTATCACAAAAATGATACTTTGTTTAGAATGCTTTCTAGTAAGCCAACCATGAAGATAGATAAATAATTTGATTGCATAAAAACAATAAATTAGCATGAGGGTCATAGTATATGAGGCAAAACATTAGGCCACATAGGTATAAACATAGCACTAGCAACAAGTATAATTGTAATATAGATGAGGCACAATGGATGAGTATAATGGAGGCTACTTCTATTATTCATCATAAAGGCACATTGATTTAAGCCAATGTGCATCCAAATGAGTAGGCAATGAGGACCTACAAGAGAGAAGGGTATGTATATACCTTAGATCATGACTAGATCCCTAACGAATGCCCTTGATTACTAATCACTCCCTCTTAAAGAACGTATAAGCACAATGAGAGTTGGTAGGATTAAATACTAAAATGTTTCACCCATCACACTTCCTAAAATTACATAAATGAAATAAAATATAAAAAGTTTAAAATGCTCTCAAAACCCAAAGGTGATTTTAACAAACATTTTCTAAAAAAAAAAAAAAAAATGCCTGTCTTTCTCTATGGATTGTAGGACATTGCCCATAAAAAAGGATAGTATTTTGATCTCACGTAAACGAAACCAAAAAATATAGCTATTAAATCACTGAACTCCATTCACTCTCATCCATGATTTAATAAGCTTTCCTTCATTCAAAGAGAAAAGAGTGATCCGAAAACCAACAAATAGAGTGCAATCGTGTCGATGAGCTTCATGCTGATGCTAATGTTGATGACCATCACAAACAATTGCAAAGCAAGCTTTATCCCATCTGGATCCATAGCCGCCGACAAGATAGAGTTGGAGTTTTTATTGGATTCAACGATTTCCAGAATGCTTGCTGCTAACGGCGTATCACCGGCCCTTGACCCTTCAAAACTCCCCAGACAATGCGGTGGGCGTGGTCAACGCTATTGCACCGCACCCGGTCAAAACCTTAAACAGGAACCGTGCAGCCCATTCAAGCGCTCCTGTTGAACTGTCTCTTTTGTGTGTCCTGCTGCTCACTTGTGGCCACTACGTCAAGCGTCAGATTCAGATCAGACCTTTCTCATTCTGTGGTTCAAAATTGAATAAACAAAGTATGCAGACCAGAATTATATTGATGAAATAAAATGCATGTTTCTGTTATCTTTCGTTGTATATTTTCGGAGTTATAAGTTTGTCAGTCATCACTGAATTGCTCTATCTTGTTTTCTATTGTCTATCTCAATGTTGTATACTTATATTCCTTGTATGCTTTGAATCAGTACTTTCTTTTCTTTTCTTTTCTTTTTTGCCTATTTGCCTACTTATTTTCATTCTGCCATTACAATTTTCTTTTAAAAAAACAATATTCTTTGATTTTTTTTTTTTTTCATTTAAAGAAAAGCAAATTTATCAAAATTAGAATTTTTATATCTTTTTTGTTACGATTTTGTTTCAGATATATCATATCCGGTTTAAAATATAGAACATCTACAATTGATTTATTATATTTTAATTCATCAAATATAAAATATTTAAATAGATGCATATTCAATAATTATTTCTAAAAAGAATTCTCGGATGCTGACTTTGTCCATAATGTAGTTTTTTATCGGAGGGATGGTAAAATTAAAAAAAAAAAAAAAATTTAAAGTTGCACATTCTCTAGTCACAATTATTGAGACGAGATGGAACCCATTATATTAGCAGGAGAAAAATTTTACAAAATTTAGCTCTTCATTTTAGAAAAGTAATATATTTATTATTTTAAATTAAGATAAATAATAAAATTTATAACAAATTAACTTAACTGTTCATCTTAAATTTTTTTTAAAAAAACCTATTCAAATTTATTTTTTAATTCTCATTTTACGAATAAATAGCTAATAGTCAATCCGTAAAGTAGATTATATATTAAAGTATATTTTATTTAATTATTTTTAAATATAAATAAAATAAAGTAATTAAATATACTTATTAATTAAGAGCATCTGCAATGGTGCATTGAACTTATGTTCTAGGTGATAAATAACATTTTAAGGAATTTTTCAACATCAAGAGCAGATAATTTTATTTAAGTTTAATACACTCTTTATATTTGACTCTTCAGTTTATTACATAGTAGGCAATCAGAATATATAATTAGTTACTAGAATTAATCTTTAATGCTTTAAAAAAAATAAAAAAAAAACTAGTTAGCTACATATATTTGACATATAATAACAACTTTAATGTAGGTAAATTATTCCCACAATTGAATACTTCGGGCACTTCAATTTCTGTTATATCAACATGTGCGATCAGAATAAACTGTTTCTATAAAACTACTTCCTCGTAAATTCTCATTACAGAAACTCTACCAGCTGCCTTCAAGTTCTCTGTTTTGTGACAGATCACATCTGATCAAAATAAAGATAGTCCAAAAATCAAAAGGCTAGGATAGTAGTTACTTTGCTTTGCTTTACATATTTGCATATTAGCTCTTGACAATGTAACCATCAACAAAACAAAACCATCACGATTCTTGAGGATTTGCCATAATTAGCAGCAAAGTTACATCTTTAACTCTCACAAACTCTCCCTTGTTTTGTATTAACAAAGCTGCTGTTATAGAGCAGCAAACTTACAGCTTTTACAAGTAAATAAATACTTAAAATATTGAAATCTACAACATCCATAATTTTAGGAGTCTTGTTTTCTACCAAAGTTAAGCTCCTCCATATACATCAACCAACTGCACCTAATACAACCGCCTATCCAAAAGATGTGGTTTGCAATTTCAGGACATATTCCTGAAATTGAGGATTCTAATTTGACTAACATTAAATTTTTTTTCTTCTTTCCAGCAAAAGGATCACAAACTTCAACACTCCTTGGGATTTTGGCTGGAATTTCATGCTTGCTCATCATCTTGGAGCATTCTCTTCTTGAGGCTGCTTCAAAAATGATCTTTTCTTTTTCTTGCTTTTGCAAATGCTGGAGTCTTTTTGTTGAAATGACACTCCTCCTTAATGAAAGCTTCTTGATCTTCTTTTTCTGAAAAAAAAATTTTTTGTTGTCTTGGAGAAACTCTCTCCAATCTTCATATCATCTTGGAGAAAAACTCTTCTCCATCTTTTTCCTTTTGAAGAAACTAACTGTTCTCCATCAGGTTTGAAATCTTTTGCATTTTATAGACTTTCTTAGGTCAGAAATTTCTGTTGTAGTTTAAGGATGTGCTGGTCCAAACTTTGGTTCTGAAATTTTTGTTGCAGTTTTAGGGACATGCAGGTCAAAATTTTGTTTCTGATATCTTGTGGTTTCTGAAATCTTGTGGTTTCTGAAATTTGGCAGTTTAGGGACATGCAGGCCAAAATTCTATTTTTGAAATCTTGTGGTTTCTGAAATTTGGCAGTTTAGGGACATGCAGGTCAAAAAACTCTGTTACTGAAATCTTGAACACAGTTTAAAGACATGTAGGTCTGAAAATTTTGTTCTGAAATCTTGGTTAGTTAAGGACTTTACCGGGTCCAAACTGGTTCTGAAATTTTGAATACAGTTTAAAGACTCATAGGTTTGAAATTTCTTTCAGACTCTTTTGAAAGTCTTGACTGAATGAAGTCATTGTTGATCTTGAACTAAAATATGAATTTTCTTGAAAATAAAATTTGTATGTCTAAAATTTTCTTTCAAAGTCTTTTGAAAACAATGTTTCTCAACAAGTCTTAGTGAAAACATTTCAAATCTTAAAATAAAATCTGAAAATTACATCTTGAACAAAAAACTGAAATTTTTAAAATGATGATCAATCTTGCTGAAAAATTTGAAAAGGATGCTCATGAGCTTGCTCAAAATGATCTTAAATTCATGAAGAAACAAAGTTAAAACATTTTACCAAAAAAAATAAAATAAAATAAAATCTACAGAAAAAATGAAAATATTGCAGCAAGAAAATGAGTTTTTAAGAGCTGAAACAAACTTTCTTTTTTTTCTTCTTTTTTATGGTTAAGCCTTAATTGAACTGTTTTTTATTTTTTTAAATAAATACACACCCCTTAAAGACTATGACAGCTCTGATTCCACTGCTGGGATGGGGAGAGCCAAGAGAGAAACAATAAGAACAATGAAATTATCTTTAAATCTCACAAACTCTCCCACGTTTTGCATTAAGAGAGCTGGTGTTATATAGCAGCAAACTCACAGCTTTTACAAGTACAGAAATACTTAAAATATTGAAATCTACAACTAACATCCATAATTTCAAGAGCCTTATTTTCTGCCAAAGTTAAGTTCCTCCATATACATCAACCAACTGCACCTAATATAGCCACTTATACAAAAGATGTGGTTTGCAATTTCAGGACATATTCCTCAAATTGAGGATTCAAATTTTACTAACATTAAATATTTTCTTTTTTCCTGCAAAAGGACCACAAACTTCAACAATTCCTCTTCTAGCGTCATATCAACTGCTGATCTAGCACATAATACTTTAAATAACAATACACCAAAGCTAAATACATCAGATTTCATAATTAGATGGCTAGTGAAATAGTAGTTAGGATCTAGATACCCAAAAGTACCCTTCACTTCTATGGTTACATGGCTGCGAGATGGGCTTGCAGGGCCTAATCTTGATAGCCCAAAATCAGAAACCTTAGGCACCCAATTCTGATTAAGTAAAATGTTGGAGCTCTTTATATGGTGATGGATGATACAATGATTTGTCCCTGTATGAAGGTATTTTATTCCTTAAGCCACACCAATGCAAATCTCCAGCCTTCATTTCCAGGGTATTAGAGGATTATAGTTATGATAAAGGTGATCACGAAGCGTTCCATTAGCCATATAGTCATACAGAAGGATCATGAGATGTTGATCATTGCAGTAACCAATCAGAGATACTAGATGATTGTGACAGAGCTTTGAAATCATTTCAATCTCTGCCCAGAATTCACGAGACCTTTGGCTTGAAGTTAGCTTCAGAGCTTTAATGGCTACTGGTGTTTTTTCACTGTCAATGTATCCTTTCAATATTCTACTGAAACCACCATCGCCAATTACCAGATCTCCGCCAAAGTCGTTCGTGGCATTTCTGATCTCTTCAGCTGTGAATAAGCGATAAATTCCTTCAGGCAGGTGCTTAGTGCTCTCCTTGCTCAATCTTGCTCTTCTACAATACCAGAAAATTATGAAGCCAATGAGGATTAACACCATTATCAGGCCAGTTATACCTCTGGTAACTGCAACGATTACCATCTTCAAATGCCTCCATTTCTCGGCTTAGGTATTTGGTAGTTTGGCAATTACTGCAGGAACTGAAGGCTCATGGATGTGTTCATCAAGATTGCCATCAGTGTTGTTAATCTTGAACAACTCCAGTCCATTCAAGATTGGGCCTGATTTGCATGTAGAATGAAGTGAAATCTAAAGGTTGTTATTCTGGATAGTGCTTTTAATTGGAATCATCACGGAAAGCTTTGAACACTGGAATTTCATTACTACCAGCCCAACTAATTATGTCAGCAGAAGTTTCAACCATCTTATTTGCAATGAAAATTTCAAACATCCTGTCTCCTCTTCTTATTTTCTATTGCAGCTCACAGAAAAAGAATCTTACTAGTTACTTGAATCCAGCATCTACAGGCAGGTTCCATATAAGATTCATCTCCTTGCTTATGGACCTGGCAGATTGAAAATCCTCCCTAGCAACAATATAAGAAGGAATTGTTGTAAAGTTGATGCTAGCAGTTCTATTCGTATGTGTGGAACTCAAAATCGATACCAAATTTTATCCTCAGACTGAGTCCGGAACATGCCTGAGCCATTTACTGGTAATATGGTGCTCCCCCTGACATTTAATTGATGAGCCATCTCAAGAGCTATGCTATTCTAAAGAAAGAATCGGTTATATTGACTAATGAGTTGTATGCCCATATGTCCTGAAGAAGTATAATAAAGATTACTAGGAATCGACACAACCTCGATTCCATTGATAAACCCATAAGCACTATGTAAATTGCATGGAGTAAAGGTTACGTTCAAAAGCTGAGCATATTCTACACTCAAGTAGAATTCCTTAATAAAAGAATTCACAAAAGGTGAACGGATGAACCTGCGAAGGAGAGTGAAGCGACTAATTATAACACTGAAGATGACCTCAGACCTATTGAACCCCTCGACTGAATTTGGATTGAAGTACAACCTTATAACTTTTTTTCTTGGACTAATAGGAAAAGAGTAAGTCAATGGAAAATGAAAAACTCTGACAGTTTCATACGGGACAGGATCATCGGAGGCTGGTAGATTAAGGGTTTTATTTACAATATTTGCATCGATTGATAAAAGCGAAGAAGCTAAATTGGACTCATTTTCTCCATTTCACACACGACCATCCAGGCTTGTTGAGTTGCTTGTGAAAATTAACTAGGATGTTATCAGTGGGGTAGAAGACCTCTGACAAGTAGGCAGAGACTATGAGTGCAAGAAATTTGAGGAAGATCAAGAGGAAAAATTTGAAAATTTTGTCTGAAATTAGCATGGAGAAGAAGGCAGTCACTAATAAGAACAGGGTAATTAAGTAGAGATTAATACAAGCTGAAGTCGGAGTAATTGCCAAGCGAATCAATTAGGGAGTTAATATGAGAGATAGACTTCCAACATGTGAGTGGTGAACATGAAAAATCACTAAAGCTATATTTATTAGGCTCGCTATTGACTTTTAGAGAAGAAAAATAGAAGAAGAGTTGAAGCTTGAATTGCTTAAGTTTTAATTAAATGAACTTTAACTTAAATACATAGTAAGCTAATGATTACAAGAGAAATAAATTAAAACAAGTAATCTAAAAAGCTGAAAAGTAGCACACAATATCAGTGTGTGTTACAAGTAAACTACGCATGCAACTGAATTAAGCATTTTGCAAATCATAATTAACAAGCTCTTCAATTAGAATAAGAAAACAACATGTGTCAATAAAGAATAAAATTCAGAGAAAAAAAAAATTCAAGGGAAATATTTTTCCATTGATATTCAAAAAAGGGCTACACCCCTTATATATACATACAGGAATCCTAATGACAACCTAATTAGGAATAGAATAACATCCTAAATAGAATAGAACTTTATTCCTAACTGTATACAAATATTTACTTCCTAATATATACAATAAAAATATTTACTTCCTCAACACTCCCCCTCAAGTTGGTGAATGTATGTCAATCATTCCCAACTTGTCAAGTGAGTTGTAGAACGTTTTTCCGGATATAGCCTTTATGAGGATGTCAGCTAGTTGAATCTGAGATGAAACATATGGAAGATCAATTGTCCCTTGGTTCAGATGATCTTTTATGAAATGTCTATCAACCTCTACATGCTTAGTTCGATCATGTTGAACTGGATTGTTTGCAATTGCTATGGTTGCCTTGTTATCACAATGTAACAATATAGGCTTCAGATGTTTTAATCCTAGATCCTGAACAATTTGCCTTACCCAGAGCAACTCACACACTCCATGAGCCATTCCTCTAAACTCAGCTTCAGCACTTGACCTTGCTATAACTTTCTGCTTCTTGCTTCTCTAAGTGACTAAATTTTTTCCAACAAATGTAAAGTACCCGGATGTTGATTTTCAATTAGTCCAATCAACATAAGTATAGCCAGTAATTTCATAATCCTTATTCCTCCAAAAGAACAACCCTTTACCCGGAGAAGACTTTAGATATCTTAATACTCGGTATATTACATTCATATGTTCTTTACTTGGAGAATGCATGAACTGACTCATAACACTTAATGCATAAGCAATGTCTGGCTGAGTGTGAGATAGATAAATCAACCTTCCCACCAACCTTTGATACTAATCTCTATCAGTTGGAACTTGATCTTCTAAGACTGAAAGTCCATGGTTGACTTTAATAGGAGTCTCGGCTGGCTTACAATCAAGCATCCCCATCTTTGTCAGTAGGTCCATTACATACTTTCATTTGCAAAGAGAAATTCCTTGAGCTGATCTTGCAACTCCAATTCCTAAAAAATACTTCAAGTTATCCAAATCCTTAAGTTCAAACTCGGATGCTAACTGTCTTTGCAAGATTGTTGTCTCACTCAGATCATTTCCAGTGACCACCATATCATCAACATATACAATCAGCATGGTGACTTTACTTAACTTCTGTTTGATGAATAGTGTGTGATCAGCATCACTTTGCTTATATCCGAGCTCCCTCATAAAGGTTGAGAGTCATCCAAACCATGCTCAAGGCGATTGCTTGAGTCCATATAATGCCCTTTTTAGTTTGCATACTTGGTCAATACATTTAGTTCAGGGTGGTAGATCCATATATACTTCTTCTTTTATGGTTCCATTCAAAAATGCATTTTTTACATTAAATTATCGCAGCGACCAGTCCAGGTTGGCAGCTAAGGAAATAAGGACTCGAATAGTGTTCATTTCTTCTACCAACCGAGCTTTATATTGATTTATGCTTCCATCTGGATTGAGTTTGATAGTGAATATCCACCTATACCCCACCGTTTTCTTTCCTTCCAAAAGAGGAACAAGATCCCACGTTCGGTTCTTCTGCAATGCTTCCATTTAATCATTCATAGCTTTCTTTCAATCCGGATCATCTAAGGCTTCCTGCACATTACTTGGAATAGATACAGTAGATAATTGATTTACAGTAAGTGCATGTGAGTTAGACAAATGGTTAGTTGATATGAAGTTATTGATAGGGTATTTAGCTTTGGTATGAAGGTCCGGATCATATTGTTTTTTTAGAACCCCTCTATTGATCCTAGAGGGATAATGTGGCTCAGTATTTGGAATTAAAGGAGACAAGTTTACCTTATTATGCACTGCATCTGGAGTTTTTTCAGCTTCTTATGTGGGTTAGGAAGATGTACTATCTTGATTACTTGGATTTTCTTCAATGATTTGTCCGGGTGAGACGCTGGTACTCAGAACATCAGATGTCTGTCAGGGTGAGATGCTTATACTTGGAACACCATATGTCTGTCTGGGTGAGATGCTCGAAACATTTAGGAGACTCAAATTCAAAATACTCAGAATGCTATCTCTCGGAACACTACGAATGCTATCTTCGAGCTCAAAGAGTTTCAGATGTTTCTCCCCCTGAAGAGAGCACTCAGAGTGGTAGAAGAAAGGATAATTTTCATGAAACTGAACATCCCGAGTAACATACATCTTCTTTGTATTCAGATCATAACACCGATATCTTTTTTGTAAATCTGCATAGCCAACAAAGATACACCAGATAACTTGAGGGTCTAATTTACCGAGTGTCTGATGAACATATGCCGAGCATCTAAAAACTCGGGGTTCTAGATTAATGAGGGGTGGAGATATGACAAGTTCCTGAAGTTTTTGAAGAGGATTTTTAAAATCGAGTACTCGTGATGGTGTCCAGTTTATGAGGTACGCAGTGGATCGAACAACCTCTCCCTAGTATTCTCGAGGAACATTCATATCAAACAATGATGCTCAGACAACTTCCAATAACTACTGATTCTTTCGTTTGGCTATACCATTTTGTTGAGGAGTTCCGGCACAAGATGTTTGGTGGCAAATGCCCTTCTTGTTGCAGAAATCATTGAGAATTGAGTTAACATACTCCCCACCACTGTCAAACTGCAAGACTCAGATTTTACTCTAGTATTGTGTAGCCACCATGTTGTACAGGTCCTGAAACTTGGAGCACACATATCCTTTATTGGAAAGATGTGATACCCAAGTCATCTGGGTACATTCATCAATAAATGTTACAAAATATCGAGCACCAGATAGAGTAGCAATCCAAGCAAGTCCCTATACATCAGAATGGATGGTCATAAATGGAATTGAATTTTTATTATAACTCGGTACATAAGAAATTCGGTGGCCTTTTGCCAATTCACAAACATCACACTTGAATTCCGAGTATGTGGTATGCAAAAATAAATTCAGTTTTATTTTTCTAAGATAATGAAAAGAGAGATGCCCATGACGACGATGCCATAAGATTACTTGGTCTTTACTCAAGCAACTTCTACCAACCCTATTAACTTAACTTGACTTCTGTCTTGAATCATCATGCAACTCAAGATAGTACAACTTTCCACATTTAAAACCAGAGCCAAGAATCTAGTGCATTGCAATGTCCTAAAATACACAATAATTAGGCCAAAATTTGACAGTGCAATTCAATGTTTCAGTGATTTGGCCAACAAATAGTATATTATAAGAAAGAGATGGAACAACAAGAACAGTATCTAAATCAAGAGAGTCAGAGTTAGATACTGATCCCTCATGAGTGACTGGTGCTATGTCTCCATTAGCAGTTAGAATATTTTGTTGGGTTGATGGACGGTTAAATGTAAGATGGCAAGTGGAGTTTGTCATATGATCAGTAGCACCTGTATTAATAATCCATGTATTATTTCGAGTAAGATTTATCATACCTAAAATTGTATTAAGATCACCACTTAGTTTAGTAGAAGCAGCAATTGCAGCCTTGCCGAGCTTCTTGTGAGGCTTTTTATTAAAATCCCACCATTCTGGATATCACACAATTTCATAGCACCGTTCCTTGGAGTGTCCAACTTTGCCATAATGAGTACAGGTGTATGTGATGGGCTTACTTGGAATTTTTCCTTTGAACTGGGGACGAGTCTGAGTTGCTACAAGTACAGAATGGTCCGATAGTATCTTCGACTCTTCCATCGCATGTCACTGGTTGTGATCCTATCAGACATATGCATAACTAGACTCGAGATTAAGAGGTGGATCCTTCCGGAGTATTTCACTCTGAGCATTATTAAATTCTGAATCAAGCCCGGCTAGGAAAACATATGTTCGAAGCCGGGTAATATGTTTATGGAGTGATACTACTCCATTAACATCCTCCCCTTGTACACATGTCCGGGCATCAATTTCCTGAAATATTCTAATCAATTCATGCAGGTAATGGCTTACTATTTTGATGTGTAGTGAATGATTTCCAGTTCAATTCAAATAACTGAGTTTCGTCAGATCCAACATAGAAGGTTTTTAAGATAGCATCCCATATCTCCTTTGCTGTTGGAAGACGGATGAATCTCTACATCAATGTTGAACTCATGGAGTCAATCAGCTAACTTTTGACTTGATTATTATTAAGGAGCCAAGTCTCCAATGCTTTATCTCCTACTGGTGGCTTTGGTACAGTGCCATTAAGAAAGCCAGATTTATTTCTAGCTCCAATTCGCATCTCCATAATTTATGACCATAGAGTATAATTCATATCATTAAGAATAATTCTTGTGGGAAAGGGAGAATTATCTTGAAGGGTTTGAATAAAATTGGGTGTTCCACAGGATACAATGGATGTGTTTTCAGTGGTCATAATTTTAAAGATTCAAAGGATTCAAGAGAAAAAATATGATTAGCAAGAATTCAATAAAAAAATCAATTTCAATGGGTATGCTCTGATACCATGAAGAATAAAATTCAGAGAAAAAGAAAGAAAATTCAAGGGAAATATTTTTCCATTGATATTCAAAGAAGGGTTACACCCCTTATATATACACACAGGAATCCTAATCACAACCTAATTAGGAATAGAATAACATCCTAAATAGAATAGAACTTTATTCGTAACTGTATACAAATATTTACTTCCTAATATATATAATAAAAATATTTACTTCCTCAATAACCAGAGAATCAGAGCATGCTTGCCTGCTAAAAATCTCCTCCTTTGGTTCTTGATATGCTATAAATTCTTCAAGACTCATTATGCCTATGAGGGATCTGATCTTTTCAAACCCATTTCCAAACAAAGGTTTGGTTAATATGTCTGCAAGTTAGACCTCAGAACTGTAATAGACAAGCAGAACTTGAAGTTCACTTTGAGCTTCCCTTACAACATGAAACTTAATCTTGAAATATTTTGTTCTTCCATGAAACATGGGATTTTTGGCAATCAATACTGCAGACTTGTTGTCATAATGGATTGGTGTAGGCTTCGTTTGAACTAATGTAAGACCATACATGCGTTTTCTAAGCCAAATAGCATTATTTACTACAGCTGTAGCTGCTTTATACTCTGCTTTCGCTATTGATTGTGCAACCAGCTCCTGCTTCTTTGAACTCCATGTAAATGCACCTGAACTAAAGGAAAACAAGTACTGAGATGTACTCTTCATATCCTCATTTGAAGTAGCCCAATCACTATCACAATACCCTATTAAAATTACCTCTTCATTTGATTTTTTAGTAGAGAAAAATGCCACACCATAGCTTATTATCCCCTTCACATATCTTAACACTCCTTTTTTTTTCTTTAAAATGCAATTCAGATGGTCAGTGCTTAAATCTTAATAATAAACTAATAGCAAACATGATATCAGTCCTTGTAGTTGATAAATACAATAAACAACTAATTAGACTTCTATATTTGTTTTGATCAATCAAATTAGACCCATTATTTTTAGTTAGCTTAGCATTTTGAACTAAGGGAGTGCTCATTGGCTTGCAATTCTGCATATCAAACTTCTTCAAAATCTATGTTGCACATTTTTATTGACAAAAAAATATTCCTTATTACATTTGAATGATCTCCATGCCAAGAAAGTATGTCATTTTACCAAGGTCACACATTTGGAACTCCTCCATCATTTGAAGCTTGATTTGCACAATTTAATTATTGCAACTACCTATGACCAACAAATCATTCACATACAAAGAGATAATCAAAAGCTCATTGTTAGCTGATTTAACTTATAAGATTGGTTCACTTAAACTTCTTTTGAATCCTAAACTAAAAAAATAATCATTAACCCTGCTGTACCAAGTAGGGGCCTGTTTTAACCCATAAAGAGCTTTCTTTAACAAGAAGACCTTAGATTCATTCCCAGGCTTCATAAATCCTTCTAGCTAATCAACAAACACTTCCTTTTCAAGCATTCCATTCAAAAAAGCTAATTTAACATCAAGTTGATGGATTTTCCACCATTTATAAGCTGTAAGTGCAAGGAGTATCTTGATGGTGTCCAATTTTGCTACCGAAGCAAAACTTTTAGAAAAATCAACTCCAAATTACTAAGTATAGCCCTTTACCACCAATCTTGCTTTTAGTTTGTTCATATAACCATCACCATTCAACTTTGTCTTATACACCCATCTCATATTAATCACTTTCTTATCAAATGACCTATCCATAAGAACCTAAGTTTGGTTCCTATGAATCATTTCCAACTCCTCCTGCATTACTTGCCTCTAACCAGCATCTTCTATTACTTCCTTATGGCTTAAAGGTTCAAAAATAAAAACATTACATTACTGATAAATATCAACTAGCATTTTTATTTTCTACCCACCTTCAACCTTAACTGAGTCATGGTGCTTAACTAAATTTTCAAGCTCATTAATAGTTACATCTTGTTCCTGGGGTTTTTTGTCACGACCCAAATCGGAAGTCATGACCAGCACTGGGGAATGGGAATTCTTTTGAATCTAGAACCTATAACAATCCTTAAAAATAAAAATGCATGCAATACATAAATAAAAAATACACCATAATTAAAAACTTAAATAATATTAAAATAAATCTTTATCATTATACATAATAAAAATATCTCATACAACATTCAGATACAAAAATCTCTGATACAACACTCAACTACTATAATAATATTACTATTGTAGTTTCTAGATTGCAAATTAGAGTTTAAATATACATTTTTCATAAAATATCTAAGGTGGAAGAACACCGATGAAGAGCTCTACTACTAAGGTCTGACAATATAGTATCTCCTGAAAAAAATAATTAAGGGTGGTCAAACCTCACTGAGTGAATTATTATATTATATACACGCACCTCCTAATGCCATATGCAGTCAAGTATATATATATATATATATATATATATATATATATATATATATATATATATATATATATATATATATATATATATATGTAGTTCATATAGATACTGAAATCTCTTTTAATAATAATAAATTTATAAAACATTTTACTTTTGGTTGAAGAATCGGAGCAAAACCCTAACAGTTCATAACCTCAATCATAATTTCTCACAAGCCATACAGGCTCACTTAAGTCCAATATATATCTCTTATCCATTTTTGGACAATAGACTAGCCCCGAGACACTAAGTCAACCGAGCTTCAGCAGTCTCATTGTCAATGTGATTGGCCCTGAGACATTAGGTCCACTGAGCTCCAACAATCACACTACTCTTACCATAATATCATAATGATCATTATCAATCAAATCTCTCATCAAATAATCTCATGATATCACTCTTAACATTCTAACGTATTGGTGCGCACACAGTCCTAGTGGAGTCCACTAGGTAGCATGTTCTAATGTTATCCTTCAAATAAACTTAATAATTATTAAAATAATAAAAATGCATAATTTAAATGTAATAGCATACATTTATAGCAAAATATACCCATCATATATAAAAAATATACCAATTGTACACTGGAGATATACTAAAAAAATTTCAAATATATAAGCCACATATATACCAAAATAAAACCATAAATATACTAGAAATATAACGATTGCATGTTAGGAATATATCAAATATGTACACGTCGCATGTATATTAAAATATACCAAAAATATACTAAAAGTATACCAAAAATATATTTTACATTTAAAGAAATATTCATATTTAATTTCATTATAAAATTCATGGATGCTAATTTTCATTCATTTTACATGCAATGCATATATAAGATAATAACTCACACGTTTGCGTTCCTTGAGACTGGCTCGATGGGCTCTGTCCAATAGGCCTCAGTCTCGGCGCAACTAGAAAATAAATAATAATAACAAATTAGAATAAATACCTAACTTATACTTCTAAAAGAGACTCGATCTATGAATACAAAACTTAGACAACCACATAAATTCATGATCAACCTGATGTCACGTTTTACCAGAATTCTACTGAAAATTCGACAGAACCTCCTCTGTAAAATGGACATCTCTCTACTGAAAAGTATAGCTGATCCTGCAAGAAAAACACACTTCTAACACAAATTACACAACACCTCAGGTTGGGACCCCGAACTACATAAATTCCCAATCGAGGTTCACAATTCACCAAAAATGCAAATAAAATAATAAATATATTAAAAATCATTAAATTCCATAAATATCCTCAAAATACCAATATATATATATATATATATATATATATATATATATATATATATATATATATATAAACATTAAAACACTAAATATAATTATTTTCACAATAATTAAATAAAAATCACAAATATTAATAAAAATCCAATATTTCAATAATTCAGTATAAAATAGTAAAAATTCACTTTTATATATTCAAATAGCTTAAATATGTATTAAAAGTAATTAAAAATCCATTTAACAACCGAAATGGTAAATAGTATATTATTTGAATATAATTTTTGAAAATCAGTATTAATTAGTTAAAAATAGTAAATAATTTATAAAAATCATATTAATACCCTCTATAATTCTATATTCATTTAAAACATATTATTTAACTATAATTTTCACAAAATTACACAATTAACTCATATATACAAAATTTACATAATATAATTAATATTCTCAAAAATTATATTAATTCACCAAAAATTATTTTAAAGATTCTAAAGTTATTAACTCAAATTACTAACACTAATTGAACTGAATACTCATTAAAAATAATATATTAACATAATTATCAAAAATTGAATATATAATAACAAAATAATAAAAAATTAACCAAAATTCAAATTAATTCAAAAAAATACACAAAAAAATATGTATGAGAAGCTTAAGCTATCACAATCAACATTTCTAAAGGCAATTAATCTAAAACTCAAGAAATCAAACTTAAAAAAAAACCAAAATTGATATAATCTTAAACTTGATGATAAAATAGTTACCGGACATTTCTAGCTCAAGGTGACCTAAGAATCGACTAGCCCGGATCATAAGGAGTTGATCAAGCCTTAGACAGCAAGCTTTCATCACCATAAGTGTCACCAGCATTACAAGAGGAGGCTACTATCCACGCCGAAAACCCGAGAAGTGAAGGCTCTACGATGACGGAAATGGAGAAGAGAGGAAGAAGAGGTGATGGCGAAGTTCAAAGGTAGCAGGTGGTGGTTGATGGAGGCTCGGGTGGTGCTGGTAGATGCTGAATCATGCAAGGAGGAAGAAGAAACACTGTGAGAAAGAAGAAAAGAATTTGTGGTGGGAAAGAAGAAATAATAAGTTGACCTGTTATAATGCTTTTGACTAACTTTTTATTATAAATTTATATTAACTTTAACCATTTGTCACACACACACACACACACACACACACACACACACACATATATATATATACACACACATAACACACACTAACACATGCACATCACATGCACTAATAAATAATAATAATAATAATAATAATAATAATAATAGTGGTAATGATAATAACTTTAATATATTTTTAAATAATAAAACTTCCAAATAAATGGTTTTATATAAGAAAATATGTAACGTAAAATAACAAATACTAGTCACAAACAATCATCATATAATAATATTATTAAACAAATAAATAATACTTAATAATAACTAACTTTTAAATCTCAATAAAATAATCATAATAAATAGAAATTTAAAATATTATTAACACTGCATATCTCAAAATAATATTATTTTATTTAAAATACTGGGTCATTACATTTATCCACTTAAGATTTTATTGTTTTGGTGTAATAACTCCATCTTCCTAGCTCTAGCTAGCTTGTTCATCCACTTTCACATCTCTATGGACAGTCACCTTATTGGTGTGTGGTTTGTAAATTCTATACCCTTTGGCATTCGAGCTATAGCCAACTAGGATACCAATTTTTGACTTTTCATCAAGCTTCTCTCTCTTCACATTTGGAATATGAACATGGAAAATGCTACTAAAAATTCTAAGGTGAGCAATAGAAGGTTTAAAACCATAACAGGCCTCATATGAAGTTTTCTCCTCCAAGGCATTAGTTGGTAGCCTATTGAGGAAACAAATAGTAGTATTTACTGCTTCTGTCCAAAACTTATTTGGTAGTCCCTTCTCAAATAGCAAACACCTTGCCATTTCCATGATGGTTCTATTCTTTCTTTCACTCACGCCATTTTTGTTGAGGTGTGTAGGTGATTGTAAATTGCTGCTCAATGCCTATATATTCATAAAATTTTTGAAATTTGTCTGATTTGTACTTTGTGCCATTGTCTAATCTTAGTATCTTCAATTTCTTCCCTGCTTGAATATCAATCCAAGCTTTAAACTTCCAAAACATAGCTACAATATCTACCTTGCTTATAAAAAAATAGACCCAACACATTCTGGAATAATCATTTATGAATGTAATAAAAGATTGACAACCATTCAAAGATGGTGCTCCCATTGGTCCATAAACATCTGTATGCAATAGTTAAAGCTTTTCAAAATTTCTCCATGATTGACTAGAAAAAGGGAGCCTTTTTTATTTCCCTTTCTCGCAAACTTCACACATAGCACTATCATTATATATTACATGCATATTATGCACAAGATTAAGCTTCCACATCTTCCCAAGATAGGAAAAACTAAAATGCCTAAGTTTTGAGACATCAACTGAACTAAGAAGTGCAACCTTACTAAACCTTAAATTATGTAAGTCTAATGGGAAACTTCTATGATGCATCATAATAAATAACACCTCTACACCATTAGGATCATATATGACACAAGATTTATTTTTGAACACAAGGGAGAAAGTCTTTCTCTAAAAATTGACCCACACTAAGCAAGTTTTGATTAATTTTAAGCAAATAAAGAATATCAAAGATTAATTTTGTACCTAAAGATGTCTTTATGGTTACAACACATTTACCTTTTGTTTGTATTTTGGACCCATTACCAATTCTCACTTTAGTTTGGCATGTTTTTTCCAAACTATTGAAGAGACTTTCATATGCTGTCATGTGATAAGTGCAACCACTATCTATGAGCCAAATTTTGTCATTGCTCATATCTGGACAACACATAGTTATGAATAGCCTCTCCTCCACTTCTTGTGGTTCTATAATAAGGGCTTACTGATTTTGCTTTCTATTTCTGCAAATCCTTGCAATGTGTCCCTTTTGCTTGCAAATCTTGCAACGAGCATCTAGCCTTCTCCAGCATGATTTTTCTATATGGTTATAATTACCTTAATGAGAGCACATAAGGATTTTCTCTTTCTTTTCTACTGCATTATTGCTTTCCACATGATTCTTTTGTCTATATTATCATTTGCTAGTAACATGATGCCACTAGACTGGACATGCTTCTGTTTTGCCACAAAAGCTTCATTAATGACACCATTTTGCTTGAAAGCTCTCCTTGTCTCGAGAGCTTCAAGTAAGTTTATGAAATCTGACAGCTTTATAGTAGCAATATCCTTCAATTCCTCAAGTGAAGATATTTTAGACTTAAATTTCTTAGGCAAACTAATAAGGATTTGCTCAACAATCCTTTGATCAGTAATAGGTTCATTAAGCAATCTGATTTTATTTACAAGAGTTGTAATTCTCTCAATGAAATCCTTTTTCATTTTCATTCTCCTTATTTTTATTAAGCATGAACTTTCTCTTAAGATTTAAAATCTGCATCTGCTTTATCTTGTCATTGCCATGGAACTCCTTCTTCAAGTAATCCTATATTTCTTTAGCAGTTTGAAAGTAAAAGAATCTTCTTAAAGATGGATTTAAAGACTACTATATAAAGGCAGCTCTTGGCTTTGAATTTCTTAGTCTTCTCTTCATTAAAGTGTCAAATTTGAGCCACTGTTGGGTTATTTGGTAGAGGGTGAGGATCTTTATCAGTTTCAACTATCTTTTATAAGTCAAAAGCTTGAAGATAACATTGCATCTTGACAGCCCATGAAGAATAGTTATCACCATTAAGAATGGGAGGTGTAATGAATGAAAAGCACTTAGTGATACAAAATTTGCCATTTTTTAATCTAAGAAAGACAATAAAGAAAGGAGAAGAAAGGATAGTGTTTGGGTTTAGAAAATTTGCTCACTTGTTTTCTCTCAAAAAACTAAAGAATGGACTTCAACTCACAAGTCCCTTAAGAACATTAGTGCTCTAATACCAATTGTTGATTTTTAAGAAGAAAAAATAGAAGAAGAGCTGATGCTTGTATTGCTTAAGTTTTCATTAAATGAACTTGAACTTAAATACATAGTAAGCTAATGAGTATAAGAGAAATTAATTAAAACAAGTAATATAAAAAGCTGAAAAGTAGCACAAAATATCAGTATGTGTGTTACAAGTAAACTAAGCATGCAACTAAATTAAGCATGTTGTAATCATAATTAATAAAGCTCATAAATTAAAACAAGAAAACAACTTGCAGTAAACATAGACAAAGTATTCAAAGCATGCTTGATTGTTAACACTCATGGAATACCAAATGATGCTCAATTCTCTCTTTAGATTGGTGAGATATCTATAGTGTTCTTGGTTGAATTGGCATTGTGTACCACAAACATAGATCAATTGTGCATTTAGATTATTGGACAATATAAAGCTACTCATGTTACTTTTGGTTATTTTTGACTAGCTTCCAATGTGGATAAAGGCTATAATATTCATGTTGTTTTCATATGATCTATAAAGTTGTTAATTCCATAAGCTCTGAGTTACATAAAAAAATATTTCCATAGCTTTTTCTTTTTAATTTAGTGCATCCATTATTCAGTGTTTGTATTATTTTCAATAAAAAACACTTTATAAAAGAGTAAATTTTTTCAATATTTATTTTTCAGTATATAAAACTTGAATTTAAAATTTTCTTTAAAAAATTTAAATTTCTAACCACTTAAATCAACACATATTTAATCTATCAAAAATCTAATAACACTACATAAATAATTCTCTTGGTTGTCCCAAAGTTAATAGATCAAACTCAATTGTCATAATATATACACTGATTTGGATGTAATATTGGCAACCTTTTTTTTTTGCTTTTGAAAATATCAAAATATAGAATTTTAAAAAATGGATTGCATCGCTATTTCCTCCCATAGATTCAAGCTTAAAAGAAAGGAAATTAATGATCATTACTTTTCTTTATAAGCTAACTTTATTATTAGAAATAATAAAGCCTTTATTTCCATTATAATATTACCATATCTAACAAAAAGCGAACACTAAGTAATAATTTGTAAAGGTGAAAATAATAGTAGATTTGTGAGCATATCCAACCTTATCACCTTTAATAATTTATTTTTTAGGAAATATAAACTTCAATAATTGAATGAATATCTTTTTAGCTTTCAACAAGTGACGGCCAAAAAGTTTAATTTAATCAGTAATTACAAACTTATAATCGTAATTTATTAACACTGAAGGGAAAAAAAATTAAAGACAATCATTAGAAAAGGTCTAATTTGTCCAATTCATGTAGCTAACCATGTCCAATTAGCTAGCCATAAGAAATATGGCACCAACATCAAGAGGTACAACAATACAAGATTTAATCTAAAGACATACACTACCTTGAAGCTTTGGCATTTTAACACATAAAATAAGAAGATAACAAATATTAAACATTTGTTACAATTAAAACACTTTTTTTACAAGCATATTGAAGAATATTGAGAGAAGTCACTCTGGTAGTAGTTGTATCCATGCAAGTAATTGATTCATTTGCATTGCTTTTATTGTATATTGATACACCAAATATATCTACAATGGCGTATCTATTTGCTTGAAATGAAACATCAAGATACATATATACACTACAAGACTAGTTTTCTTCTTCTCAGCATCTATAGCTTGTTAAAGTTCCAATGCAAACTCAAGCTTTTCCATCACATCATGCATCAAAGGCCTCTCCATCCTATTATTATGCACACAACTTTCTACAAACTCCATGAATTTGTAGTATAGTTCTTTCAGCAATTAGGAAGTTGATGTCCTAGTTGATTGCCCTTTATAAGCTTCCACAACAGGATAATAATTAGTGATAAGCACCATTATATTTCTTCCTCTCTCTCATTTAACAAAAGAAAATAAAGCAAAACAAAGAGAGAACCACTATTAAACCACTCACACTCCTAAAAATTGCAATAAGCAAAGTTCTTATCCTATCAGACTTCTTAGTTAGCAATGGCTGGAGCAATGGCGATAGGGGTGGTAGTCAAGGTATAGATGATTGTGAGTTAGGTCCAAAAAGATTGCCATCTATGTTGTTCAATCTGAAAACTTCTATTCCATTCAAGAAACCATTAAGATTCTCACTAAGTACATTTGGATGAATCATTATATGAAGTAGGTAATTTATGGTCTCTCCTTGCTTCCTAGCATGGACAATATAGTCCTTGTAAATGGAAATCAGGTTACCACCACTGAATTTGATGACATCAAGACTTTCCTCAGCCATTAGGTTGTTGATAAAGATGTCAAATCATATTTCATTTATCTTCACTTCTAAAAAATATTCATAGAAGTGGAGTCTTACCAGTTACCTATATTCAAGATGAACTAGTACCTCCCAAGTCAAATTATCTTTAGTCCCTTCTCCCATTGATTGGCTCGACTTATAGGCATTAGCAAGTGCTATGTAAGCTTATATTTTTGAATAATTTAGAGAATCATTTATTTTTGCTGAAATTACAGAGTCTGATAACATATAAAAGATGTCATTATTGCATGATCTGTACATGCTAGTATCATATGTGGGTGATATGAAATTTCCCCCAACTTTTAACCAACAAACCATTGAAAGTACTATGTCATTTTGGACCTTGAGAGTCCTGTTCTAGCTAAGGAATCTGATTCCAGGGCCATCTAATGGAGTGTAATAAAGATAGGTCAGCATCAACATGATCTCTATTCCATTGATGAAGACATAAGAGTCATTTGAATCAACCAAATTAGGAGCAAAAGTAATATTTAGCTACTATTGGTGTTCATCAACATTTATATAGAATTCTCTAAAGAAAGTTTCTACTAGCCAATTATCAGCATAGAGGGAATGATGTGTGTAATTATTTATATATATTTAACTTGAATTTTAATGATTTTTGTATAAATATTCAAATTAATTTAGGTAGGAATTAGGCCTAAATAAGAATTATTTTGGTTTGATAGTTTATTTAGGTTTTATTTATTTTTGTAATTAATTTATTTCTATTAGAAATTTTATTCAAGTGAAATAAATATTCTCTTTTTTCTTTTAGGAAACTAGGTAAGGATTCTAAAGAAATCAAGGATTTTCATGAGAAGATCATGTTAAGGGCAACATGGTTTGGCAAACACCTATGTCATTGCCTATGCAATCTATTGGAATGCAAGCTTTATCTCACACAGGTGCAACACGAGTGTGTTGCCACTGGTTCATCTTTCTGTTTGAATTAAAGAAGTTTTGAAAGTGCAACACGATTTCAAGAATGGTCGCGTTTGAAAGTATGTAACCTTCTTAAATCATCAAAAGCAACAAACAAGAGCTTAAGAAGGAAAATAAGGGTGTAAGGATTGAAGTAGCACTTAAACGAGTTTTATCTATTCTTCTTCACTCTCTTATTATTTATTTTATTGTTTATAACACTATTTTTGGCTAAGCTCTTTTTAAGGTTTAGGTTAAGAGTAGCTATCCTATGATGTGATTGAACTCAAGTTTTATTAATTTGATTTTTAATTAATTTTATGAGTTGCTATTCATGTCTTGTATTCAATTAAGGGCCTAATTGATTGCATGTTTATGGGTAGATTCACTAATGAAAGTTAGGAGAATTTATTAGCTTTAGACTCATAAGACCTAGACCACTCGACCACGAGAGTAGGCAAACTCTTTAGGGAACTATAACAGTTGGCAAGGGTCTACGGTGTAAAACTAATAATTATTAACAAACTTAATGAGTTTTGATTAAATTTATAATCATGAGAGTAGGTGAAACTTTAATCTTGACATGCTTAATTAAACTTAAGAGAGTTTTTAGGTATTTTGTAACAAGTACCCTTAACTGAATCAATATGTTTAATAATTAAGTGTTCATGATCTGATTGGAATAGTGAAACTAAACCTAAGCTTTATGTTTTTATCATTTGTATTTCTTTTAATTTCAGTTGTTTGAATTTATATTTTGATTTTGTTTATTACTTTATGGATTTGCTAGTTAGGAAGATAAGTAGAAATATTAGTACTTAGTATTCAATCCTTGTGGGAATGATATCTTTTATGCTACAATTAATAATCCGTGGACTTACAGGTTTGAACACAATAAGTTTTTGGCGTCATTGCTGGGGATTGCTAATATTGCTATTAATTTAATTTTTACTTATCTTAGACTAGCATTTTGTTTTAATATTGATAAATAATTTGTCATGGATAATGATGGATTTTCTTATAAATTTAAAGGTCTAGTGCATGTGAGCCTATGTATAATGTAGAACATATGCCATTTAATTATTTTCCATCTTCTTTTTAGGTTTGTAATTGGTGTGGAGAGAACCACAATGGGGCGTATTGCCAATATTATTCATGTTCACCTCTACAACCTCACTATAACCCATCTTGGAGTAATTATATAGATCATACTTTGAGTTATTAACAAGAGGAGACCAAGAGTTTTAAAGACCAATTGTTGGTGATTAAGATAGAACAATTCATGTTTAAAATGACTACACATACAAAAGCTTTGGTTGCACTAATAGAAGATCAAAAGAAGAACCGATTGCAAATAGATCTAACTACAGAAATTCAAAATGCAAGCTTCAAAAAATTTCAAATGTGTGCACTAATTAATTGTTCAAAGCAACTAGCACAAGAAGAAAGTGTATGGGATGAAGAGAACACTTTAAGTCAATATGATGAAGTCACTTTTGGGTTATGCCCTAATGAGCAAGAAGAGATGATCACTAAAGAAATTTAACAAGTCTCCCACAATAAGAATTAGTCTATAGACATCAAGGATAATGAGGTACAAAGTCACTCAACTTAATTTCAAGATGAGTTGGATGAGAAAATCATAACATAACTTAAAGCTACATAGGATGAAGATGAAGATGAATCATCTATAAATAACAATGCATATGTTCCACATCCTATTATGGTCATATACGAGGAATCCATAAAAAGTGTTGGACTTTCTAAGAACCCACAAGAGAAGCCTTATATTCTTCAAGTAATTCTAAAACCAATGATTTGGCATGTGGAGTCCACACTTTATTAGCTAGCCAAAAGGGAGCCTACCAAAAGAAAGAAAAAGAAGAAGCTTCTAAGAACACTTCCTCATGTTCAGTTGCACCCATGATACTACATATTAAAGGGGTTAACCTAATGACCTAAAATTAGCATTTGTTGGGAGGCAACCCAATGTGTTTTCATTTATTTCTTTTTTTCACATTTATTTTTAGTTTGATTTTTTCTTTTTTTCTTGGTTTTTACTATTTTATTTTATAGGTCATCCAACATTTAGAGTGAGCATAAAAGGAAGACAAAATCTTACTAGGGAAGTCCTCATTTTATTTTTCTAATTTTAATATTTTTATTATTGAGGACAATGCTATAGATAAGTGTGGATGAGGATGCCCAATGTTAGGATTACATTTTATGGTTGTGTGTTTTATTTATTTTTGAATGGTTTATATGTTTTATTTATTTTTGCATGTGTATTTGTTAAATTAAGAAAATAAAAAAATATTTAAAATATTGTAAGGTTCATTAACTTTCAACTTGATTTCTCCACATTTATGGCAAAACTTGTCCTTAAAATTTTTAGTTTTGGTTTTGTGTAAAATTGATGCTTAATTGCAATTAGAGGGAAATAGTGGATAAATGTGCATTCCTCATTCAATTATTAAAACATTGAATGGTTTATCAATTAAGATGGTTGTACATGGTCATTATGTATGAGACATTTAGTTTTTATAACTTAAGCATGAACTTAGAAGATTGAATTTGAGCATGATTTTGGGAGAGAATGCATTTTGTTGATAATTCTAGAAAAAAAATCTCTCTTTTCTTTAGTAAGAGCAGGTACCTAAATCAAAATATTTATATGCTCTGAATCTACTCCAATGCTCTAATTAGAGTAAAAGTATTTAAAGGACCCACTTGATGATATCCATGCTTAGTAATATAGGAATGATGGGGGATGACTAAGAGTGTGATGATTTGATTAGAGAGAATAAAAATTATGAGATAGAGTGCAAAATACACTCATCAAATAAAAGAAAAGATGTTGTGAAGTTGAACACAACCAATTTTGTTTTCAAAGAAAAAAATTTTCAACTTAAATGCTTTTATTTTAGAGTTGTGTTCATTAGATTTCAAAGAGTTATATGCTTGAGTTGTGATTAGTAAATTGTTCATATATGATGCATTTTTTTTCTGATCATCTTCTTTAGTAAACATTTTCAGTCTCGGTGTTATCGGTTTGCATATCTTAGAAACTATAATTCTTTGGTTATAGTTGAGCTAGTCTTTAAATTTCAAATTTGATTTTTGCTTGAAGACAAGCAAAGTTTTAGTGTGGGGCAATTTGATATGTGTAATTCTTTGCATATATTTAAGTTGAATTTTAATGAGTTTTGTATAAATATTCAAATTAATTTGGGTAGGAATTAGGCCTAAACAAGAATTATTTTGGTTTGATATTTTATTTAGTTTTTATTTGTTTTTGTAATTAATTTGTTTCTATTAGGAATTTTATTCAAGTGTTAACAAATATTCTCTTTTTCCCATAGGAAACTAGCTAAGGATTCCAAAGAAATCAAGGATTTGCATGAGAATATCATGTTAAGGGCAACACAGTTTAGCACACACCTGTGTTGTTGCTTATGCAATCTACTAGAATGCAAGCTTCATGTCATATAGGTGCAACATGGGTGTGTTACTACTAGTGCATCTTTCTGTTCAAATTGAAGAAGCTTTTAAAGTGCAACATAGTTTTAGTCACGATCATGTTTGAAAATGTGCAACCTTCTGGAATTATCAAAAGAGCATAAAAAAGAAGGAAAACAAGGGTTTAAAGATTAAAGCAATGCTTCAACAAGTTTTATCTATTCTTCTTCTTCACTCTCTTATTATTTATTTCATTATTTGAAAAACTATGTTTGGCTAAACTAGGAGTAACTATTTTATGATGTAATTGAACTCAAGTTTTATTAATTTGATTTTTAGTTAATTTTATGAATTGCTCTTTATGTCTTCTATTAAATTAAGGGCCTAATTGAATGCATGCTTATGAGTAGATTCACCAATGAGAGTTAGGAGAATTTATTAACTTTAGACTCATAGGACTTAGACCACTCAACCATAAGAGTAGGTGAGCTCTTCGGGGGACCATGATAGTAGGTAGGAGTCTATGGTGGTAAACTAATAATTATGAAGGAACTTAATGAGTTTTGATTAACTTCTTAATCACGAGAGTAGGTTAAACTTTAATCTTAATATGCTTAATTGAACTCAAGAGAGTCTTTAGGTATTTTATAACAATTACCCTTAATTGAAATCAATTTTTTTTAAGAATTAAGTGTTCATTATCTGATTAGCATAGTGAAACTAAGCTCTATGTTTTCATCATTTATTTTTTTAATTTTAATTATTTAAATTTATATTTTAATTTTCTTAATTAATTTATTGATTTGCTAGCTAGGAACACAAGTAGAAATATTAGTACTCAATATTCAATCCTCATGGGAATGATATCTTTTGTACTACAATTCATGATCCATGCTGTAAACAATGGGGTTTAGTGCGCGTTCAAAATTTTAGCAACCACGACATTGTTTGAGCTTAGGGCTCTAGATAACACACTAACCATTGTCACTAAGACATGGCATGGAGATGAGGAGTCACCACTCAGGGTAATAACTGGGACAAATCAAAAAGGTGGTACTCGATTCCTTAAAAGAAAGCTAGCACCACAACCAGGAGATTCTGGATACGGAATACCAACTTCTTTCAATCTCGTGTTCTTTTAGAATTACTTTATGAATTATTATGTTATCCTCTATTTACATGTAATTTCATATAAACCTTTATTCTAGCAACTAACTCCAAGGCAAACTAGTCATAAAAAATACAAGTAAATAATGCATTCAATATAATCCCTAAGTTAGTCTAATCTACATTGATTTTAATTAAATGGGCTAAATCTACATGCTTTTTAATAAAGTGAGTCTAAAGGACCTAATTCCTTTTAATTTTAATTAAGTGAACCTAAGTCTATTTCTTTCAATTCAAAAATGGGCCTAAATCTACAAATTATGGAGTATTTAAATTAATGGACCTAATTCTACATGTTTTAATTTTAAGGTGATCTTAAATCTACAAATTATGAAAAAAGCTTAAAAATAGGCTAAGTCTAATTAATTAAATTATATTAAGTGGGCCTATGTCTAATTTACTAAATAGGCCTAAGTTATCTTTAACATAAATCTACTTAATTAAGGGTCTAAAATGCATTTTAATTAATTAAACCTAAAAACCCTAAATTTATTTAAGTGGATTAGAATCTAATGTGGGCTTAAGGCCCAAAACACATAAAAAAATAAATAAGTCCAAAAATAAATAAAACATATTAAAACAATTAAATAAAAGATCGAACAACTAATGAAATTAATTCCTTTTGAAAAACCCTAATTTTCATTAACATGCAACCTAAAATTAATCTACTTCCACTATTGATTTTAATTAATTATGCAATTAAAACCCTAATTTTACTAACCAATTAATCAACATAAACATGAAATCACACATAAAATTCCATTATTTCCGCTATTAGGGCTATTACAATAATTCATAGAAAATAATAATAAAAATAATTAATACACACCAAAAAATATAAATAAAATAAAGCAATAAATAAAAAATAAAAATCCTATAAACTATGTCTCTACAAGATCTTATCCATGGAATTCCATGGACTTCTTATGGATTCAATCCTCCAAACATGATCATCATGTATTTTCCTCCATAATCACCATGAAAAAAAAAGAAACAAAATTATGATTAGTAAATAAATTATAATAATATAAAAGAAAAAATCAATAAAATCAAAAAGAAAAAAAAGAAAAGAAGAATATGGAGAAGATGATGCTTATGAATTATTTTAATGGAGTGCTCCTCTGATTTTGTAAAATCACCGTTCTTAATAGGTCTTTGAATCTTATTCTTCAAAAATCCTCCAAAGATCTTCAATTAATCAATTAAGCAAAAGGGGAATTTTTATAGAGAATGCTCTATCAAAACAATTAACAAAGGAAAAGAGTCAAGTATGCCTTTTCCTAAGAAAAATCCACAAGCCAAAAGACAATTTGGCGTTGAGAATGCTCTTCAAAATATCAAAATAAAAGCTGTGAATAAGAGTACTGCCCCTGCAAGATACCCCCTAAAGTAGCCAAAATACCTCATTTATAGTGAGATAACCCTTCAAACCCTATGTATAAATTGATTCCTAAAAGAATTCTATTTCCTTAAAAATATCAAATAATAATCAAAAATAATTTTAAGAAAGTTTTAGACCAATCAGGATTCAAGAAAAAGATATTTTTATTTTTGAAAAAATCAGAAAACCAGACGAAAAATTCTAATTTCGATTGGAATTAATGTAATTTCGATCAGAATTACATAATTATGATCAGAATTAGTGTAATTCTGATCGATATTGCATAATTTCGATCGAAATTATAGAAATTTGACCACTTTTTTAACTTTTAATTACAAAAAGGTCCCTAAAAGAATTTAAGTTTTGCAATTAGGTCCTTAACAATATTGCAATTTAGTCCTTGAAAATGTTAAATCATTTTTTTGAAAAATGCAATCAAACCTCTGAAGTTTTAAAGTTTAAGCGTTGAAGACCTATTCATGACATTTTCATCATTGGAGTCCTTTATCGCATCCATAACTCATCATCCTAAAATTGGGTGCTTACACATGCTCTTGTGCGTTTGAACACAACAAAGACTAAAGTTATTAAGTAATGTGTAAGGCTTAATTTTGATAATGAAGCAATCATCAGACCTATTAAATCGACTCTGATATAAAGCAAGATAAAAATACAGTTCGGTAAACTTCTAACCATAAGTGATAGAGAAGCTGTAAGTGAATGTGAATTAGGATCGAGAGACACGGGTAGTCATGTAAGGGACATTCATGATAGAGCTGCCTAGGAGGCCTACTTTAGCAGTTGTTGACTTGTTATTAAGTTGTTCAATGAGACCTAAATTTGGGTTCAAGTCTGGTGTCCAGTCACAGCCATCAAGTAAAATGTTATTGTCATTAGAACCACATTTGATAAAGATGGGGTTTGTTGGAGTATAAGGAGGCTTGGAGATGGCGAAAGCATTTCCATAAAAGAAGCAAAACATAAAAAAAGACAAGTAAGCATTTTGAAGGATTAAGAAGTTGTTCATAGACGCGAAAAAAGTGAAAAGAAGTAAAAGAGTAAAAGAAACAAAATGGTTACACATATCTTTATAATATGATTTTTTTGGGCTTATTAGAGCCTGAATTGTGTGTATATATATTGTAAGATGATCAATAAGAAGTAGAGGAAAAGCTTAGTTTGAAAGCTAGAATTGTAAGTTTTATTTAGTGAGAGTCTTAGGATATTCAAAGCATCTTAAAAGCTAAAAGCTTTTATAGGTAACTTTTTAATTAAGATCTTTAATAAGGTTTAGGTTGGGCTTTAAAAATCACAAGTAATTAAATTACTTAGTGCATTTAGAATTATATGTGATACACAGGCACAAGCCAGTATCTGGGACCTACTCATGGCCTCCAAAAAGCATAGGGATGCCCTTGTTAGAGCATCAGTTGAGGCAAAGATTACCACTAATGCCTCACCTTATAAGATGATAGCCTTTTTAATGAAAGCTCCCTCTAATGCAATCACATTTTTAGACGAAGATTTGCCCCTCGAGAGAAAGGTCCATAACCATCCTCTCTTTATAAAACAATTGTTAGATATAAAAAGACTCTGTGTGTTATGGTGGATGACGGATCTACCATTAATGTTTTCCCCTTAAGGTTGCTATATAAGTTTGAGATGAATGTTGAAAACCTAGAAGAATCAAATGTGGTCATACGAGCCTATGATGATTCAAAGAACCCAGCCACTAACACTTTCAAAGTAGTAGTCACAATGGAGGTTATTGAATTAATAATAGAATTTACTATCTTAGACATCCTTCTAAATTTTTCCCTACTTCTAGGAAGACCTTGGTTCCACCTACTAGGGGGCATACCTTTCATTGTGCATCAGAAGATCAAGTTCCCTTTTAACGGAAAGGTCATTGCCATCTCTGTTGAAACAAACAATATGACTGCCTGTGTAAATGTTGTTCTACTAGGATTTCAGGTTTTTATAATCAGTGATGGTCATGTCGATCCTAAAGTTGCTGCTATAATGAAGAAGAAGCAATATCTACCTGGAATAGAATTAGGAGAAAGGAACATTAGGGTCATAGAATTTGCAGACTTCCAAGGATAAACCAATAGATATGGTCTAGGGTATGATCTTAAAAAGGAGACTGGGGCTAAGAAGCCAATCTCTTTTGTGGTTGAACGCTTAACCTAAATCTACTAAGGACAAGTTGAGAAATGGGTAAGCAACAGAATCGAGAAATCAGGATTTAAGATCTTTAATGACACCCTCAAAGGAGCACTCACTAGAGATGGTTATTGAGATTGACATTAATAAGCTAATGAGAAATCTGGAACTGGAATCTAGGAGTAAGACTATCAATTATGCTCAAGCTATTGCCATCCTTGAATCAAGCATCGATGATATCTTCTTTAAAGACATTGATAAAGATGATCTCTGTACTTTTTCTTTATTTGAAACTGATGATGTAATAAACTCCAAAGTTAATGAAATAAAGTCAAATTTTACTTACTTGTTTGATGTCTTTCTTAACGGTAGTGTGCATTGCATTGATTAAATCATTAGCATATTTGACATTCATTCCATATGCACTGAATCATTTAACATTGGCACAGAATCTGAACCATGCATTCTACATATTTTGACAGATGTTACCCTTGAGGAGAGGAGATGAATTGAAAAAATATTAATAAAATATTCAAAAGTATTTGCCTGGATGTATAACAATATGCCTAATATTGATAGAGACATTACTCAACACTTCATTCCTACTAAAGATGTGTACAAATCAGTAAAGCAGAAACTGAGAAGACTCATACTAGAATGGGCCAAACTAGTGAAAGAAGACATTGAGAATTCCTAGAGGTAGTAGATTATCTGAAATTGTTAGCAAATGTGGTGCCAGTTTGGAAGAAAGATAGAAGGGTTAGAATCTACATCAACTACAGTGATCTGAATAAGGCCTGCCTAAAAGATGATTTCCCACTACTGCACATAGATATACTAATTGATAGCACCGCCACATATGCAATGTACTCCTTCATGGATGGATTCTCTAGGTAAAATCATATCCTAATGGCCATTATCGACAAAGCAAAGATAGCTTTGATAATGCAATGGGGTACTTATTATTACAGAATAATGCCTTATGAACTAAAGAATGTGGGAGCAACTTACTAGTGAATGGCAACCTTAATGTTCCATGACATTATACATAAAGAGGTAGAGGTGTACATCGATGACATGATGGTCAAGTCAAAATCTAGGGAAGAACACCTGCTAGACCTCAAAAGAGTCAAAAAGTACAGTCTCAGGCTTAATATGAAGAAATACGTATTCAGTGTCACTTCAAGAAAGATACTAGGATATGTTGTTAGTTAGAATGGGATAGAAATGGATATGCACAAAGCAAAAGCAGTCAAAGAGTTGCCAGTGCCAAGAATAGAGAAATAAATTAGAGGGTTTTTAAGGAAACTGTAATTCATCAATAGATTCATTGCCAAGTTGATAGTAATGTGTGAACCAATCTTCAGGCTACTAAAAAAAGATCAGCCAGTTGAATGGAATGAATAGTGTCATCTAGCATTTAACAAGAATAGGAACTACCTAGCTAACCCACCAATTCTAAAACCACCTAAACCAGGGTACCTTTAACCCTACTTGTGGCCATTAAAGGAAATATAATTACTGTACTGTTAGCCCAAAAGGGCAAAATGAAGGCAGAACATACAATCTACTACTTATGTAAGAAGATGTTAATGTATGAGGAGAAGTATAGCCAAGTCGAATGAATATGCCTAGCAATGGTGTAGGCAATAAAGAAACTCAGACATTACTTCAGTCCTATAGAATTTAGGCTGTGTCTAAAATGGACCCATTGAAGTACCTCTATGAAGCTCCCTCTCTAGTGGGAAAACTTGCAACTAGCTCATGCTACTAATAGAATTCAATATGCAGTATATAACTAAGAAGGTAGTGAAAGGAAGAGTAGTGGCTGAATTCCTACCACTCAACCCCATTCCAAACTTAGAAGAGATCTAACTAGACTTCCTAGATAACCTTAATTCAGCCACCAAAATCCAAGGATGGCATATGTACTTTGATAAAGCAGTTAATTAGTTATGCATAGGAGTCAGTGTCATATTATAATCCCTAAAAGGTGAAGTAGTACCAATGCCAAAAAGCTCAAATTCTGCGTAACAAATAACAAAAGTAGAATACAAGGCATGCACACTCAGAATAGAAGCACTAATACCCCTCGATGTTATAGAAGTCAAAATCTTCAAAGATTCCGTGCTAGTCATCAATCATGCCATGGAAGAATGGGAATTGAAAGAGAAACACTTAAGGCCTTACCTGGACCACCTGAGGTTACTTACCATGTCCTTCCAAAAATGCAAATTCATTCATCTCCCATGAATCATAATCAGATGGCAAATACACTTGCTTCCTTAACATCGGTATAGGAAGGGCCATCCAAAATGCCCATTAAGCCTTTAATTCTACTCAAATTAGGATAACCTTATCATAAGAAATAAAGAATAGAAGATAGAAATAGTTGAAAAACCCTAGTTCTACAACATCCAGAGATATCTAAGGGAACAAGCCTATATTGATCAAGCAAATGAAAGAGATAAAGTAGTTATTCGATCATTAGCATCAAAATTCATGTCTCACCAAGGTGTGCTATACAAAAGAACCTTAAAAAATTTATAACTCCTATATCTAGATGAAACTAAGGCTGCAAGAGTAATAGAAGAAGTATAAAAGGGCATTTATGGTCCACACATGAATGGAGCAATCCTAGCTAAGAAACTAATCAGAAAAAGGTTCTTCTAGATAATGATGATGGAAGATTGTATCAAATTTGTAAAGAAATGCCACAAGTGTTAGATCCACGGGAATGTTAGCCACCTTCCCCTAATAAAATTGTACTACATCTCCTTTCCATGGCCTTTATCATCATGGGGACTAGCATAATTAGGGAAATCCACTCGATAGCCTTTAACAGACATAGGTTCGTCTTAGTGGCAGTGGACTACTTCATAAAGTGGGTCAAAGTAGAATCATTCACAAGGATAGGAGCCAAGCAAGTGGCCAAATTCATCAAAAGACATCTATTTTATCGATATAGGATCCCCCATGACATCATCTCTAACAACAGTGTCCAATTCCAAGGGGAAGTTAGAGAGCTACTAAAGAGTTATAAGGTGGAACATCACAAATCTTCTCCTTAACAACCACAAGTAAATGGGGCCGTTGAAGCTGCAAATAAGAATATTAAGAAGATTTTATAAAAAATGACTCAGATTTGTTAAGATTGTGCAGACATATTTCCATATACCTTATGGGGGGTACCAAATAATAGTTAGGACTTTAACTGGAGCAACTCTTTTCTCGCTAGTATATGAATTAAAGGCAGTGCTTCTAGTTAAAATAGAAATCAAGTCTCTTTGAGTAACGATAGAATCTGAACTGCTAGAAGTACAATGGGATCAGTAGAGGCACAATAATCTCACCCTCTTCGATAGTCAAAGGCTTAAAGCACTACACCATAAACGGTTGTATCAGACTTAACTAACTAAAACCTTCAATAAGAAAGTGAAACACAATAGTGTGAAAGCAGGAGACTAGGTGTTAAAGCAAATGAGATAGAATATTCTAGACCTGAAAGGGAAATTTATACTAAACTGGAAAGGCCCAAACTTGGTCAAACATATATTATCAAAAGGAGCAATCAAGGTAGTGGATTCTGAAGGCAACGAATTCTTCGAACCTGTCAATACATACCGCTTAAAAAAGTATTACGTCTAGGGCATAAAAAATTCCACTGAGTTGAAAAACCTAAAAATGGCAGCTCAGGCAAAAGTTAGGGACACCCCGCTAGGTGGAAAACCCTGCATAGGCAACTTAGGCAAAAGTTAGGAAAAGAGAGAAAATACTTAGCTAAAAAACATGAGAAGGCTAGTAAAGGATAAGGGTAACCTTGAGTTTAAAATTTATATAAATGCACCTATTCTTTTCTTAAATGATTTTAGTGAAATGAGAATGATTTCCAATTTATGCAAAATGTCTTTGAAAAATGCAATACATTTCATCATCATGAATTCCACCAAGCATGCTTTGCATTTCATTTTATTACATGACCGCAGCTCTTACTCTCTATTTGACATAATTCACTATCATCAAAGCTTAAAAAAAAGCCTGGCTAGGTGTGAAAAGCTCTGAGAGGGGACACCATAGGCAAAAAAGGAAAGAAAAAGAAAATCCAGTTGAGCATGAAATGCTTTGAAAGGAGATGCCTTAGGTAAAAAAGGGAAAAATAGAAAGAGGTAGGTAAGAGCAAAAGTAAATATCATCAGTAATACATAGCAAGAAACATCATCATGCAAGCATCATATAGCACATATGGGATAAATGCCCAGATACAACACCTAGAGTCCATAGCCTCAAGAAAATGATACAACAAAGCAAACCACAGTCCAAAAGTCCTACACCTAGCTCATAAAACAACTACATCAGCCATAGTTGCCATCAAAAGCAAGCACTAGTGATGCTTAAGAATATCCCTCATCTGATCTGGGGTCATCATCATTCATCGCAAAGGATGATAGCTGCAACTTCAGCTCACTAATACGATCACGATAAGCTGTATGCTCCTACTCCCATTCATGACTAGCATGATGGTGTTCAACTTGCATGACATAGAACATATCATACATGCATACATAAAATATATGCATAAAATAAATAAGTACAATAAAGGAAGCATACCCTATGAGTGGTTGCAAACTCCAAAAAGCATTACTGTGCATTCCCTGTAATAGTATACCAATATTGACCAGAGGAGATAAGAATCTACAAGGATGAGAAAATAAGTTAATCACCATTCACTGACTAAATAAAGCAAACACAAAATAAGTTGAATAAAACATGAACATGAGTGATGTTAGGAAGAGCAACACCTGACTGAGAAAAGCCAAGGCAAGGTAGATCAAAATGCACTACTCTACTAAAGATGTCCGTCCTAAGAAAAACCAAGGATGGCTGAACTGTCAAGTCCCTAAGAATAGTACTACCAAAAGCTACATAGCTAGAATAGGCAATCACCTTAATTTGAAACATGCCCTCATTCTCCTCAAAATGAGACCCAGATCTCTTCCGATAAGATCCTTACCACTATAAATAAGCTCTCATAACTCATGTCAATTATAGTTTATTACTAATAAAGTTCATTACATGTTCACAAAAAATAGGAATAAAAGCCTACCAAATCAGAGGAAGCAACTCTTGATGATCCACATGATGGCCCATGAGATGCATTTGCTTCAGGAGGTAGAGGTAAAGGAAAGTGCCACTAGCCACAATATCAATCAGATGAGGGATCAATATAAGGCAAGCCCATACCCTTTAAGAGCCTCTCGAAGGAGTATCCCATCATGGCAGCAGCAAGCTTGTCACCACTAAGCTCATAGCCCTAAAACATGTCACTGAGGGGAGGAATAAGGACTCTCCTTACAAATGAACCATCCTACCAATGATGAACTCACTCGCCCAAATACCACACTCTGCTAGTAAGGCTAATAAGCAACACTCGTCTCTCAATCAACTATTATATAGTCACTATCTTTGTCATCCAATGTGACCTCACCACCCACCAATAAAGGAAGATCAGCTCAAAAGGTAAGAATGAATAAAGAATCTCTGAAAGAGAAACAACCAACACAACAGGAGCCAGACGTACCTGATTAGGGAAAACCTACACATGTAGTCCTGAGCCACTGTATAATCCTCAATCAAATTAGTAGTCCTACTAATCCAGCAAGAATAATGAAGAAAGCCATCCTCTAGAAAATGCTCGACAGTTGGACAAGGGAGAACCCCAAACTCTTAGGCCCAAATCTATTAAAACCAAGAAGATAGAAAAAATAAACTAAAGATAAAAAGTAAAAAGAATAGACATGAGAACTCCTACTCACATCCAGCATGAATAAGCATCCGTAGATCTTCGAGCCACCTTGATAATATCTCAATAAGCTATCCAGATCCCTTAGAACAAGTAGCAATTATAGTCTACTTATACTTACAGTGTTTAGGAAGATGATAGCACTTAACAAATAAAACAAGAATCAATGAGCTAGCTACTCTGTCAAAATAAGATCGGTATTATGCATCATCCACATGGTGAAGATGAACTCATGAAGATGAACTCAGTGTAACAAGTGAGGTCTCGACAACCAGACACCATAGGAGTGGCCACCCTAAACAACTCCATGGTAAGGTGCCTCCTCGCTATCACAGAAGAGTACTCCTCCTCACTGAAGGGAATAGACTCTCCAGAAAAGCTCAAGCCCATAATAGCAGTAAATTCTAGAGGAGTGATGGTCTTCTCCCTAATAGGCAAGTGAAAAATATGTGTCGTGTCCATCAGCCATTCAATTAATGCATACATAGCAATCTGACTCAATGCATATGAGTCATAAGAAAGTATAGTGATAATCCTATCAAAACCCACCCCTCCATGTAACCATTTGCTTCACACATAATGGAACGCCATGATAGTACATGTTGACCCTATTAAAACTACTAGGTAGCATAGTCACAGACCTACAAGGTTATAAATAAAAGGTACTGTAAGCACCCAATTTCAGGATGCAATTGTGCACAGTTGCAATATAAGCCCCTATGATTAATTCATTTAAAAATTGAACTTGGTTGTTGATTTTCTAGACTTTTAGGGACTAAATTGCAACATTTTTTAGGATTTGGTTGCAAATAAGTCAATTTTTCAGGGGTCTTTTAGTAATTAAAAGTTAAAAAAATTTAATTAGGATCGATATTTAAACTGCTGATTGGCATTACACAATGCCAATGTGTAAAAGTCCCATTTTTCAAATTTTCGCATATTTTTTCTGATTTTTTATCGATTTTTTCAATGTTTTGATTGGTTAAAAGTTGAATTTTATAATTATTTTTTATCTGAAAAATATTTTGACACATTTAAAACATGCAACTTTCAAAAATCAAATCCTTATCAGAGGATATGAGTCTATTCCTCCAAAGGAGGAAGCCAATATATGCAGACTCTACATTTAAAAGCAGAGTCTGCATGTGTGCGAGAAGGAGATTTTTTTGACATAGAAAGAAAAAAGTGGAGACTCACACACAAACCCTAAAAAACTTAGATGCCACTGAGAACACCCTGTGCACCAAAAATTTCCATTTTTTGTCGAAGCTTTTTTTTATACGGTTCTTTCAATAAGAACAATCCATCATTGTTTTCTTAATCTGAGTCCAGAAACAACAATAACTCAATTTCCACAGTGAAAATTCTAGTTTGAGGGGCTAAAAAGGGCATTTGCACAGCATTTAAAATCATCAGTGTTATTTTCTATTTCATTTTTTTATTCTTTTCTATTATTTTATTTTTATAATTTTTCTTTTATTTTTTTATTTTTTTGATTATTTAATTTGACTATTAGTCTTATTACTTTTGTGTTTTTTTGTTTTGATGTCTGCATATGGATTAAGGAGGATACTACCTGTGTTTAGATGAATAAAAGGTCCATGGAATGCCATGGAAGAATATGTGTTATCTTCCAATAGAACCTAGGATTTTTTTATCTTTATTTTGCATTCTGGTATCTTTTGTAGTTTTTTTAATTTATGGGTGTATAATTGTTTAATTTTAGGTTTTGTACATAGTTTGTAATAGCCCCAGTAGTGGGAATAATGAAAGATTTAATTTTCTGCACCTTAGAATTAATTAGTAAAACTAGGTTCACTGGGTAATCTTTTATAAAATTAATGGTGGCTTTAGTTAATTAGCGTTTGTATGTAATATATTAGGTCTTTTAGAAATCATATGTGAATGTGTTTTTATTTGATTTTGCTATTTTTTTTTATATTTTTGGGTTTTTTTTATATTACTTTGGGCCCCAAGTCTATGCTTAGGTCTAACTCACTTTAAATAGGCTTAAAAATGGTTTAAGAGTTTAAATAATTAAAATTAACTTAGGCCCATTAGGTTAATTAGATTTTAGGCCCACTTAGTTAATTAAAACTTGTTCAGACTTAGCTTAGCCCACTTAAATTCATTTCTTTTTAAAATAAATAGACTTAGGCCCTATTTCACTTAAAATAAAACCAAGTTAGACTTAGGCCCACTAATTTAACTTTCCTTTAAAATTGAATAGACTTAAGCTCATTTCTTAGGTAGACTAAAATAAATAGATCTAGGCTCACTAATTAATAAAAATCTAGGCCCACCTTTAGTCCATTTCTCACTTGTAAATAAAATGTACATCTAGCTAACTTTTTGATGAAATTAATATAATTTAGACCTAGGGACAATGCAGTCTTGAGTGCATTTTTTATATGTAATTTTATTGACTAGATGCCTAGGGTTAGATGGATGTCAAATAGGGTTTAATAAAATTGCATGTAATTAGAGGATGAAATAATCATTTATAAAATTATTCTAAATAAACACGAGACTAAGAGAAGTTAGTATTCCGTATCTAGAATCTCCTGGTTGTGGTTCTAGCTTTCTTTTAGGCAATCAAGTACCACCTTTTCGATTTGTCCCAGTTATTACCCTGGGTGGCGACTCCTCATCTCCATGCCATGTCTTTATAACAGTGGTTAGTGTGTTCCCTAAGGCCCTAAGCCTAAACAGTGTCGCAGTTGCTAAAATCTTGGACACGTGCTAAACCCCACCGTCTACAGGTACGCTATCAATCATTCACATAATTAATAAATAATAACACATATTTTTTTCTTTATTATTTAACAGGAACAAAAATAAAAGTTGAAAGGAAAAGCATCATGGCAAATACTAGCAGATAATTACAGTAAGAGCTATCAGCTATTAGCATTCATAATAAAAGCCATATAAATAGTTACATCAAGAGCTACAACAACCTTATTTAAAAAAATAATAAATATAACAAAAGCTAATAAATAGCAAGGCAGCTCAAACAGCTAAATAAAGAATAGAAGACAAAGGAGGACCTACCTATCGATGATGACAAGCCCAAGCATGAGTCTCAAGACTGTGAACCATAAGAATCGAGTCTCCTCGATAAAGCCTAGATAGTTATGGACCCTGAGTGCCAGATAGAGCAACAGTATTAGTCCCTATAGTGGGAGTCCCTCCTCTAGTGGCCTTTGCAAAGTTACCCTCCTCAACTAAGAAGATATCCTCTAGACCCTTCGGAATGTTAGAGAACTCCATCTTATGTAGAAAAATGAAAATAGAAAAGCCAAAATAGAGCAGAAAGTACCTATACATGAAAGATGTCAAGAAGAGTTGGAAAAAACTCAAAAAATTCTAGAAGAAGCCTCCCCAGACCTCTAGAATGCATGCTTAAATAAGTGTGGAGAGGGGAAGCACCCCCTACATGTAGCTAGGCACACTTCTCCCCGCTACATGCTCCTGTGTGGCTTTACATGCACCTTAAGACTTTGCACACTAATTTCTTTGGTCCTAAACCTCCATTTAAGCATAAGACATGCACTGAACTCATATAACAGTATACTGATGAGGACTACATATGTCTAAAGATAATGTGTATACCCTCACCACTTTTAAAAACTCAGAGCTTCCCGAAAGAAAAAAATAAAGAAGAGTCATCAAAAGGATACCCTGCTCAAAATCATCGAAATAACATTTGCAAGACAACAAGTAATGACATCTTATTATTGCATCATCACTGCATCATCACCGTATCACCACTGCATCATCACCAATTAATACTAAAAGAGAAGGACACAATACATTAACCATAATAATCATAACAGTGTAGTGCCTGACACTGGAGGGGGTTATAGTGGCATTATCTTTTTGCTCGACACCAGAAGAGGTTATAATGGCATTGCTTGACACCAGAAGAGGTTATAGTGGCATTATCATTTTGCTTGACATCGAAAGAGGTTATAGTGACATTGCCTGACAGCGGAGAAGGTTATAGTGGCATTATCTTTTTGCTTGCCACTGAAAAAGGTTATAGTGGCATTGCTTGACACTAGAGGTTATAGTGACATTATCTTTTTACCTAACATTGGAAGAGGTTATAGTGGCATTACCTGATACTGAAAGAGGTTATAGTGGCATTATCTTTTTGCCTAACACTAGGAGAGGTTATAGTGTCATTGCTTGACACTAGAGGAGGTTATAGTGTCATTATCTTTTTGCCTTACACCAGAAGAGGTTATAATGGCATTGCCTGACACCAGAGGAGGTTATAGTATCATGATCTTTTTACCTCACAACGGAAGAGGTTATAATGGCATTGCCTGACACCAAAGGAGGTTATAGTGGCATTATCTTTTCACTTGACACTAAAAGAGGTTATAATGGCATTACTTCCTAACATTTAAAAGGATATTAGAACCCTTGATATGGCTATAGAATGTTAAGGGAATTCATTGCATTTCTTGTACATGCTTGCATATCATATGTCTAATTACATATCACTATCACACGCTTTTCTCACTTGTTTGAATTATTCATGTAGGAATTATATCATTGCATGAACCTTAAATTGCATAATTTTGCATGAATCCTAAATTGCATCCTTATGTGAATCCCAAAAACTGCATGTTGCATGAATCCCGAAATTGCATCTTGCGTGAATCCTAAAATTACATTTTGTATGAATCCTAAAATTACATCTTGCATCAATCCTGAAATTGCATCTTGCATGAATCTTAAAATTGCATCCTTGCATGAATCATAAAATTGCATATTGTATGGATCCCAAAATTACATGTGTCCTGAACAACATCTTATGTGACGATCGAATAATAAAACAATAGCAGCAACTAAATCACAACAACATAACACTCAGGTAAGTGCCTCTCTCCTCAAAAAATGATTTTTGCATCTTTGCATTTTGCTTCATATGTATTGGCACTAGCACTAGGTGGCTATACAACACACATAAAGCAAGGGGCAACCATTATAACTCAAATTTAACTTTCCCTAAAAAAGGTCCAATAATGAAATGAACCTCCAAGATGACTAGAGTCTGTTTATTTGTAACACCTCTAAAGTATGCAACCTTAAAAACCTAACCAACCCCACTAATATGCAAAATCGATCACTGAGACATTAAGTTGTCCTTCGACCTTATGAAAAATGATTTATCGAAATAATAAGAAGCCTATTTTGAGAATTCCTTTCTCAAAATATTCAACTTGTTGGACCGGTACACATTTTATTAGACAAGGACCCAAATTTTTTCAAAAAAACATAAACCAATTTTGATAAAATAGACTTAAAAATATGTCTAAAATGCTATAAAACCACCAAAAGTGGTCCTAGAATGCTCCAACACAGCCTGAGGATCAACTTGTATCACTTATAAGAGTGTGTAAACACTTCTAGCTATCACGTGCTAAAATTGAGGTTGAATTTGACAAAATGGACTTTAGAAATGCATCCAAAAGGCCTAAAAACCCTAAGAACCAACCTTAGAATAGCATGCATAAGCCCCAAATAAAGCGTGTAAAGCACCAATGTGCACATAACCATACGCTGGCATGTGGCCACGCACCAAGTGTGCAGTCACACACACTTTATATGGCCACACGCTCTATCCTAGGGATGCACACATGAGCATGCCTATACCCCCCCTTTTCCCTACATTTTTCACTATAAATAGGTGCCTCTACACCCCATTTTGAGGGGGGGGGGAAAGCAAGTGGAAGCACACACACACTTAAAATTTGTATGATCGAAGGCATTAGAAACCCTTTTCCAGATAATTTTTACTCTCCTACTATTTCTTTCTTAGGTGATTAAACCTCTTTTCCACCAAACCAAGCCTCATCTTTGTCAAAGTGCACTTTAAAGGTATACAAACTAGTACCACTCTACTGTCAACCTCTTGACAAGGAAAGCTTGATAATCCATTGAAGCTAAAGCTTCAAAACCCACACAAGCTTAGTCGAGTCTGAGGACTACACAATCATTTTAGCATGTTTATTTTATCACACTACATTTTATTTTATTGTCACTAGCATTTTGAAATACAATTGTTCTTGTGTGATGAGATTGGCAATTTTGCATACTATATGAATAATCTATGCTTATTTCATATCATCATTATGCATCCTCTAGTTCTAAAATATGAAATCACATTGTAAATATCAATAATGTGAAGGTTCATATCTCGGAATAGAGTTATCATGTTTTCAGTCCAGTGTTGACATCATGCATCCCCTATATTATCATCATAGCATAAATAATCATTGCAAACATGCAAGACCATCTACATTTTGCTTACTCTTTCAAATGATTAAGAGTCCATTGCTTATCCTATTGTTCATGTAATCAAGAAAGTTGTATGAATGATCATATTTATCTTACAGATTCGCTAGATTTACATTTCCACAGATTCATTAAAAATGCAACCTCTGATAGGGGTAATACTAGCTAAGTGACCCAATGTTATCCCTTTTCTTTTCCCAATTTTCTGAAAATTGGGTGGCAACTCCACAAAATAAAAAAAAATTTTGTTCCTCCCGAGACCAATCATTTGTCACTATTCGATAAAGTTGCCATGTCCCTCGGAAATAAAAGACCCTTACGGAACCAATCATCTCAAAATTGAGAGATGTAAAAATGCAACAAAAAAGATCAGATCACTCATAGAGAATAATGCATGCACTAGCCACTTTTGCACTTATAGCTCCATCAACATAAAGCAGCTACTCTTTTTTGCTTGTTGCCTACTGCCGTATGACTTCTTTCTATAGGTCTGACATTTCTGCCATAAAGTCAACTAAGACCTAAGCTTTTAATGGTTTCCTTAGCTTATATTAGATGTTAAATTCTCCAATTATGATTGCCCATTCCATAAGTCTTCTATAAATTTTAGCTTTTTATAGCACTTTTTGCAATGGTACATCTATTCTAACATTAATTGTGTGTGCCTAAAAGTAAGGTCTGACCCTTGTGATTGAGATTATGACCACATATGTTATCTTTTCAATGACTGGGTATTGTTATTCAACACCTTTTAATAATTTAAATACATAGTAAATATGCATTTGCTGATTATGTTCCTCCCTAACCAACACCAAGGCAACAATATCATTAGTGGCAGATAAATACAAGTACAAGATTTCACCTTGATTAGGTCTTCTTAGTAAAGATGGAGAGCTAAGGAATTTCTTCAAGTCTTTGAAAGCCTACTGACATTGAACTATCCATTTAAAGTTCTTTAGCTCTTTTAGCATTTAGAAGAAAGGTATACATCTTTTAGCAGAATAGTTAACGAATCTTCCTAAGGCTATAATTCTTCAATTTAGATTTTGAACTTCATTAATTGTCTTTGGAGGTGTCATTTTTATGAATTTGCTTCTATGCTCCTTTGTGACTCTATAAAGCCTAAGAACTTGCCTCCATGTACACCGAAGACACATTTCTTCGGGTTTAATTTCATTCCATAATTTAAAAGTATGTTGAATACATGTCTTAGATCTTTAACATGGTCTTCCGCTTTTAAGCTCTTAATGATCATTTCATCCATGTAAACTTTCATAGATTTTCCAATCATGTCTTTGAAAATCATGTTTACCAGGCTTTAGTAAGTAGCTCTAGCATTCTTCAGTCGAAGGACATGACTTGATATTAGTATATTGTTATGTCTATGATGAAGGTTACTTTTGCTTGATCTTCCTTGCACATTAGGATTTAGTAATATCTAGTAGTAGTGTCTACAAGGATGTAGAGTTTATGACCTATGGTAGAATCAATAAGTTGACCTATATTAGGAAGAGGATAACACTCTTTTGGACATACTTTGTTTAGATTTGTGAAATCAACATAAAGTTGCCATTTTTTGTTAGGCTTTTTTACCAAAACTACATTAGCTAGCCATTTAGGGTAAAAAATTTCCCTTATAAAGTTAGCATGCTTTAATTTGTCAATTTCTACATATATAATAGCCTGCCTTTTAAGGGCATGATTTTATTTCTTCTGAATTATAGGCATTACATGTGGATCTAATTTAACTTGTGGCATATTAAGTTAAGGCTTATAACTGTCATATCAGAGGGTTGTTAGGCAAACACTGATTCATTTGCTCTTAAGACTCCTTCTATGGAATTTTTTACATACTCTTGTAGAAATGAGCTAATGAAAAGCTTTTTTCCTATGGCTGAAAGTGTTTGCTTCCTTTCTTCATCTGAAGGTTCAATGTTGACTCATTTTAGCACATATAGAGTCTCCACTATTAAGGATTAAGAGGCATCTTTCAGCGTATGCAAGTAGGCCTCTCTTGTAACTTTCTAATTTCCTCTAACCTGCTTCCATAGTTATCTTCATGTTCAACTATCGGATAGATGTGCAAGCACCTATATCATATAGAATTGCCTACTAATAATTGCATTATAAAAAGTTAGGATGTCAATAACCATAAATTCTACTCTGAATTTTTTGACATGCTCCTTATCTCTTAACTCCACCATTAGGTTTGAAAATCCTTCAATAAGTACCTGCTTGCCTCCCAACCCAATGAGATGGGTGTGTACTAGATGGAGCTTGTTAAGACTAAAACTCAAAGCTACATACACTTCATATGTCAGTAGATTAACCGCACTTCCATCATTAACTAACATTCATTTTAAGATAAATTTTTCAACTATACCTTTTACTACTAGGGCATTTATACGCAAAGAGGTTACCTTATTACCATCTTTTGAGGTAAATATGACAAGCATTGCAGGCTATAGTATATTGAGTCCTATAGACATCACTTCACTACTGTGGCTTTTTCATTTGGCTACTACATCTTTCAAGGAAGATCCTCATGTAATGATGTTAATGACTTGTACAGGTTTTGTTTTTGCTCCTTTATTAGTACTTTTATCTATGGACTTACCTGGTATTTTTTTCCTATCATCTGTGGCCTTTGAATGAACAAATTTATTCAAAGATCCTCTCTGCACCAACTGCTCTATTTCTTCTTTTAATTGTCAACATTCTTCAGTATCATGTCCTACATCCCTATAAAACTTGCATTATTTCTCTTGATCTTGTCTTCCTAAGGTATGGTTGCTCATTCATCTTCGAAAATGGATGTTATCTTCATATTTGCAAACCCATATCAGTACTTTTGCTTTGGAGGCATTTAGCGGCATATGGTTGCCACGTCGATACAGGTTTCGCCTATCATCATGATGTATGCCCCTATCCTCTTAGTTCCTGCAACATTCATCTTCCTTAGGTTATTTCTTATCAAACCGATTCTATTATTTTAAAGATTACCAGGCTTCATATAGCCTGATGTACTTTTGGGCTTTCCTCATCAACTCAGTAAAAGTTGTAGGAGGGTTAAAATAAAGTGAATTTATCAATTTACCATACCCGGTACCATATTGTAAGGCAGTTACAGCTTCGATATGACTGAGATTTTCTATTTGTACAGCTACTTTATTAAAATAATTGATATAGCTCCATAGGCTCTCACCTTCCTCTTAGACTACTTTATGTAGGTTTGTAGATACTCTATTAGTAGGAATGCTAGTGAGAAATCTTGCTTTGAACAGCATCGCTAATTAAGAGAATGACTTAATGGATCCTTCTTCCAAACCCAAAACAACTCCTAAGCCAGATCTTATAATGTTATTGTAAATACCTTACACAATAAGGTATCAATAGTAGTATGAAGGTGCATCATGGTGCAAAATTTAGCCAAATGACTTTGAGGATTAGAGGTCCTATCATAAGATTCTAGCTGTGGAATTTTGAATTTGGATAGAAAAGGAACTTCCAATAGTTACTTGATAAAAAATGAGGTGTGTGCTAGGTCCTGATCCATATCTTCTAGAGCTAAGGCTCCATATTTTTTCATCACCTCCATTACCTACTTCTCAATCTCATTATTATTAATCTACATGCTCTTTTCTTTTGTTTAACTAAGTTTGTCCCATGAGGAATCTTTGCTAGAAATTTCTGGCCTTGCCACCTCATTAAGCGGTGTTTTGACTATCTGTACCTGCCAAGTGCAGTACTTTAGAACTGGAGGTTCTTTTGCCTCTGATGGTGTACCATTGGCAACAACTGTTGCCTGATTAAGTCTTTTCAATAGGGCCATAAAATCATAATGGATGGACATTAGTTCATCTTTTTCTGTAGCAATTTCCAATTTAGGTCCTTTTTTGTTGTCTGCTTAAGAATCATCAAGAGGTTGGCTTAAAGAACTATTGAGTGGAGGATTGGTAGTTGAGTGTTATTGTTGTTTGAATGTTCAACCATGAGAGAAAAAAAATCTTTATGAAAAATCATGAATTTTTTTGGAGCCCACACTCACTGTACCAATTGATAAAAGGTCTCTCCTTGAACTCTTATTTTTGTGGGGATATTATATGGTGGTCGGGAGATATGCAATAAGAGACGTCATGTGGGATCTTAATGATCCCACTTTGATACTTAAGTTAGAAAGATATTTGAGGTAAAAGATAATTAAATTGATTAGGTTAGCTTGTGTTACCTTATTAGATTAGGACTCCATATATAAGCTAAGTAGTTACCATTCTTGGAGTGATATTAGGCCATGTTGGGGAGTGGTTATGCATTTTAAGGAACTTCCATCACTACTAGACGAGTAGAGATCATGCATGACATATGTGGATATTGGGTGGTTTACATGATTCACAGGTTGTAGATCACAGATGATGTTACCTACGAATGGTTTCAAGCAACAACAAATGTTCTGCCGATTCCATGGATATTGAGTCAGCATTTGAGGGGTTGAATTTTCTATATATTATCACTTACTTTGTCCATAATGTAGTTTTTTTTCATAGGGATGGTGCAAAAGCTTATGTGAAAAAGAAAAAAAAGTCTATTTCTTGTGAAAAAATTTTAAAAAATTAAAGTTGCACATTCTCTAGTTACAACTATTGAGATGAGATGGAACCCAACATACTAGTAGCAAAATAATTAAATTTTACAAAATTTAGCCCTTGATTTTCGAAAATTAATATATTTATTATTTGAAATTAAGATAAATAATAAAATTTATGAAAAGTTAATTTAACTGTTTGTCTTAAATTTTTTTTAAAAATCTATTAAATTTTATTTTTTAATAAATCATTTTACAATTGAATAGCTAATAGTAAATCGGTACAGTAGATTATATCTTAAAGTATATTTCATTTAATTATTTTAAAATATAAATAAAATTAAGCAATTAAATATACTTATTAACTAAGAGCATCTCTAATGGTGCTTTTAAAATAAAGAGTATATTCTAAGTAATAAAAAGCATCTTAAGGAATTTTTCAACATAAAGAGCAAACAATTTTATTAAGTCCAATGCACTCTTTACATTTTATTTTTCATTTTTTTTTATTCTAAAAGCATTTAATATTAATTTTTGAATATTGTAGGAAAAAAGAGAAAAAACATTTAGGTAATAAAAGAAGCCAATAGAAAAAAAGAATATCTATGGAAAATAAATATGTATTAATTAACCTTTTGTATAAAGAGTATAATTTGGCTCTCTACATGTAGTCCTATATTTTACTATCACTCTTTATAATAAATAAAGAAAGAAGCCGATAAAATAGAAAAAAGGAAGAAAGAGAAAAAAAAAAGGTAATAAAAGAAGCTAATAGAAAAAAAAAGGATATGTATGGAAAATATAAATGTATTAATTAACCTTTTGTAAAGAGAGTGAATTTTACCTCTCTACATGTAGTCCTATTTTTTACCATCACTCTTTGTAATAAATTGTTTAGGTTAAACAAAGGTGAATTGGAGGTGCTCTAATTAGTTACATAGTAGAATTAATCTTTAATGCTTTGAAAAAAAAAGAAAAAAAGAACTAGTTAGCTACATATAGAAGTTGATAGATTACATCAAGTTAACTTAATGAAAATGCGGTGCTTAATCTCCCAACAACATGTCTCTTTCATTATTTGTTTCCTTACTTATTTTAATTACCAATAGTTTATTTGCTTTAACCAAATCAATATTTTCAGCTCTGAACATATACAGTTAAGATTAATAGGTGTTTAGTACCAATTTCTGTGGGAAACGATACTTTACTTGCTTTTATATTACTTGCCGACCTATGCACTTACGGTCAACGAATTAGTCAACAGGTATGCTTTGATACCAAATGTCACAGACCCTTAAAAAGCTTCACAAAAAGGATCGTGGGGCGCTTGTTTAGAACGCCTTCTAGAAAGGCAGCCATAAAGATAGATAAATAATTTTATTGCATAAAAAGAATAAATTAGCATGAGGGTTATATATTGAGGCAAAACATTATGCCACATAGGTATAAACATAGCAATAGGAACAAGTATAATCATAATATAGATGAGGCACAATGGATGAGTATAATGAAAGCTACTTCTATTCTTCATCATAAACGAGGCACATTGATTTAAGCCAATGTGCATCCAAATGAGTAGGCAGAGAGGACCTACAAAAGATAAGGGTGTGCACATACCTTAAATCATGACTAGATTCCTAGCGAATGCCCTTAATCACTAATCACTCCCCCTAAAAAGTATAAGGAGCACAATGAGAGTTGGTAGAAGTAAATACTAAAATGTTCCATCCATCACAGTTCCTAAAATTACATAAATGAAAGAAAATATAAAAAGTTTAAAATGCTCTCAAAACCCAAAGGTGATTTTAACAAACATTGTCTGAAAAAAAAAAAGCCTGTCTTTCTCTATGGATTATGGAACTTTACCCATGTGTGCAAATAAAGAAGGATAGGATTATAATCTCACGTAAACGAAACAAAAAAAATACAGCTATTAAATCACTGAACCCCATTCACTCTCATCCATGATTTAATAAGCTTTCCTTCATTCACAGAGAAAAGAGTGATCCGAAAACCAACAAATAGAGGTAAATTAAGAATGAGGAGTGTCTCTATATCATTCGGGTCGATGAGCTTCATGCTGATGCTAATGTTGATGACCATCACAAACAATTGTAAAGCAAGCTTTATCCCATCTGGATCCATAGCCGCCAACAACATAGAGTTAGAGTTTTCAATGGATTCAGCGATTTCCAGAATGCTTGCTGCGGACGGCGTATCACAGGCCCTTGACCCTTCAAAACTCCCCAGACAATGCGGTGGGCGTGGTCAACGCTACTGCACCGCACCTGGTCAAAACCTTAAGCAGGAACCGTGCAGCCCATTCAAGCGCACCAGTTGAATTGTCTCTCTTGTGTGTCTGGCTGCTCACTTGTGGCCACTACGTCAAGCGTCAGATTCAGGTCAGACCTTTCTCATTCTGTGGTTCAAAATTGAATAAACGAAGTATGAAGACCAGAATTATATTGATGAAATTAAAATGTACGTTCCTGTTATCTTTCGTTGTATATTTTCGGAGTTATAAATTTGTCAGTCATCACTGAATTGCTCTATCTTGTTGTCTATTATCTATCTCAAGGTTGCATACTTGTATTCCTTGTATGCTTTGAATCAGTAATTTCTTTTTTTCCTTTTTTTTTTTTTTGCCTATTTGCCTACTTATTTTCATTCTGCCATTATAATTTTGTTTTTTAAAAAAAAAACAATATTATTTGATTTTTTTTTTTCATTTAAACAAAAGCAAAATTATCAAAATTAGAATTTCATATCTTTTTTTGTACAATTTTTTTTCAGATATATCATATCCGGTTTAAAATTTAGAACATCCACAATTGATTTATTATATCTTAATTCATCAAACATAAAATATTTAAATAGATGCATATTCAATAATTATTTCTAAAAAGAATTCTCGGATGCTGACATTGTCCATAATGTAGTTTTTCTTTTTTTCGGAGGGATGGTAAAATAAAAAAAAAAGTTCCACATTCTCTAGTCACAATTATTGAGATGAGATGGAACATGTTATATTAGCAGGAAAATTTTTTTGCAAAATTTAGCTCTTGATTTTAGAAAAAGTAATATATTTATCATTTTAAATTAAGATAAATAATAAAATTTATAAAAAGTTAACTTAACTGTTTGTCATAAATTTTTTAAAAAAATCTATTAAAATTTATTTTTTAATAAATCATTTTACGAATAAATATCTAATAGTAAATCCGTACAGTAGATTATATATTAAAGTATATGTTATTTAATTATTTTAAAATATAAATAAAATAAAGCCACTAAATATACTTATTAACTAAGATCATCTCCAATGGTAATCTTTAAAATAAAGAACATATTTTATGTAATAAAGAGCATTTTAAGGAATTTTTCAACATAAAGAGCAAACAATTTATTTAAGTCCAATGCACTTTTTATATTTTACTCTTCATTTTATTATATAGTAGGTGATCAGAATATATATTTAGTTACTAGAATTAATCTTTAATGCTTTAAAAAAAAAGAAAAAACTAGTTAGAATTAATCTTTAATGCTTTAAAAAAAAAAAAAAAAACTAGTTAGCTACATATATTTGACATATAATAACAACTTTAATGTAGGTAAATTATTCCCATAATTTAATACTTCGGGCACTTCAATTTCTGTTATATCAACATGTAGGCGATCAGAATAAACTGTTTATATAAAACTCCTTCCTCGTAAGTTCCCACTACAAAAACTCCACCAGCTGCTTTCAAGTTCTCTGTTTTGTGACAGATCACATCTGATCAAAAGAAAGATAGTCCAAAAATCAAAAGGCTAGGATAGTAGTTACTTTGCTTTGCTTTACATATTTGCATATTAGCTTTTTACAATGTAACCATCAACAAAACAAAACCATCACGATTCTTGAGGATTTGCCATAATCTCTGTCAACATCTTCTCTGATATTAAATCTGCCTCACAGGAAGTTGAATCAGTGGACTGCTCTTGATCATTTGGCAAAGACCTATATGCAAAAATAGCAAAAAATAAACCCCTGAGCCCACGTAAAGAAGGTGGTTCATTAGCCAGTTTTCTGTTCACTCTTGCCCTGTCACTGAAAAAACTGAAAGTCCCATTATTAGCAGATAAAGTATTCTGCCAAAATGTTGGACAAGAATGAGTTAAACATCCACTACTGTTACCACTCCCAGGAAGAGAAATTTCCTCTGCATCGTTTTCAGACCCACTACTTGCTGTTCCCTGTTCTGCAGCAAAATCAGCACATTCCTGCAGCTTCAATGCAATCTCAAGTTTCTTTAATACTGCGATCACGCAGACATCTTACTGCAATCCTTGAATATACCTTCAAACATTCTGGCGCAATTTCACCAATCAAATTGGAATCAATGATTTGATCAAGTGTACCTTCTTTAAAATGTGGTCTAGCCCACATAACCAAACTATGTTGTTCCTCTTCTAGCTTCATATCAACTGCTGGTCTAGCGCATAATGCTTCAACTAACAATACGCCAAAGCTAAATACATCAGATTTCACACTTAGATGGTTAGTGAAATAGTAGTCAGGATCTAGATACCCAAAAATACCCTTCACTTCTGTGGTTACATGGCTGCGAGATGGGCTTGCAGGGCCTAATCTTGACAGCCTGAAATCAGAAACCTTAGGCACCCAATTCTGATCGAGTAAAATGTCGGAGCTCTTTATATCGCGATGGATGATACAATGATCTGTACCTCGATGAAGGTATTTTATTCCTCGAGCCGCACCAATGCAAATATCCAGCATTCGTTTCCAGGGTATTGGAGGCTTATGGTTATGATAAAGGCGATCACGAAGCGTTCCTTTAGCCATGTAGTCATACACGAGGATCATGAGATGTTGATCATTGCAGTAACCAAGCGGAGATACTAGATGATTGTGACGGAGCTCTGAAAGCATTTCAATCTCTGCCCAGAATTCACGAGACCTTTGGCTTGAAATTGGCTTCAGAGCTTTAATGGCTACTGGTGTTTTTCACTGTCAATGTGTCCTTTGAATATTCTACCGAAACCACTATGGCCAATTACCAGATCTCTGTCAAAGTCGTTCGTGGCATTTCTGATCTCTTCAGCTGTGAATAGGCGACAAATTCCTTCAGGCAAGTGCTTAGTGCTCTCCTTGCTCAATCTTGCTCTTCTACAATACCAGAAAATTGTGAAGCCAACGAAGATTAACACCATGAACAGGCCAGTTATACCTCCGGTAACTGCAACGATCACCGTCTTCGAGTGCCTCCATTTTTCGGCTTGGGTATTTGGTAGTTTGGCAATTGCTGCAGGAACTGAAGCTTCATGGATGTGTTCATCAAGATTGCCATCGGTGTTGTTAATCTTGAACAGCTCCAGTCCATTCAATATTGGGCCGGATTTGCCTGTAGAATGATGTGAAATCGAGAGGTTGTTATTCTGGATAGTGCTTTTATTTGGAATCATCACGGCAGTCTTTGAACACTGGAATTCCGTTGCCATCAGCCCAACTAATTATGTCAGCAGAAGTTTCAGCCATCTTTTTTGCAATGAAAATTTCAAACATTCTGTCTCCTCCTTTTATTTTCTGTTGCAGCTCGCAGAAAAAGAATCTTACTATTTACTTGAGTCCAGCATCTACAGGTGGGTTCCATGTAAGATTGATCTCCTTGCTTGTGGACCTCGCAGATTGAAAATCCTCCCTAGGAGCAGCATAAGAAGGAATTGTTGTAAAGTTGATGCTAGCAGTTCTATTCGTATGTGTGGAACTCAAAATCGATACTAAATTGTTGTCCTCAGACCAAGTCCGGAACATGCCCGAGTCATTTACTGGTAATATGAAGCTCCCTCCGACATTTAATCGATGAACCATCTCAAGAGCTGTGTTATTCAGAAGAAAGAATCGGTTATATTGACCAATGAGTTGTATACCTATATGCCCTGACAAAGTATAATAAAGATTACTAGGCATCGACACAACCTCAATTCCATTGATAAACCCATAAGCACCATTTAAATTGCCTGGGGTAAAGGTTATGTTCAAAAGCTGAGCATATTCTACACTCAAGCAGAATTCCTTAACAAAAGAATTCACAAAAGGGGAAGGGATGAAATTGCCAAGGAGAGCGAAGGGATTAATTGTAACACTGAAGATGACCTTAGACCTATTGAACCCCTCGACTGAATTTGGATTGAAGTACAACCTTATAAATTTTTGTCCTGGACTAACAGGAAAAGAGTAAGTTAATGGAAAATGAAAAATTCTGACAGTTTCATATGGGAAAGGATCACCGGAGGCTGGTAGATTAAGGGTTTTATTTGCAATATTTGCATCGTTTGATACAGGTGAAGAAGCTAAATTGGACTCATTATCTCTAGTCCACACACGACCATCCAGGCTTGTTGAGTTGCCTGTGACAATTAACAAGGATGTTATCAGTGGGGTAGAAGACCTCTAGCAAGTGGCTAGAGACTATGAGTGCAAGAAAGTTGAGGAAGATCAAGAGGAAAAATCTGAAAATTTTGTATGAAATTAGCAAGGAGAAGAAGGCGGTCACTAATAAGAACAGGGTAATTAAGTAGAGATTAATACAAGCTGAAGTCGGAGTAATTGCCAAGCAAATTGATTAGGGAGTTAATATGAGAGATAGTCTTCGGACATGTGAGTGGTGAACATGAAAAATCACTAAAGCTATATTGATTAGGCTCATTGTTGATTTTTAGAGAAGAAAAACAGAAGAAGAGGTGAAGCTTGCATTGCTTAAGTTTTCATTAAATGAACTTCAACTTAAATACATAGTAAGCTAATGATTACAAGAGAAATTAATTAAAACAAGTAATCTAAAAAGCTGAAAAGTAGCACACTATCAGTGTATGGGCTACAAGTAAACTAAGCATGCAACTGAATTAAGCATGCTGTAAATCATAATTAACAAAGCTCTTAAATCAGAACAAGAAAACAACATGCAGCAACAAGAGACAAAAATATTCAGAGCATGCTTGCTTGTTAACAATCTCCTCCTTTGCCTCTCAATATGCTGCAGATTCTTCAAGACTTATCATGCCTATGAGGGATCTCATCTTTTCAAACCTGTTTTCAGACAAAGGTTTGGTTAATATGTCTACAAGTTGGACCTCAGAACTGCATTAGACAAGTAGAACTTCAAGTTCACTTTTAGCTTCCCTTACAACATGAAACTTAATCTTGAAATGCTTTGTTCTTCCATGAAACATGAGATTTTTAACAATCAATACTGCAGACTTGTTGTCACAGTGGATGCTTTACTGTAGCATGATTTATTGTAGCTATAGCTGTTACATACTCTGCTTCCGCTGTTGATTGTGCAACCAGCTCCTGCTTCTTTGAACTCCATGTAAATGCACCTGAACCAAGGGAAAATAAGTACCCATATTCATATGCTCATTTAAACCAACCTAATCACTATCATAGTACCCTATCAAAATTGCCTCTTCATTTGATTCTTTAGCAGAGAAAAATGCCACACCATAGCTTATTATTTCCTTCACATATCTCAACACTCTTTTTACTATTTTAAAATGCAATTCGGATGGTGAGTGCATAAATCTTGATAATAAACTAATAGCAAACATGATATCAAGCTTTGTAGTTGATAAATATAGCAAACAACTAGTTAGACTTATATATTTGTTTTGATCAATCAAAGTAGCCCCATTATTCTTAGTTAGCTTGGCATTTTAAACTAAGGGAGTGCTAATTGGCTTACAATTCTGCATATCAAACTTCTTCAAAATCTTTGCTGCATATTTTTGTTGACAAACATATATTCCTTATTACATTTAAATGATCTCCACGACAATAAAGTATGCCATGTCACCAAGGTCAAACATTTGGAACTCCTCCATCATTTGAAGCTTAAATTGCACATTTTGATTCTTACAACTACCTATGACCAACAAATCATCCACATAAAAAGAGACAATCATAAGCTCATTGTTAATTGATTTAACATATAAGGTTGGTTGACTCAAACTTCTTTTGAATCCCAAACTCAAAAAATAATCATCAACCCTATTGTACTAAGCTCTATAAGCATGTTTTAACCCATAAAGAGCTTTCTTTAACAAGCTAACCCTAATTCATTCCCAGACTTCATAAATCCTTTTGTCTGATCAGCAAACACTTCCTCTTCAAGCATTCCATTTAGAAAAGCTAATTTAACATCAAGTTAATGGATTTTCCACCCTTTATAAGCTGCAAGTGCAAAGAGCATTTTGATGGTGTCTAATCTTGCTATTAGAGTAAAAGTTTAAGATAAATAAACTCTAAATTGCTAAGCATAGCCCTTCACCGCCAATCTTGCTTTTAGTTTGCTCATAAAACCATCACCATTTAGCTTGTTCTTATACACCCATCTTACACCAATCACTTTCTTATCAGATGGCCTATCCACAAGAACCCAAGTTTGGTCCCTATGAATCATTTCTAACTCCTCCTGCATTACTTGCCTCCAATCAGCATCTTTTGCTGCTTCCTCATGGCTTGAAGGTTAAAAAATAGCAACATTACATTACTCACAAATATTAGCTAGCATTGTTATTTTTTGCCTACCTTCAATCTTAGCTAAGTCATGGTACTCAACCAAATTTTCAGGCTCATCAATAGTTGCATCTTATTCCTAGGGGTCTTTCCACTTAAGATTTTGTTGTTTTGGTTTAACAACTCCATCTTCCCAGCTCCAGCTAGCTTGTTCATCCACTTTCACATCACTATAGACAGTCACCTTATTGGTGTGTGGTTTGTAAATTTTGCACCCTTTGGCATTCGAGCTATAGCTAACTAGGATACCAATTTCAAACTTTTCATTAAGCTTCCCTCTCTTCACATTTGGAATATGAACATGGAAAATACTACCAAAAATTCTAAGGTGAGCAATAGAAAGTTTAAAACCATACCAAGCCTCAAATGAAGTTTTAGCCTCCAAGGCATTAGTTGGCAGCCTATTGAGCAAATAAATAGTAGTATTTACTGCTGCTGCCCAAAACTTCTTTGGCAGTCCTCTCTTAAACAGCAAACACCTTACCATTTCCATGATGGTTCTATTCTTTCTTTCACTCACACCATTTTGTTAAGGTGTGTAGGTGATTGTAAATTGTTGCTCAATGCCCATGTCTTCATAAAATTTTTGAAATTTGTCTGATTTATACTCTATGCCATTGTTTGATCTCAACATCTTTAATTTCTTCCCTGCTTGATTCTTAATCCAAGCTTTAAACTTCTGAAACACAGCTACAACATCTGCCTTGCTTACAAGAAAATAGACCCAGCAAGTTCTATAATCATCTATGAATGTAATAAAAGATTGACTACCATTTAGAGATAGTTTTCCTATTAGTCCACAAATATCTATAAACAATAGCTGAAGCTTTTCAGAAGCTCTCCATGACTAACCAGAAAAAGGGAGCCTTTTTTTTCCCTTTCTCACAAACTTCACATACAACAACATCATCTTATATTATAGGCATATTGTGCACAAGATTAAGCTTACACATCTTTGCAAGATAGGAAAAAATGAAATGCCCAAAGTTCTAAGACATAAACAAAACTAAGAAGTGCAACCTCATTAGACCTTAAATTATTTAAATCTAATAGGAAACTTCTATGATACATCATAACAGACAGCATCTCTACACCATCAGGATCATATATTACATAATTTTTATTTTTGAACACAAGGGAGAAGTCTTTCTCTAGCAGTTGACCCACACTAAGCAAGTTTTGATTAATTTTAGGCACATAGAGAATATCAAAGATTGATTTTGTATCTAAAGGTGTCTTCATGGTTATAATATCTTTACCTCTTGCTTGTATTTTGAACCCATTACCAATTCTCACTTTAGTTTGGCATGTTTTATCCAAGCTGCTAAAGAGACTTTCATTTGTTGTCGTGTGATAAGTGCAACCACTATCTATAAGCCAAATCTTGTCATTGATCATGTCTGGACAACACATAACTGTGAACAATGTCTCCTCCACTTCTTGTGGTTCTATAATAAGGCCTACTAATTTTGCTTTCTATTTTTGCAAATCCTTACAATATGTCCCTTTTGCTTGTAAATATTGCAATGAGCATCTGGCCTTCTCCAACATGATTTTTCTTTATGGTTAGACTTACCTCGGTGAGAGCACATAAGGATTTTCCCTTTCTTTTTTACTCTACTATTGCATTCCACATTATTCTTTTGTCTACCATCATCATTTGCTAACACAATGTTGCCTCTAGACTGTACATGCTTCTGTTTTGCCACAAAAGCTCCCTCAATCACACCATTATGCCTGGAAGCTCTCATTGTCTCAAGAGCTTCAAGTGAGTTTATTAAATCTAACAGCTTTATAGTAGCAATATCATTCAATTCCTCAAGTGAAGAGATTTTAGACTTAAATTTCTCAAGCAAACTAACAAGGATTTGCTCAACAATCCTTTGATCAGTAATATGTTCACCAAGCAATCTAATTTTGTTTGCAAGAGCTGTAATTTTGTCAGTGAAATCCTTCACATTTTCATTCTCTTTCTTTTTATCAAGCATGAACTTTCTCTTAAGATTCATAAGCTGCATCTAATTTGTTTTGTCATTGCCATGGAACTTCTCCTTCAAGTAATCCTAGATTTCTTTAGTAGTTTGAAAGTAAAGAATCTTCTCAAAGATGGATTTAGAGACTTGTATATGAAGGCAGCTCTTGGCTTTGAATTTCTTAGCCTTATGTTCATTGAAGTGTTAAATCTAAGCCACTATTGGATTGTTTGGTAGAGGGTGAGGATCTCCATCAATTTCAACTATCTTGTATAAGTCAAGAGCTTGAAGAAAACATTGCATCTAGACCGCCAATGAAGAATAGTTGTCACCATTAAGAATGGGAGGTGCAATGAATGAAAAAGCACTTGGTGCTACAACATTTTCCATTTTTTTAATTTAAGAAACACAACAAAGAAAGGAGAAGAAGGGATAATGCTTGGGTTTAGATAGATTGCTCACTTGTTTTCTCTCAAAAAATTAAAGAATGGACGTCAACTCACAACTCCCTTAAGAACATTAGTGCTCTAATACCAATTGTTGATTTTTAGATAAGAAAAATAGAAGAAGAGCTAAAGTTTGAATTGCTTAAGTTTTCATTAAATGAACTTCAACTTAAATACACAATAAGCTATTGATTACAAGAAAAATTAATTAAAACAAGTAATTTAAAAAGCTAAAAAGTAGCACACAATATCAATGTGTGTGTTACAAGTAAACTAAGGATGCAACTGAATTAAACAAGTTGTAATCATAATTAACAAAGCTTTTAAATCAAAACAAGAAAACAATATGCAGCAAATAGAGAGAAAAGTATTCAGAGCATGCTTACTTGCTAACACTCATGGAATACCAAATGATGCTCAGTTCTCTCTTCAGATTGGTGAGATATCTACAGTGTTCTTGGTTGATTTGGCATTGTGTAGCACAAACACATATCAATTGTGCATGTTGATTATTGGACAATATAAAGCTAATCATGTGACTTTTGGTTATTTTTTACTAGCTTCCAAGATGGAATAGAGGCTGTAATATTCATGTTGTTTTCATATGATATATAGAGTTATTAATTGATAAAGGCCATGAGCTCTGAGTTACACAACAAAATATTTCCATAGCTTTTTCTTTTTATTTTAGTGCATCCAGTATTCAATGGTTGTATAATTTTCAGTTAAAAAAAAACATTTTATCAAAGAGGAAATTTTTTTCAATATTTATTTTTCGACATATAAAACTCGAATTCTAAATTTTTTTAAAAAAATTTAAATGTTTAACACTCAAATCAACACATATTGATTCTATCAAAAATCTAATAACAATACATAAACAATTCTTTTGGTTGTCCCAAAGTTAATAGATAAAACTCAACTGTCATAATATATACACTGATTTTGGATGTAATCTTCCCAACTTTTTTTTTTTTTTTGCTTTCGAAATATCAAAATATAAAATTTTAAAAAATTGATTGTACCGCTATTTCCTCCCATAGATTCTGGCCTTAAAGAAAGGAAATTAATGATGGTTCTTTTTCTTTATAAGGTAACTTTATTAAAGGAAATAATAAAGCCTTTATTTCCATTATAATATTACCATATCTAACGAAAAGCGAACACGAAGTAACAATTTGTAAAGGTGAAAATAATAATAGATTCGTGAGCACGTCCAACCATATCACCTTCAATAATTTGTTTTTCTAGGAAATATCAACTTCAATAATTGAATGAATATCTTTTCAGCTTTCAACAAGTGACGGCCAAAAGTGTAATTTTGATCAGTAATTACAAACTTATAATCGTAATTTATTAACACTGAAGGGGAAAAAATTAAAGACAATCATTTGAAAAGGTCTAATTTTTCCAGTTCATGTAGCTGACCATGTCCAGTTAGCTAGCCATAACAAACATGGCACCAACATCAAGAAGTACAGCAATACAAGATTTAATCTGAAGACGTACACTACCTTGAAGCTTTGGCGTTTTAACACATAAAATAAGAAGATAACAAATATTAAACATTTGTTACAAATAAAACATTTTGTTCTGCAAGCAGAATTTTTGGTATCAGAGAAAGGATATCTTGCTAGATGCTGTGCTACCCGATTGAAGACTACTGAGAGAAGTCACTCCGTTAGTAGTTGTATCCATGCAAGTAATTGATTAACTTGCATTGCTTACATTGTACATTGATTCACCAAATATATCTACAGTGGCGTATCTATTTGCTTGAAACGAAACCTCAGGATACATATATACACCATCAGGATTAGTTTCCTTTTTCTCAGCATCTACACCTTGTTGAAGTTCCAATGCAAACTCAAGCTTTTCCATCACATCATGCTTCGAAGCCTCTCCATCCCATTTTTAAGCACACAACATTCTGCAAACTCCACAAATTGGCAGCATAGTTATCTCGACAATTAAGAAGCTTTCAACCATCCACAACAGGATAATAATTAGTGATAAGTACCATTATGTTTCTTCCTCTCTCTCATTTGCCAAAAGACAACAAAGCAGAACAAAGAGAGAACCACCAGCAAACCACTCACACTCCCAAAAATTGCAATAAGCAAAGTTCTTATCCTATCAGACTTCTTAGTTGGCTATGGCTGGAGCAATGGTGACAGGGTAGTTGTGGAGGCATAGATGATGGTGAGTTAGGTCCAGCAAGATTACCATCTGTGTTGTTCAATCTGAAAAATTACATTCCATTCAAGAAACCATCAGGATACTCACTCAGTAAATTTGGACGAATCGTTATGTGAAGCGGGTAATTTGTGGTCTCTCCTTGCTTTGGAGCATGGACGATATAGTCCTTGTAAATGGGAATCAGGTTACCACCGCTTGATTCTATAACATCAAGACTTTCCTCAGCCATCAGGTTGTTGATAAAGATGTCAAATCGCCTTTCATTTATCTTCACTTCCGAAAAATAAACACAGAAGTGGAGTCTTACCAGCTACCTGTATCCAGGATGAACTGGCACCTCCCAAGTCAAATTATCTTTAGTCCCTTCTCCCATTGATCGGCCCGACTTATGGACATTAGCAGGTGCTATGTAAGCTTATATTTTTTAATAATTCAGAGAATCATTTATTCTTGCTGAAATCACGGAGTCTGATAACATATAAAAGATGTCGTCGTTCCACGATCTGTACATGCCAGTATCATATGTGGGTGATATGAAATTTGCCCCAGCTTTTAACCGACAAACCACTGAAAGTGCTGTGTCGTTATGGACCTTGAGAGTTGATGTGGGGTAACAAGTTTTGAAGTTATTGGAATAGGACTACTAAACAATTAATAAAATATATATGTTTTCAATATTATTATTATTAGGATTTAATTTTTATTTTTTAATTTAGTATTGATTAGAAATTGACTTTCCTATATTGTTAGGGATTTGATTTCCTACCTTAACTAGAATTGTTTTCGTTTTTATTTTTCTAAATAAAAATTAGGTTTGGTGGATTTGTGCCACCCTATAAACATATAAGTTTTATGGTTATATGGGGAGTTTTTTTTTGAGTTGATTATTCAAAATTATTATTTTCCCCAAATTCGGTATTCTTGTGAATCAACGAATTCTTGGATGCCTATTTGTTGGTATTTGTGGGCAAATCAACAGGTTACAGAAGATTAATGTTTGATTGTCGTGTGTGATTCAACAAATACTAATTCCTTGTTTATCACTCTTCCGCTATGTCAAGAGTCTTGTTCTGGCTAAGGAATTTGATTCTAAGGCCATCTGATGGAGTGTAATAAAGATGGGTCGGCATCGGCATGATCTCTATTCCATTGATGAAGACATACGAGTCATTTGAATGAACCAAATTGGGAGCAAAAGTAATATTCAGCCACTGCTAGTGTTCATCAACATTTATGTAGAATTCTCTAAAGAAAGTTTCTACTAGCCAGTTATCAGCATAGAGGGAATGATGTGTGTAATTCTTTACGTATATTTGAGTTAAATTTTAATGATTTTTGTATAAATATTCAAATTAATTTTAGTTCAAATTAGAACTAAAAAATAATTATTTTGGTTTGATATTTTATTTAGTTTTTATTTGTTCTTGTAATTAATTTGTTTATATTAGAAATTTTAATCAAGTGTAACATATATGTTCTTTTTCCTTTAGGAAACTAGCTAAGGATTGCAAAGAAATGAAGGATTTGCATAAGAATATCATGTTAAAGGCAACATGGTTTCGTACACACTTGTGTCGTTGCCTATGCAATCTATTAGAATGTAAGCTTCATGTCACACCGGTGCAACACGAGTGTGTTGCTACTTGTGCATCTTTCTGTTCAAATTAAAGAAGTTTTGGAAGTGCAACATGGTTTTAGGCACTACCGTGTTTAAAAGTGTGTTACCTTTTGGAATCATCAAACCACAAACAAGAGCTAAAGAAGGAAAATAAGGGTTTAAAGATTGAAGCAGCGCTTAAACAAGTTTTATGTATTATTCTTCTTCACTCTCTTGTTATTTATTTTATTGTTTATAAAACTATGTTTGGCTAAACTCTTTTTAGGGTTTGGGCTAGGAGTGGTTATTCTACGATATGATTGAACTCAAGTTTTATTAATTTGTTTTTCAGTTAATTTTATGTGTTGCTCTTCATGTCTTGTATTCAATTAAGGGCCCAATTGATTATATGTTTATAGGTAGATTCACCAATGAGAGTTAGGAGAATTTATTAGCTTTAGACTCATAGGGCATAGACCACTTGACCACAAGAGTAGGCGAGCTCTTTTGGGGACCATGACAGTAGGCAGGGATCTATAGTGGTAAACCAATAATTGTTAAGGAACTTAATGATTTTTTATTAACTTCTTAATCTCGATAGCAAGTTAAAATTTGATCTTAACTTGCTTAATTGAACTCAAGAGAGTCTTTAGGTATTTTATAATAACTACTCTTAACTAAATTAATTTGTTTAATAATTAAGTGTTCATAATTTAATTGGAATAGTGAAACCAAACCTAAACTCTATGTTTTTATCATTTGTATTTCTTTTAATTTTAGTTGTTTAAATTTATATTTTGATTTTCTTAATTACTTTATGGATTTGCTAACTAGGAACATAAGTAGAAATATTAGTACTCAGTATTCAATCCTCGCGGGAACAATATCTTTTGTACTATAATTCATGATCCGTGCACTTGCGGATTTGAACATAATAAGTTTTTGGTGCTGTTGTCAGAGATTGCCAATATTGATATTAATTTAATTTTTACTTATCTTAGACTAACATTTTGTTTTAATATTGATAAATAATTTTAACATGGATGATAATGATGGATTTTCTTATCAATTTTTAAGGTCTAGAGCATATGATCCTGTATATAATGTAGAACATATACCATTTAATTATTTTCTATCTTCTTTTTAGGTTTATAATTGGTATGTAGAGAACCACAACAGGGCATATTACCCATATTATTTATATTCACCTTCATAACCTCACTACAACCCATCTTGGAGCAATTGTGTTGATCAAACTTGGAGTTATCAACAAGAGGAGGCTAAGAGTGTTAAAGAACAATTGTTGGTGATCAAGATGGAGCAATTCATGTCTAAAATGATTGCACATATAAAAGCTTTGGTTGCACTAATAGAAGATCTAAAGAATAACCTTTTGCAAATAGATCTAACTACAAAAATTCAAAATGCAAGCTTCCAAAAATTTTAAATGTGTGCACAAATTAATTGTTCAAAGCAACTAGCACAAGAAGAAAGTGTATGGGATGAAAAAAACACTTTAAGTCAATATGATGAAGTCACTTTTGCATTGTGCCCAGATGAGCAAGAAGAGATGATCACTAAGGAAATTGAAGAAGTCTCCCATAATAAGAATCAATCTATAGACATCAAGGATGATGAGGTATAAAGTCACTTAACTCAATTTCAAGATGAGTTGGATGAGAAAATCATAATACAACTTGAAGCTACATGGGATGAAGATGAAGATAAGTCATCTATAAATAACAATGCATATGTTCCACATCCTATTATGGTCATATACTAGGAATCCATGAAAGGTGTTGGACTATCTGAGAACCCACATGAGAAGCCTTATATTCTTTAAGTAATTCTAAAACCAAAGATTTGGCATGTGGAGTCCACACTTTATTACCTAGTCAAAAGGGAGCCTACCAAAAGAAAGAAAAGGAAGATGCTTTTAAGAACACTTCCTCAGGTTTGGTTGCACCCATAATATTACATATTCAAGGGGTTAAGCTAATGACCTAAAATGAGCATTTGTTGGGAGGCAACCTAATGTGTTTTGATTTATTTATGTTGTTTACATTTATTTTTAGTTTGATTTTTTATTTTGTTTTTCTTGGTTTTTATTATTTTATCTTATAGGTCATCCAACATTTGGAGTGAGCATAAAAGGAAGATAAAAGCTTAATAGGGATGTCCTCATTTTATTTTTCTAATTTTAACATTTTTATCATTGAGAACAATGCCATAGATAAGTGTGGCGAAGGATGCCAAATGTTAGAATTATGCTTTATGGTTGTTTGTTTTATTTATTTTGAATGGTTTATGTGTTTTATTTATTTTTGCATGCGCATTAGTTAAATTAAGAAAATAAAAAAATATTTAAAATATGGTAAGGTTCATTAACTTTCAACTTGATTTCTCCACATTTATGATAAAGTTTTTCCTTAAAATTTTTTGTTTTGGTTTTGTGCAAAATTGATGCTCAATTGCAATTAGAGGGAAATAGTGGATAAGTGTCCATTCTTGATTCAATTATCGAAATATTGAATGGTTTATTAATTAAAATGGTTGTACATGGTCATTCTGTATGAAACATTCAATTTTTATAACTTAAGCATGAACTTAGAAGATTAAATTTAAGCATGATTTTAGGAGAGAATGCACTTTGGTTTGTAATTCTATAAAAAGATCACTCTTTTCTTTAGTAAGAGCAGTACCTAGATCAAGATTTTTATATGCTCTAAATCTACTCCAATGCTCTAATTAAAGTAAGAGTATCTAAAGGACCCACTTGACGGTATCCATGCTTAGTAATATGAGAACGGCAGGGGATGATTAAGAGTGGAAAGATTTCATTACAGAGAATAAAAAAAATGGTGAGATAGAGTGCAAAACACACTAATCAAATAAAAGAAAAGATGTTGTGAAATGGAGCGTAAAATGAATTCATAACCATTTTTTTTTTCAAAGAAAAAAATTACTAGCTTAAATATCCTTATTCTAGAGCTATGTTCATTAGATTTCACAAAGTTGTGTGCTTGGGTTGTGATTAGTAAGTTGTTTATATATGATATATTTTTGTCTGATTATCTTCTTTAGTAGACATTTTTAGTCTTGGTGTTATCAGTTTGTATAACTTAGAAACTATAATTCTTTGGTTGTAGTTAAGCTGGTCATTAAATTTCAAATTTGATTTTTGCTTGAAGACAAGCAAAGTTTTAGTGTGGGGCAATTTGATATGTGTAATTCATTACATATATTTAAGTTTAATTTTAATTATTTTTGTATAAATATTCAAATTAATTTGGGTAGGAATTGGGCTGAACAAGAATTATGTTGGTTTGATATTTTATTTAGTTTTCATTTTTTTTTTTGTAATTAATTTGTTTCTATTAGGAATTTTATTCAAATGTTAACAAATATTCTCTTTTTTCCTTAGGAAACTAGATAAGGATTCAAAAGACAAGGATTTGCATGAGAAGATCATGTTAAGGGCAACACTATTTGGCACACACCTATGTCGTGCCTATGCAATCTACTAGAATGCAAGCTTCATGTCACATAGGTGCAATATGGGTGTGTTGTTGCTAGTGCATCTTTTTGTTCAAATTGAAGAAGCTTTAAAAGTGCGACACAGTTCTAAGCATAGCCATGTTTGAAAGTGTGCAACTTTCTAGAATCATCAAAAGCCATAAACAAGAGCTTAAGAAGGAAAACAAGGGTTTAAAGATTGAAGCAGCGCTTAAACAAGTTTTATCTATTATTTTTCTTCACTCTTTTATTATTTATTTTATAGTTTCTAAAACTATGTTTAGCTAAACTCTTTTTAGGGTTTAGGATAGGAGTAGCTATTTTATGATCTGATTGAACTCAAGTTTTATTAATTTGATTTTCAGTTAATTTTATGAGTTGCTCTTCATGTATTGTATTCAATTAAAGGCCTAATTGATTGCATGTTTATGAGTAGATTCACTAATGAGAGTTAGCAGAATTTATTAGCTTTAGACTCATAAGACTTAGACCACTCAACCATGAAAGTAGGCAAGCTCTTTAGGGGACCATAACAGTAAGCATGGGTCTATGGTGGTGAAATGAATAATTGTTAAGGAACTTAATGAGTTTTGATTAACTTATTAATTACGAGAGTAGGTTAAAATTTAATCTTAACATGCTTAATTAAACCTGAGAGAGCCTTTAGGTATTTTATAACAATTACCCTTAATTGAAATCAATTTGTTAAATAATTAAGTGTTGATGATCTGATTGGAATAGTGAAACTAAACCTAAGCCTTTATTTTTTTATCATTTGTTTTTCTTTTAATTTTAGTTGTTTAAATTTATATTTTGATTTTATTAATTACTTTATTGATTTGTTAGCTAGGAACATAAGTAGAAATATTAGTACTTAGTATTCAATCCTTGTGGGAACGATATCTTTTGTATTATAATTCACGATCTATGCACTTATGGGTTTGAACACAATAGGGAAGCACTAAAGTTCCTAAGTAATGTGTAAGGCTCAATTATGACATTGAAGCAGTCATCAGACCTATTAAATCCACCCTGATATAAAGCAAGATAAAAATACTATATGGTAAACATTTAACTAAGAGTGACAAGGAAGCTATATGTGAATGTGAATTGGGATCGAGAGACATGGGTGGTCATGTAAGGGACATTTGTGATAGAGTTGACTTAAAGGCCTACATTAGTAGTTGTTGATTTGTTATCAGGTTATTCAATACGACCAAAATTTAGCTTCAGGTCTAAAGTCTAGTTATAGCCATAAAGTAAAATGTTATTGTCACTTGAACCACAGTTGATAAAGATGGGGTTTATTAGAGTATAAGGAGGCTTGGAGATGGCAAAAGCATTTCCATAGAAGAAGTAGAACATATAAAAGGACAAGTAAGCAGGTTTAAGGATCAAGAAGTTGTTCATTGATGCGAAAAAAGGGAAAAGAAGTAAAAGAGAAAAAGAAACAAAATGGTTACACATATCCTTATAATATGATTTTGGGGGGGGGGGGGAGGTGGGGCGCTTATTGGAGCCTGAATTATGTGTATATATATTTCAAGATGATCAATGGGAATAGAGGAAAAGCTTAGTTTGAAAGCTACAAATGTAAGTTTTGTTCAGTAAGATTCTTAGGATATTCAAGGCATTTTAAAAGCTAAAAGCTTTTATAGGTAACTTTTTAATTAACATCTTTAACAAGGTTCAAGTTGGGCTTTGAAAATCATGAGTAATTAAATTACTTATTGCATTTAGAATTATATGTGATACGCATATAGAAACAAATCATACAAAGCCTAAGGCTAATGTATATACATTTACAAATTTATATAAATAAGTGTAATAATCACATAAATTAAAAATAATAAAAGAATTGATGTTCAATATATGAAAGATGGATTTTTGTTTTTAAAAAATACATAAATGTGGTAAGTTGTTGAGCACTGTAAATTTGAACTGTACAAATAAAGAGTTGGTCTGTACATATCTAGCTTTGAATTGTACACATCAAGCATTGGTCTATACATCTCAGGGTGTGGACTATACATTTAAGGATGTATATCTTATAAATTAGTTTGTTTAACTTGATCCAATGATTATGCGTGAGTTATAAGTTCAGGTTGGGCTTTGAAAATCACGAGTAATTAAATTACTTAATGCATTTAGAATTATATATGATACACATGTAGAACTAAATTATATAGAGCCTAAGGCTAATGTATACATTTGCACATTTATATAAATAGGTGTAATAATTATATAAATTAAAAATAATGAAAGATTGATGATATGAAAGATGCATTTTTATTTTTAAAAAATACATAACTGTAAATTTGAATTATACAGATAAGAAGTTGGTCTGTACAAATCAAGCTTTGAACTATACACATAAAGCATTGGTCTTACATTTAAGGATGTCTTATAAATTAGTCTATACATCACAAGCGGAGTGGAAGGAAGTTTGGTTTCCCTTGCTTGTCAATTCTTTCATTATTTTAATTTATGTAATTACATCGATTACACTTGCTTATATAAACTCATAAATGTATACAAATTAGCCTCAAGCTTTGTATATTTTATTTATATATATGTAGCACATATAATTCTAAATGCATTAAGTAATTTAATTACTCGTGATTTTCATTACATAACTTGAACCTATAACTCAAAGTTTGTTTAACATAGAATTATTGGATCAAGTTAAACAAACTATTTTATAAGATATGCATCCTTAAATGGATATTCCCATTAAGATTTGTAAAGTGCAAGTATATTAGCTAGATTTGGTTTCCGTTGCCAACTGTCGAACAACATTTGAGTATTAAAAAATAATAATATTTGAAACAAATAAATTTTAATCTTGAAATTCAGGCAAACTTAGTGGGATTACCCATCTACGGGATTTATAATAACTGCCTATATGCTCTTATTACTCGCCTACAGGTTTCTGATACCCACCAACGTGTTCTATATTAATTTGGAAAATAAATATAACATGTAAATCAATTTATATAAATTAGTGTAATAATTACATAAATTAAAAATAATGAAAGAATTGAAGATCAACTTAAGTTGTTGAACACTGTACACATGAAGCGTTGGTCTTTACATCTCAAGTCATGGACTATACAAATATCCATTTAAGGATGTATATCTTTTAAATTAGTTGGTTTAACTTGATCCAATATTTATACGTGAGTTATAAGTTCAGGATGGGCTTTGAAAATCACAAGTAATTAAATTACTTAATGCATTTAAAATTATATGTGATACACATATAGGAATAAATTATACGAAGCTTAAGTTTAATGTATATACATTTGTGATTTTATATGAATAGGCATAATGATGTAATAACTTAAATTAAAATAATGAAAGAATTAGCAATCAATATATGAAAGATGCATTTAAAAAAAAAATCTTGACGAAAACTTAAAGGTATATCAGATGGAGCGGGTGGAAGGAAGTTTGGTTTCCCTCGCCAATTGTCGAACAACATTTTAGTATCAAAAAAATATTAATCTTGGAAACAAATATAGCTTAATTATAGTATTTACATCAATTTTTTAAAAAACAAAAGTGCATCTTTCATATATTAATTGTCAATTCTTTCATTATTTTTAATTTATGTAATTACATCGATTACACCTGTTTATGTAAACTCACAAATGTATACACTTTAGCCTTAAGCTTTGTATAATTTATTTCTATATGTGTAGCACATATAATTCTAAATGCATTAAGTAATTTAATTACTCGTGATTTTCATTGCCCAACTTGAACCTATAACTAACATATAATTATTGGATCAAGTGAAACAATCTATTTTGTAAGATATATAAATTATTTTCAAATCTATTAATTTCTGCAAAACTGGATTCTTTTGGTTTACAATTGATTTTTTATTCAACTATAAAACACCAAACTCTGAGTCTTTTCAAGTCAAAAGATCAAATGATGAAATCTTCAGTGTTTATTGTGAGCAAAACTAAGAAATAGTATACCTAAAATATAAAACATGCACGTGCAAGAAATTTCAACTAGATTAAATACCTTGCGAGCATACATTTACAGTTCTAAAGGAATTAAAGCAGGAACCTTACAACTATTCATCACATTTCTATACTACAGAGACAATGGTTGCAACATATGAAGCTACAGTTTACCCTCTGCTAAGTCAATCTACATCGTACATACAAAATAATATGAAAGAAATTATAGTACTACCTCCAAAAGCAAGAATAAGAGCCAAAAGACCAAAAAAGACAAGAGTCAAATCTCCATGGGAAATGAAAACAAAAAACAAGTATGGTAGATGCGGCTTATTTGGACATAATAGGAAGACCTGCAGTAATCCACCAAACATGCAATAGTTCTTGCATACTTTCTATTTCCTTTCAGTTTCTAAAAATCATTTTTACATTTCCATAGACATTTTTCAAGAACAAAAAATGGATTCTTATTGGTTTGTTAAAATTTACAAGTGTAATTACACTTGTCCTCAAATGAATGATATGTAATCTAATTTTTGTTAGGGACAATTAGATTACCAATTAAAATAAATATCTTTCAATTAAATTTCACAAAACAAAATAGAATCCTTTTTGTTTCTTTTCTGTATCTGAAACAGTTTTATACACATATATTGACAACTCCCAAGAATAAAAAAATTAATTAATTTATTTTTAATTTTTCAAATTGTAGTTACATTTGCTCAAAAATATAATTTTCAAAAGTACATTCAGTCAGTCCATTACATGAAATAACCAACCTTTCATTAAATTTTACAAAAAAAAATTGAGTACTTTTAGTTGATGCTAGGTTTTTGATATAAATATACTAAACCTGAAATAATAATAAACCTCTTATAATAAAAAAAAAAAAATTACCGCCATATATAGAATCTTTAAAAAAATAATCAAACAACAATAAACTTAAAAAAATATTTTATAAATCAACTATCTCCAACATCAACGAACAAACATCAAATTCAAATTCATCAACCCAAATATTCTTATTCATAACAAAACAAGGACAGTTCAAAATTCTTAAAAAATAACCAAACAGTTCACAAAAGACTTCTAAAACAATATAATCAATCAACATATTCTAAAATAACCTTTTTCTTTCCTTTTTCATTTGGATTCAACCTTTTTTTTTGGTATTCATATTCACTTTCCACCAAATCACGCTGCTTCATTATGCCATAGGCGTACAAATTCACAGCATACTAACTTCTTATCTTATCTATATTCAAGTTCCTAGGAATCTCCAACCTATAAAGCAAGTACTCAGCAAATGTAACCACAATTACTAAAAATAATTAAGAAGAAATTATAATAATAAAAAATTAATAAAATCAAATCAAAATAAAGAAAAAAAACTGACTTGTTGTCTAGGAAGGAAGATCATCAACCAAGACAACTTAAGAAGGATCCCCAAGCTTCTTCGAGGCATAAACTTCAACGTTCATATTAATATCTTTACAATTTGCCCACAGATTAAAAAGTTTAAAAAACATAGGAAGCAGAATGCTAAATGTAAATACACCTATCCTTGAAATTTAAATGTCCCAAAATCTAATGTTTCTCTTTAACAATGTGAGTGGGAAATAACACATCATCAACAAGATACCAAGTACTGTTACTAGGCATGTAATACTTGAGTATATACTTCACAACACTATAATCAATATAAATAAGAGAATAATCCTTTTTCTTTGATAAAAAATTGTATATAAAGCTTGAATATTTTGATCAAATTGGTTATCTGTTGTAGTGTATTTGACACAGGTGTTAAAGTACACTTTTCCTTTTTTCCTTAAATAATAAAATAAAACATCAATATGCTGCAAAATAGAAATTCAGCATATCAAACAATTAGTTCATATATAGTATACAATCAGTTTATGTTCAATTTCTGAAACTAAAAACTTGTAAAAAATAAAAACTTACAGAAGAAAACATCATGTTTCTAGGGGAATCCAGAGTATAGAACCATGTCTTTGCTATAATTATCTCAATTTTAAATACAAAACTAGGAGAAGTAAAATTATCTTTCTCAGAATACAACTTCAGCCTATAAAATTAAAAAAACAAAAAAAAAATCAATAAACAGCTTATAAATAACTAAATAAATGAACAAATAAAAAACCAAAACATACTTCTTCTTCTTATTTAACTCAGCCTCAATCCAATTATCAAAATCAAAGAGAGATTCATTTTTTAAAGGTTCTCCAATATCTTTACTAAAAGGATGTATAGTTTTTAAAATAGTTATGTACTTCTCCATATCAACTGCTGAAGAACTAAAATCATTCACGAAAGGGGATTTCATGAAATAAGTAGGTGTAGGCTCCCTTTTATTAGGAAGTGGAGTCTCAAAGTCATCATCATCGACCTAAATATATTAAATAGTATCATAAACCAAAAAGAAATAAAAAAGCAACACAAATAAATCATATATAATTAAAAAAACAAAAATAATACCATAGCAGCAAGATTAACAATTTGTCCACCAATAGCACCATTTTGCTTACAAACAAATAAAGAAACACCTTTTTCAATGGCCTATTAAAAAACATAATGCTCAATGACAAAAAACACAGTAAAATAAAATAAATAAAATAACATACAACATTAGCTCCCAAAGCAACTTTTGCAATATTATTAATAACGATAAAAGCCTACTCCACATCATCAAATATAGCATCTTCAACCTAAAAATAAAAACAATGTATCAAAAGCAATATTAATAACCAAAAAAAACAAAAATTAATAATATATTAATAAAATAAAAACAAACATAACACACTATATGAGACTTCTTTACCACTTCATCATCATCTTTATTAGAATCATCTTTGCTATTGGAATTTAAACCAGTATCATCAGCCAATTTATCACCCTTAAAATAAAAAAAACATAGTATCAGAAACAAAAAAGAAATAAAAAGAATTCAAAAATAATCAAATGTATAATACCTTAACAGAATCTTCTAACTTTAAATCATAAGCTTCTTTATTACTACCATCCCCTCCACCTTCACTCCATTTACTTTCATTTTTTTAATTGTAAGAAGCGTTCTATTTATCACCTAAACCAAAAGCCAAAGCACTAGCAACACCTTTAACTTTTCCTATAATTTAAAAGGACATCAGAAACTAAAAGTAAACTAAAAAGCAATAAAAAATTAAAGATAAAACATAATAAAATAACCTCCAACTCCTAATGCAGTGCCTCCATCATCTCCATCATCCATCTTTCTTTCCCATCATAACAAACTCTATATCTTCATATGATTCATCATCATAATCATCTTTCTTCATATAAGAACTTGAATCAATATCATCATCAACCCATAGAAAACAATCTATGTTAGGTTTCCTTTAAGTATATTATGCAAAAAATAAAAACTACAAATTACCTTCCTAAAATCATCTTAAAGACAAACAACCCAAGGTTGTCCATAACTAATTTCATTGAAGAGGAAAGATAATCCAACTTTTTATACATAAACAACTTTAAATCATTGAATTCATTTCTAAAATAGTCATGTCTTAAAGTTAATTCCTTTACAAAGTCACGAGAATTGGGTGAACTTGTCACATTACTATAATCACCAAACTTTTCCCTACATTTTTCAAAAAAAACCCATCCAAAGCTAGCCTTGACAACTCTTCCTCATTGGTAGAAACATTCCTTAATTTTAAATACAAAAAATAAAAAATTAGTAATAATAAAAATAAAAAATTAAATAAAATTAACAAAATTAAATAACCAACACAAACTTTACCTTATTTAGTGGTTCTTGGAAAATCAAACACTGCAAAACCTTGTAATTCAAATTTGATTTATAAATCCAATTGAGAATTTGAGGAATAAGTGAATTCTTCGAACCATTGTATAAACAAGTATTATCAATCACAAATGGACAGCATTCATAAAATCATATTTGAATAGCATATAGAAAGTCATTCAATCTATAAAAAAAACCAATCACTTCTCTTTCTATTTTCACTCAAAAAACCTTCATCTTTATATACTCCATGGTCAAATTAAACACCTCCTTCCCCCAATGATAGTCATTAACAAAACTAGACTCAACAATGTCAAATGTTCTCCTACTCACCATCTTACCCAATGGAGAACTCATAAAAAAAAACTTAAATAAAATAAATCAAAGCAATCTTAACACAATCTTCATCATTATCCTAACATTTGGACAACAAACACTCATGCACATACTACTTGTTTATTTTCTTCTTCAAACTGCCAAAATATTTTAAAATCAGCCTATTGTCCTAAAAAAACAGTTGACAACATAGAGTTACCAACACACCTTAACCCAGTAACTAGCGTAAATTCATCCATCCCAAATTTTAATCTCTTCCCAAAAACATCAAAATAACACTCATACACATTGGGTTGCTTTAGTTCCCTTAATAAAAGGGAATCAATCAATTGGCATTAAACTTCGAATTTTTGTCAATCTAAAAACTAACCAAAACATTTTCACAAAAAAGACCCAACTAAGTTTCATTCAAAACTTCTTTAATCAAATTAATAACACCATAAGATAAACTATAAGAAATCTTAACTTTAAAATACTCATCAATTTTCAATAAAGGCTCCCAATCCTTAAAAAACGTAGTCAGAAACTAAATCATGACAAAACCTAAACTAAAAATGAAAATAATAAATAAATATAAAGCAATAACCTTTATACCAGATCCTTCATCAACATCAGTTTTCATCTTCTTCTTACCTACATCAGCATCAGTTTTCATCTTTGTTATGACCCGATATTTTATAAATTATTAAATTAATTTCTGAGATATGCAGTGTTAATAAATATTATATTAAATTTTTTTATTATGATTATTTTGTGTAATTTAATTAAATTCTAGTGTTGGTATTTATTTTATTTTATTATGGTATTAATATTAAATCAAAATTTAAAAATTTAACTTATTGTTATGTATTATTTTTTATTTAATTATTTAATAATAATATTATTATTAGTAATTGTGAATAGTGTTAAATTAGTGTATTTTAAATATTTTAATATTTTATGGTGGATTTAATTAGAAAAATAAACATTTAAAATTTAAATTATTATTTTGTACTATCTTGTTTTTTTTCTCATTTATAAAAAAAAAGGGCAAAAGATAAAATTTTTCGGCCATCAGTGCTTGCACCATCTTCATCATTTTCTTTCTTTTTTTTTGCATTTTATTCTTCTTCATGCTCTGTGTCCATCAAACCCAAAACACACCACCACACCAGCACCGTAACATCACTGGACCGCCACCACAGTAGTGCCAAATAACAGCAATAGCAGTGCCAGGCAACAGCACTAGCACCAACAATGATCAAGACAACACTGAGTGAACAGTGTTGTCTGATCGCCGGTGAGAAAATTGGTTGAGTTTGGGCTCGTTTTGAAGCTCATGCTACGAGCTTCAATAATACGTAGTTAGTTTCAAGTAAATCAACCGGTAAGGAATTTAAAAACTCATTTTTTTTATTTATGTCAATATGTTTAATTTGATTTTTCTTATTGAATTTAATTTATTGGGAGATGTGGTAGTTAGATAAATTGATTTTTTAGCTAAGATCTACCTAAATCTGTTTTTTTATTTCTTTGAAATTATTAAAAATATATATACTTATTTTTCCCGTTTGGTTACTGTTCATAGTCCTGGATCTGAAAATTTTCTCATCTTTATTAAATTCTATATATTATTTAGAGCAAGTTTCATGAAGGAAGTTTATTGAAATTGTATTCCGATTATTTATTATGAATTTTTGAATGTTTATGTGAAAAAATGAATTTTTGGAAAAATTAGTATAAATTAGTAATTTTATATTTTAGTTGAAATTATCTTTAATTATTATTATGTTATGGCCAGTTTTTGAATAACAAAAATTATTAAATTAAATTTTGTGAATTATTTACTATTTTTAGCTAATTAATAAAAATTTCCGGAAATATATTCAAATAATAGCTTATTTATTATTTTTATGATTAAAATGGATTTTTGGCTATTTTTATTATATAATTGAGTAATTTAAATAATTAATTGTGCTTTATGCTATTTAATTTCAAATATTTGAAAAATGAAATTTTTACTAATATTATTTAATTCTATTCAAGATTTTATTAATTAATTTGAAAATAAATTATCTTTAATGTTTTTATTATTCAAATAAATTGTATTGTGGTATATTATTGATTTTTATGGATTTTAGTGATTTTAATATTTATTATTTAATTATGGATTTTTGTGTATTTCGTTTCTCGGTTAGATAAATTGTGCAGTTCGGGGGCCCAACCCAAGAAGTTGTACTTTTATGAATATTGAAATGTGTTTGCTTGTATGATTGAGTCTATTTTTAGTAGAGAGACATCCATTTTATAGAGGAGACTGCAAAATTTTCAATAGAATTCTCATAAAACATGACATCACATCGATCATGAGTTTTTAATTTTAAATCGAGTTGTCCTAGATTGAGTCTTTCTTTAGAATTCCTAGAAGTATAAATTAGGATTTCAATTCTAATATTATTATTATTATTATTATTATTTATTTTTTATAGTTGCACCAAAAACAAGGACTACTAGACCAAACCAATCTATCTCTTTTAAAGGAGCGCACAACTGTGAGTTATTATCATATACATGCATTACACGTAGAATACATATTTGTGAGCATCCATATTTTTATAATGTAATTAAGTATCATTTATTTTATTAAATGATTATATATATGTTTGGTATATTGCTTTATGTCACGACCCAAACCGAGGGGTCATGATTGGCGCTAGGGAATGAGAATTCTTTTCAATCCAGAACCCGTAGGAAGCCTTAAAATCAAACACATGCAAATATATTACAAAAATATGCCATAATTAACTGATCCACAACTAACGATAACCTAACCTCAATTCAACTTTGGAAAAGAACTGTGCACCCTAAAGTTGATCAAAAAAATCATTTATCCTCGAAAGAGGATACTTGTTCTTCACTATCACCTTATTCAGTCTCTATAATCAATGCACAGTCTCAGTGTACCATCCTTCTTCTTCACAAATAGGACCCCAAAGGGAAACACTGGTTCTAATAAAACCCTTGTCCAACAAGTCTTGCAATTGTTCCTTTTATTCCTTTAACTCTATAAGGTGGCATTGAAATAAGAGTTGTGCTTAGGACTATATCTATATAGAATTCGATCTCTCTATGAGGTGCTAAACCTAGTAACTTCTTAGGAAAAACATCAGGAAACTCACAAGTTACCAGAACGTTTGTGAGAGACAACTTCTCTACTGAAGTATCCCTGACTAGTGCTAAGTATACTTGATAGTCTTTCCTTAGCATCTTCCTAGCTATAATAACGAAAATGAGATTTTGATGTGCAAAACTCTTATCACCCATAAACTTAAATTCTTCCTCATCCAAAATTTAAAAAATCACCTCTTTACTCCGACAATCCACAATGGTAAAGTGCTGAGATAACCAATCCATGCGAAGGATCACATCAAACTCCACCATATCCAACAAAACTAATTCCACTAACAATTCTCTACCTCCCACTAACATTGGACATCTAGAGAAAACCACGCTAATGTCCAACGAATCACTTAGCGGAGTGGTGAGAGAAAAAGGAAATGCCATCCCCGAAGCTTGTCAACACGACTTTAAAGCAAAAATAGGGTAAACAAAAGAATGTGTAGCACCCGGATTAATTAAAACTCTAGCATCCAAGTAACAAACTGGAAGTATACCTACTATAATGGCATTGGATGCCTGAGCATCATGTTGGGTAAGGGTGAAGACTCTAGCCTGACCTCAACCTCCCTACTAGCTAGTGGAAGCCTGACCAAAACCCTTGGCACCTCCTCTACTACCTTTGCCATGCCCTTGTTGGGCAACAAGCTATGTCGTACTCAGATACTGAGTTAGAGGCAACTAATAAGGAGCTAGAGCTGAACTGGCAATGGACTACTGTAGAAACTACTACTGATAGCTAGAATAAGGACATGCTTTGGCAAAATTCCCTATCTATCCACATCATAAACAAGCTCCAGGAGCCATGTAGCATGGTCCCTGATAAACTCTTTCGCACATCTGACAAGCACTGGCTGCTAATCCCATGCTACCATAACCAGAACTCTGGCCACTGCTACTGTTGGAAGCACTATAACTAAATCTAATAAGTCTATACGATCCACCACGACCATGTTTGCTACTCCTGTGGACTCTCTTCTGAGGTCTCTAGTGCTACTGATAAGATCCTCTCTATCGACTGCTAGAGCCAATCTGAAAAATGGTGTATTGAGTGCTCTGTGATCTTTTTGACTGGACACCTCCCAACTGATAGTAATCAGACATAACTCCCTACCTTACCAATCTTATCTCTATCTCCTTAGTTAACTTTATCACAACTCAAGAGTAAGGCCTACAGTGGGCATCCCAACAAATACAGAAGCCAGTTCGATGACATACATCATAATTGTGAAGTACTGGTCTCTCATTAGGTCCTCTACATATCGACCCAGTATGAGGAACTCTCTGGTATTGTCCTCTACTGATCTGTCACCTCTGGTAATATTCATCAGCCAGAGTCTATAACTCATCTGCATATTCTCTGGACAAAAATGCCTCATGAATCTCTCTCAAAATTAAGCCCAGGTGAGTGTCGTTATGTGCGGCTGGATGAACTGAACAAATAAATCCAAGGCTGGTCCCTCAATAGATAGCTCAATTATCATGATCTTCTGATACTCGGTGTGAGCAATATGAGCCCTTATCTCAATGGCATGCAGAAAGTCTAGAGGGTCTATAGTCCCGTTAAATGATATCCTACTGACTATGGCATAAAACAACACTGCTGCAAGGTCAGACATGCCCTGCTGATAAATAGTTTGCATCTGCGATGCGACTGGTGGTATATTGACTTCCTTAAACTCTTGCTCTATAGGTTCCTCATCTTGTAGCTCTCTCTACCTACGATGACCTGCCACTCCTTGAGGTATACCTCTACCTCTACCTTTATGCCTAACTAGTGGCTCTAAAGGTAAAACCTCATCCTAAAAAGACTTATCATCCTCAACATCAACAACTGATGGAGCGACACGCCCCCGTCTCCTCATTCGAAAATGACAAACATAAGTAAAATTCAGACAAAATGAACAACAATAGATAATAAATAGACATCTTAATGATTGCGTGAAAAAACTATATCAAAGAAAACTTATCAAAGATATAATTGAACTTAATTTATTATAGTAGTTTCAAAGAAAACATGACTTTGATAACCTAGGACCACAACACTAAAAACACCTAGGCTCTAATACTAACATTGTCATGAACCAAACTGGGGAGTCATGACCAGTGTTAGGGAGCAAGAATTCTTTCAAATATTGAACCCGTAGTAGGCCTTAAAATAAAAAAAAATTCAAATATAATACAAAAATATGCCATAATTAAAACTTCAATTAATATAAAAATAAATCTTTATATTATAACATAATAAAAATATCTTCATACAAGATCTATAACTTATACAACACACTACTATCATAATAACTACTACTACTACAGTGATTACTAAAATACAAGAAATTGATAGTTCGGTGTTTATATAAATTAGCTAGAGAAGAAAAAGTTCGACAAATAGTACTACAGGGAACGTCTGAAGTAGTTGCTCTTGAAAAAAAAATTGAGGGGAGTCACACCTCACTAAGTGAATTATTATAATATATATACATGCAACCAAAAAGTCAAATATAGTCAAGCATTAGTATAATAATATACATATACATACATTTCAAACATATGCTAAAATCCACCTTTATATAATAAATAATGTAGAAACTTTTATTTTGAGTGAAGGATCAAAGCAGAACCCTAAAATGTTACATAACCTCAATCATTGAATCTCATTAGCCAACATGCTTATTTAATTACAAAATATTTCTCTTTTCCATTTTTGGACAGTAGATTGGCCCCGAGACACTAAGTCAACCAAACTCCCACAGTCTCACTATCCCAAAACACTAGGTCAAATGAGCTCCTACAATCACACCACTCACTCACTATAAATCTTAATAATCAATTAATCAATTATCACATCAAATAATCTCATTATGACAACTCCTAAATCTAACACACTAGTACGTACACAGTCCTAGTGCAGTCGACTATGTAGCACGTTCAACTACTATCCTTTAAATAAATTTTATAATTATTAAAATAATAAAATGCGTAATTTAAACATGATGGCATCCATTTTTAAAGACATATACCAAATATATACCAAACATATATTGAATATATATACCAATTGTATACCAAAATATCTACCAAATATATGCTGAGTATATACCAAAAATATATCGGATATATACCAAAAATTTATCAAACATATATGTCACATATATACCAAACATATACATAATCATTTAGTAAAATAATTCATATTTAAATACATTATAAAAATATGGATGCCCATAATTATGTATTATACATTCAATGCATATATAAGATAATAATTCACAATTGTGCACTCCTTTAAAAGAGATAGACTAGCTTCATCCGGTAGACCTCGGTCTCGGCACAACTGTAGAAATTAATAAATAATAATAATATTAGAATCAAAATCCTAATTTATACTTCTAGGAATTCTAAAGAAAGACTCAATATAGGACACGACTCGACCATAATAAAAAAACTCAGGATCAACCCGATGTCATATTTTATGAGAATTTTATCAAAAATTCGGCAGCATCACCTATGTAAAATGGACATATTTCTACTAAAAGTAGAGTCAATCCTACAAGCAAACACACTTCAATATTCACAATAGCACAACTTATGGGGAACTACACAATTTGCCCAATCGAGAACCAAAATACACAAAAATCAATAATATAATAATAACTATTAAAAATAATTAAAATCCATAAAGATCAATAAAATACCTCAATACAATTTATTTGAATAACAAAAACATTAAAGATAATTTATTTTCAAATTAATGAATAAAATCTCAAATAGAATAAAGTAATATCAGTAAAAATTCCATTTTTCAAATATTCGAAATTAAATAGCATAAAGTTCAATTAATTATTTAAATCACTCAATTATATAATAAAAATAGCTAAAATTCTATTTTAATCATAAAAATAATAAATAAGCTATTATTTGAATATATTTTCAAAAATTATTCTTAATTAGCTAAAAATAGTAAATAATTCGTAAAAATTATTTTAATACTATTTATTATTCAAAATTTATCCAAAACACACTAATTAACAATAAATTCAATTAAAATACCAAATTTACTAATTTATATTAATTTTTTCAAAAATTAAATTTTCACATAAACATAAATAAATTCATAACTAAAAATCAAAAATCAATCTCACCAAAATTCCTTCACAAACTATAATCTAAATAATTCAAGGAAAATTTTAAAAATATTGAAACTTTTCTAGTGTGGGTCATTAGAATAATGACTCACCGGAATAAAAAACCCAATAATTCTAAATAATTTTAAAAAAACTAAACAAAAATATATTTGAGTAGCTCTAGTTTCACACAACAACATTTCTAAAGGCATTAAGCATGAATCAAACCATAACAAGCTCAAAAAAATAAAAAACTTAAATAGAACTAAACTAAAACTTGAACCGAATGTTCTAAGATCAAGAAAACCACAGATTAAGCTTGCATAGACCAATAGTAGTTGAAAGAGCCCAAGATCATGAGTTATCTCCACTGGAAACGTCGCCGACAAAGCTTGATGGAGCTGCTGCCTTCGATAGAAATCGGGGAGGAAGAGAGGAGGTAATGCTAGTGAGGCAATGGTGGAAATGTGGCAGTCGGTGGTGGCATGGGTAGGGGCTCGGGTGGTTCAGCATTTTCATGCAGGAAGATGAAGAAGAAGAAGAAGAGGAAGGAAAGGGGGGGGGGGGGGGAGAGGAAAGAGAGGGAGGGAAGGAAAGAGAAAAAATTTTATTTTACATTTTTTTTAATAAATAGGAAAAAGACAAAATAATTTTAAAAATAATATTTTTAAATTAAATATTAACTTTCTAATTAAATTTACCTCAAATATTAAAATATAATAAATACACTAAATTAACACTCTTCACAATTAATAACAATCATATTCTTATTAAATAAATAAATAAATAATATATAACAATAAATTAAACTTTAAAATCTCAATTTAATATTAATACCATAATAAAATAAAATAATTAACAACACTAGAATCAAATTACACAAATTATTCATAATATAAAAAAATTTAAAATATTTATTAATATTGCATATCTCAAAATAAATTTAATAATTTAAAATATCATGTTATAACACTTTAAAAATAGATGCTATCATGTTTAAATTATGTATTTCATTATTTTAATAATTATAAGCAATATGTGAAGGATAGCAATCAAAAGTGCTACTTAGTGGGCTATGCTAAGACAGTGTACACACCAGTGCATTAGATTTTAAGGTTGATATTATGAGATATTTTATGTGTGCTTTGTATAATTGATTATTGAGATTTGTGATGTGATTGCGGGAGCTTGGTTGACATAGTGTCTCGGGGCCAATCATGCCAACAGTGAGACTGTAGGAACTCAGTAGACTTTATGTATTGGGGCCAGTCTACTATCCAAAAATGGTAAAGAGAAATATTTTGAAATTAAGTGAGCATGTTGGCTAGTAAGGTTTAGTGATCAAGGTTGCAGATATTTTAGGGTTCTACTCCGATCCTTCACCCAAAACTTTCTTCTGCATATTATATTATATAAAATGGATTTCGGCATCTGTATGAACTGCATGTATATATATATATATATATATATATATATATATATATATATATATATATATATATATATTAATAATAATAATAATAATAATAATAATAATTATTATTATTATTATTATTATTATTATTATACTGATGCTTGGTTGTATATGACTTTAGATTGCCTATATATATATCATAATAATTCACTCAGTGAGGTCTGACTTCCTTCAATATTTTTTTCACTATCTTCCATCTCAGACCTGCCCTGTAGTACTATTCATTGGACTCTTTCCTCTCCGGCTGACTTATGTAAATACTGAACTATTATTTTTCTTATATTTTAGTAATCATTGCAGTGGTAGTGTTATTATTGTAGTAGTGTGTTGTACATTTTAGAGATCTTATATTTGAATATTGTATGAAGATATTTTTATAATGTTATGATATAAAGAGTTATGTTATATTAAATAAAGTTTTCAATTATGATGTATTTTTGTTTTCTTATTGCATGTGTTTTTATTTTCATGTTTGCTATGGGTTCCAAATTTGAAAGAATTTCCATTCATTAGCGTCGGTCATGACTCCCCGGTTTGGGTCATGACAATTTTCTTCTTACCTCTATCAACATCAATATCTACACCCTCATAACCTTTTATTTTCCTACAGGAAAAACTACCACTATCCTTATTTGCATGTCTTTTTTTTTTCACTCTTGCATATTGTCTTCTTCACCATTTTTACTCCTACACCTCTTTCCTTCTTTAGAATTGATTATCTCTATTTCATAGGGTTATGACTTTGTAATCTTGCTTTAACCATAAACTTTATAAAAGTAATAATCACCAACAACAAAATGGGAGTTAATTTCCACACCACTACGAGCAGTTATCACCTAAAAAAAGGGGAAAAAACCAACTTAAAAATCAAAACTTGAAGAAACTAAAAGAAAAAAGAATAAACATGAAGAAAGAAGAAGAATCAGTGAAAAAAATTGATTGAAATAAGATTGGGCATTTTGAAAATGTGAAGGAAATATCTGTAAAAAGAGGGTGATAAATTTGTAAAAAATAAAAATTTGGGATATTTTTGTTCAGAACAGTTAAAAATGGAGTATTTTTGTAAACGTCTCAATTGAGTTTGAATACTGTTGAATTAATTCAACCTCATTTTATGGGCTTTCCAATTGCATCATTTTTTATAATTATTTTTTAAAATGTAAATTCATTGATGGATCATTTTTTGATATCTCAATCACTCACGAATGGAAATGAGTCTTCAATTTATTGTTCTTTTGTTAATTGCTAAAAGAAATAATTAATTATAATCAATGTAAGGAATAAACATAAATAAATATCATGTGGTCTAAACATTTTATTATTAGGAGTATGTAATTTTTTTTTCACAAGCATTCAAAAAATTCAATTTTTGATTTTCGGTGTAGTAATGTTGTGATTGTTTATAATGTTTATTTATTTTATTTTTTTCAAATAAAAATACGAAATAACTTTTTATTTTTTCTTTAATTCATTCTATTATTATTATCACCTAAAACTATATGAAAGGAATTGTTCTTCACTCATAGTGTATTAATTTGATTTTTAAAGAAATAACGAGTTTGTAAAAAATTTTGCCATGTAAGTATTATAAATATGAAATTAGATCAGTACTAAAATGTTATAAAAAAACTATATACTCTTGATAATAAACCACTTAAACCATAATAATATTTATTATATTTATCCATCAATCAAATTTGATCAATACGATATAATAATTTTGATTTTTATGGTGCAACCTAAAAATTCATATATATTCAGAGCATCAGTATATAATATATATATACATACATTTTCACACTGATGCTGAAATCCATTTATATATATAATAGATGCCTAAAATTATTTAATTGAAGGACTGGAGTAGAACCCTAATAGTTCGCAACTCGATCATAATAATCAATAGCTAAGAGGCTTATCCAAAACTCTAAGTATTCATTTATCCCACTTAAGGTAGTAGACTGGCCCCTTAGTACACTAGGTCAACTGAGGTTCCACAATCTCACTATAAGTATAACTAGCCCTGAGTACACTAGATCAACTGAGGATCCACAGTCACGCCTTTCCAATAACCAACATCTCAATAACAATTATCAAATTTCAACCTAATTCTATCGTACTGTCGCACAACGGTCCTAGCGTAGCCCACTAGGGTAGCACATTTTACTGCTATCCTTTAAATCAATCTTATATTTATTAAAATAACGAAAAATACATATGTAAACATGATAACATCCATTATAGAGAAATATACCAATTATATACTAATAACATTCCAAATATATTGCCACATATATATACCAAAATAAATCGTGAATATACCAAAAATATACCAAGTATGTATTAAAAATATATCAAGCAGGTAACGTTGCATATATAGCGAAATATACCAAAAATATACTAAAAGTAAAGATCCAAAAATATACTAAGTCACTTAATAAAACAATTCATGGTTTAAATTCATAATGAAAATATGCAAGCAAACTTTCATGCATCCTATATGCAATGCATATATAAATAATAACTCACAAGTTTACACTCCTCGAGACTGACTCAACAAGCCTGGTTTGATAGGCCTCCGACTCGGTGCAGCTATAAAAATAAATAATAATAAAATCAGAAAAAATTCCTAACATATAGTTCTACAATTCTAAAGGAAGACTCGATCTAGGAATTAAAACTCAGTTAAAACACAAAAACTCAAGATCAACCCGATGTCACATTTTATGAGAATTCTATAGAAAAATCAGCAAAGTCTCCTCTATAAAATGAACACCTCTTTACTGAAAAGTAAAGTCGATCCTACAAGAAAACACACTTCTAAATTTAAAATGCTCCACACCTCGGGTTGGGATCCCGAACTACACAATTCCTAACCAAGGTTCACAATTTACTACAAATCAATATTAAATAATAAATGCAATAAAAATCATTAAAATCCATAAATATCCATAAATAATCACAATATAATATATTTAAACATAAAAAACATTAAATATAATTATTTTCACATTAATTTTTTAAAATCTTAAATAAATTATATAATATTAATAAAAATCCAATTTTTCAATTATTTAACATAAAATAGTAAAATTCACAATTAATTCCTCAAATAGGTTTTATATATAATAAAAAATGGTTAAAAACTTATTTAATCACAAAAATAGTATATAAAATTATTATTTGAATATATTTTCAAAAATTAGTATTAATTAGTTAAAAATAGTAAATAATTTGTAAAAATTATTTTAATACCATTTATTATTCTAAAATTATTTAAAACATATTATTTAACTATAATTTCAATAAAAACAGACAATTTACTCATTCATTCAAAAATCACATAGCAAAATATATTATTCAGAAATTATACAAAATCACTAAAAATTCATTTCTCACTTCTAAAATTAATAACTTAAATTAAAAATACTAATTAACCAAATTTCCATCCAAAATAAATAAATAAAATAATTAATAAAAATTCATTTTTAATTATTAAAATATTCAAAAATACCCATTATTCAAAATAATTCAAAAAAATTAGCAAAAAATATATTTTGGAAGATTAAGCTATATACATTAACATTATCAAAGAGAAAATCCATGGATCAAACATAAACAACTAAAAAAAATTAAAACCCTAATAACACAACAACTAAACTTGATGAAAACTCACAAACAAGTGGATTTAAGCTTGAACCAAGCTTGGAAACGAGTTCCTTGTAGCTCAAGGAGTCCGGCAAGTCCAAGAACGTGAGCTATGGTGATCGGAGAAAGTCGCAGGTGATCATAGAACTCCACTGCTGTAGTCTCAATTTCTATGTGATCCGACGGCGACATAGGCACACTTGTAGTGGCGAAAAAGAGGAGAGTAAGAGGGGAGATGGTGGTGGCAAGTGGTGGTGGCAGTTGGTGGTCCAGCGAGGCTATAGGTGGCGCTGCAACTTGACAGAAAGCAAGGACAAAATCGAGAAGAAGGAAGAAGAAAATAGAAAAGAAGTAGAAGGAAGATGACCTAAAACTTGTTTTTTTTTTTAACTTTTTGACTCATATATATATATATATATATTAACTCAAACATTTTCCACACACACACATATATATATATACACACAACACATAGACACACACATGCACACATATAATATAATAATAATAATAATAATAATAATAATAATACAATAACAAATAATGAAAAAATAATAATGATAATAACAATGATAATAAGTTTAATATTTTTAAATAATAAAACTTCCAAATAAATTATTTTACTTAATAAAAATATTTAATGTAAAATAAATAAATACTAGTAAAAAATAATTATAATATAATAATATTATTAAACAAATAAATAATACTTAACAATAAACTAACTTTTAAATCTTAATAAAATAATCATAATAAATACAAATTTAAAATATTATTAACACTACATATTCTAAAATATATTTTAATAATTTAAAAATATTGGATCATTACAATTTTCCTCCCTTACAAGAATTTGTCCTTAAATTCAAATAAAAGAACAGGAATAAGAAATCATTGAGGGAAGAGGTAAGGATAGGCCACCCGCATCTCAGCTTCAGTCTCCCAAGTGTGCTCCTCCACGTTATTACTTTGTTATAACACCTTGATCATTGTAATTTGCTTCAAACACAGCTGACGAACTTGATAGTCTACTATCAAGACTAGTTCCTCCTCGTATGTCAGGTCTTCATCCACTTCCACACTATCAGGCTGTAACCACGTGTGAAGGGTCTGAAATATATTTCCTTAGCATCAAGATATGGAACATTAGATGCACTTGGGACAGATTCAGAGGCAAAGTCAACCAATATATAACCATGCCCACTCTCTCCAAAATCTCAAACGATCCAATATATCTTGGTGGTAACTTCCTTTTCTTACCAAATCTCATCACACCCTTCATCAGAGACACCTTCAGAAACATAAAGTCTCCAACCTGAAACTCCACATCTCTATACCTCATATTTGTGTAGCTCTTTTATCTGCTAGCTACGGTCTTTAATCTCCTTCTGATCATAATGACCTTCTCCATTACATCCTAAACCATCTCAGGTCCAATCAATGCTCTCTCTCCAATCTTATCCCAACTCAGAGGAGATCTGCAATTCCTTCCATGCAAAGCCTCATACGGTGCCATCCCAATACTGCTATGGTAGTTATTATTATAAAAAAACTCTACAAGCGATAAGTGATCATCCTAGCTACCTCTAAGATCTAATACACACATCCTCAACAAATCTTCAAGTGTCTAGATTGTCCTCTTAGACTGACCATCTATTTGAAGGTGAAAAGCAATACTAAAATCAAGCATGGTGCCCATTGTTTCTTATAACTTCTGCCAAAATTGAGAGGTAAATACTGAACCTCTATCAGATACAATAGACACAGGTACCCCATAAAGGCACACAATATTCTTAACGTACAACTTCACCAACTTAGTTATAGAATAAGTGGCTTTAATAGGCAAGAAATGAGCATACTTGGTTAACCTGTCCAAAATCACCTAGATGGAATCTTATCTATCCTTCGAACGAGGTAACCTAACCATAAAATCCATAGCAACTCTCTCCCACTACCACTCAGGAATTGAAAGAGGCTAAAGTTTCCTAGAAGGATTCTAATGTTTAGCTTTCACCTGTTGACATGTCAAGCACTTAGAAACATAATCAACTACATCCTTTTTTAATCCATCCCACTAATATAAGTCTCTAAAGCTGTGGTACATATTAGTGACACCTGGGTGTACACTGTAGGCTGTAGAATCTACTTCTTTAAGGATCTCTTCTCTCAAATTATCCACATCGTGAATACACAATCTACTATTGATCCATAAAATACCTTGATCATCAAGTGTGAAATCAGTGAACTTTCCTGCATGAACATTCTCCTTAAGCTTTACTAGAATAGGATCTCAGCCCTGAGCTGCCTTAATCCTATCTCTCAACACTGATTGAACTTTAAACTAAGCTAACAATCCTCCTGATATGCTAATCTTCATCATCAGGCCTTGATCCACCATCTCATGCTACTCTTAGATCAACTGTCTCCTCTCTACACTAATGTGAGCAAGACTACCTGAGGAGTTCCTACTCAAGGTATCTACTACCACATTAGCTTTACCTGGATGATAAAGAATCTCGCAGTCATAATCCTTTAGGAGTTCTAACCATCTCCTCTCCCTCAAGTTCAGATCTTTCTATTGTAAAATGTACTTAAGGCTCTTATGATCTGTGACAATCTCATAAGTCACCCCATACATATAATGTCTCCAAATCTTGAGAGCAAAGATTAATGCAGCCATCTCTAGGTTATAGGTAGGATAATTCTATTCGTGCTTCTTCAACTACCTTGAAGCATAAGCTATCACCCTACCATTCTGCATCAACACACAACTTAGGCCAACTCTGAAGGCATCACAATACATATTGAACTTATATACTCCATTAGGCAAAGCCAAAACTGGAGCTATGATCAACTTTTCCTTCAGTGACTAGAAATTATTCTCGTAAGCATCTGACCAGACAAACTTCACATTCTTTTGAGTTAAGCGAGTCATAGGAGCCACAATTCTAGAAAAATACTGCACAAACCTCCTATAATACCTAGCCAAACCCAAAAAACTATGAATCTCCATGATTGTCATCAGTCTAGGCCACGTAAACACTGCCTCTATCTTCTATAGATCAACTTGAATACCATCTTTAGACACTACGAGCCCAAGGAATACAACACTCTCTAGCCAGAAATCACACTTTGAGAATTTATCATAAAGCTGATGTTCTCTTAGGGTCTACAGTATTGTCCTCAAGTGATATACATACTCTTCCATACTCTTTGAATACACCAATATATCATCAATGAAGACTACCATAAACTGGTCCATAAACAGTCTAAATACCCTATTCGTCAAATCCATAAAAGTAGTTATTGCATTAGTCAACCCAAATGACATCACTAGAACTTATAGTGGCCATATCGAGTGCGAAATGTCATTTTAGGAACATCGGCTTCACTGATCCATAACTCATGATAACCCAACCTCAAGTTAATCTTAGAAAAGAACTGTGCACCCTGAAGTTGATGAAATATATCATATATCCTCGGAAGAGGATACTTATTCTTCACTGTCACCTTATTCAGCTTTCTGTTATTTATGCACAGTCTCAGGGTACCATTCTTCTTCATCACAAATTGTACTGGTGCACCCCAAGGAGAAACACTAGGTCTAATGAAACCTTTATCTAAAAAATCTTGCAAATACTCCTTTAACTCTGTAGGAGCCATTCTATAGGGTGGTATCAAAATAGGAGTTGTACCTAGGACCATATTTATGCAAAAATCAATCTCTCTATGAGATGGTAAACTTGGTAACTCCTTAGAAAAACATTAGGAAACTCACAGGCAATAGGAACATCTGTGAGAGATAACTTCTCCACTGAAGTATCTCTAATAAGTGCCAATTATCCCTAATAACCCTTCCTCAGCACCTTCCTAGCTGTGATAGTAAAGACGAGATTCTGAGGTGCATAACTCTTATCACCCATAAACTTAAACTCTTGTTCATTTGGAATTCTGAAAATCACCTCGTTACTTCAACAATCCACAACACCATAGTGCTGAGACAACCAATCCATACTAAGGATCACATCAAATTCCATCATATCTAATAGTACTAATTACACTGGCAATTCTCTACCTCCCACAAACACTAGACAACCAAAAAGAACAACATCAGTGTCTAATGAATTGCTTAGAGGAGTGGCAACAGATAAAGGAAAAGCCATCCTCAAAGCTTGCCAACACGACTTCGAAGAAAAAATAGAGGACATGAAAGAATGTGTAGCACCTGGCTCAATTAAAATGCAAGCATCCAAGGCTGGTTCCTCAATAAACAACTTGACAATCATAATCCACTGATATTTGATGTGAGCATTCTAAGTCCTCGTCTCAATAGCATGCAAAAAATCTAGAGGATTTGAAGTCCCATCAAAAGCTATACAACTAACTTTAGCATAAAACAATGCTGCCTCAGGGTCAGACATACCCTGCTGATAGGTAAGCTACATATATGATGCGGTTGGAGGTATCTCAGCTTTCTTGTACTCTTGCTCTATAGGTTCCTTATCCTATAGATCTCTCTATCTATGGTGACCTGCCACTTCTCGAGGTCTACCTCTACCTATAGCTCTACGCTCGACTGGCGGCTCAAAAGGTAAAACCTCATCCTAAAAAGACTTATCATCCCCAGCCTCAATGACCGATGGAGTGACACATTCTCACCTCCTTATTCTAAAAAGAAAAAAATCAACAAGATTCAGACAAAACAAATAACCTAACAATTACACAAAAAATAAATCAAGGAAAACTTATTGAAGACATAACCGAACCTAATTCACTGTAATAGTTTCAAAGAAAATGCAACTCTAAAAACCTAGGTCCAAAACACTAATAACCTAGGCTCTAATACCAACTTTGTTATAACCTAAACCGGGAGTCATGACCGGCGTTAAGGAATGGGAATTCTTTCAAATCCGGAACCCATAGCAAGTCTTAAAAATAAAAACACATGTAATAAATAAATAAAAATATGCTAGAATTAAAATTTTAATTAATCTAAAAATAAATCTCATATTTATCATATCATAATAAAAATATTCATACAATATTCAAATATAGGTCTCTAAACCAAAATAACATGCTGTCGATAGGCAATACACTACTACTGCAGTTTTCTAGAATACAATAAGAGTTATGATAAATAATTTACATAATCTAGCCGAGGCCAAAGAAGACCGGCGTAAAGTACTACTAGTGAGGTCTAAAGAAGATGAAGTTCCTGTAAAAAAAATATTAAAAGGAGTCAAACCTTTCTGAGTGAATTATTATAATATATATACATGCAACCTAAATTCATATACATTCAAGCATCAGTGTATATATATATATATATACAAACATTTCACACATATGCTTAAATTCATTTATATATATATAATAGATGCATAAGATTATTTTAATTAAAGGATTGAAGCATAACCTTAATAGTTCAAACCTCGATTATAATAATCAATAGCTAACATGCTTATCCAAAACTCCAAGTATTCATTTATCCCACTTAAGGTAGTAGACTGGCCCCAAGTGCACTAGGTCAACTGAGGTTCAGCAATCTTACTACTCGCATGACTGGCGTCGAGTATACTAGGTCAACCAAGGATACACAGTTAACCTTTCTAATAACCAACTATAGACACCCAATTTCGGGATGATGTGTTATGGATGCAACAAAGGACTCTAGTGATGAATATATCATGAATATGTCTTTAATACTTAATCTTTAAAATTCTAAGGGTTTAAATGCAGCTTTTAAAGGAAGGTTTTTTAGGACCTAATTACAAAATTTAAATTCTTTCAGGGGTCTTTTTGTAATTAAATGTTAAAAGAGAAAAAATACATGTCAGAATTCCATAATTCTGATCGGGATTATGTAATTCTGATTGAAATTACACAATCTCGGTCAGAATTGAATTCTTCTGTCTCTATTTTCCTATTTTTAATTCAATCCTAATTGGTTTAAAATTCCTAATTAACTCAATCCTAATTGGTTTAAAATTCCTAAATATAATTTTAAGTATTAATCTTATATTTTAAGAATTATAATCATATTAGGATTGGGGCTAGGCTTTCTAGTTCTTCTTCCACTATATAAAGAGAGGATGAATAGCAAAAAAAGGAAAAAAATTGTAAAAAGGAAAAGCATAGGAAAAAGAAAAGAAAAGGAAAAAAGAGAAGGAGAACAGGAGGGAGAAAAAGAAAGCAAAGAGAGAAAACGTGATTTTATTTATTTTTTATTCATTTTACTGAGTTATTTTTTTACAAAAAATTCCTTTTGATTTAACAATTAATTCAAGATTCGTGGAGAATTTTTGAAGAAGAAGATTCAAAGATTTATTAAGAACGATGAACTACCAATCTGAGGAGTATCCCAAATTATTCATAAGCATCATCATCTTCTTCTTATTTCTTATTTTATTTTTTATATTATTAATTATTTGTTTCTTTCATGTTATTATCATAATTTATTCATTAATTATAATTTTATCTTTTTATTTTGGTGAGTATGGAGGAAAATGCATAGTGATCCAATGGAAGGGATGAATTCATGAAAAGTCCGTGGAAAATTAAGGATAAAGCCTCGTAGAGACTTAATTTCTAGGGTTTTATTTTTTATTGTCTTTATTTTTTTTATTTTATGAATTAATGTAATAGCCCCAATAGTAGGAGTAATAAAATTATATGTGTGGTTGCATGTTTATTTTGATTAAATTGGTTAGCAAAAATTAGATTTTTAATTAGGTAATTACTTAAAATCAGTGGAGGATGTAAATTAATCTCGGTTGCTTAATAATAAAATAGGATTTTAGTAAGGATTAATTTAATTATTTGTTTGATCTTATTTAATTGTTTTTTTTATGTTTTTAGGCTTGTTTATTATTTTTATAAGTTTTGGGCCTTAAGCCCATTTTAGGCTTTGACTTATTTATTTAAGTTTAGATAATTCTTTTAGCCTATTTCACTTAATAATTAATTAGTTTTAATTAATTAAAATACATTTTTAGGTCCATAATTAATTAGATTTTAGGTTAGAAATATCCTTAGGCCCATTTAGTTAATTAGACATAGGCCCACATAACTTAATTTAATTAATTTAGACTAAGCCCACTTAATTTAAGCTTTCTTTCATAATTTGTAGATTTAAGATCATTATTTTAATTAAAACATGTAGAATTAGGCTCATTAATTTAAATAATCCATAATTTGTAGATTTAAGCTCATATTTAGAATTAAAATTAGTAGACTTAGGCTCATTTAATTAAAATCAAAAGGAATTAGGTCTTTAGGTTCACTTATAAATTAAAATATATAGACCGTAGCTCATTTATTTTAAAGTCCATGTAGATTAGACTAACTTAAGGATTATGTGATTTACTGAATGCATTATTTACTTGTATATTTCATAAGTAGTTGGTCTTGGAGTTGATTGTTTTAGGGTTTATATGAAATTGAATGTATATAGAGAATAAGATAGTAATTCATAAAGTAATTCTAAATGAACACAAGACTGAAAGAAGTTGGTATTCCGTATCTAGAATCTCCTAGTTGTGGTGCTAGCTTTCTTTTAGGGAAGAGAGTACCACCTTTTCGATTCGTCCCAATTATTACCCTGGGTGGCGACTCCTCATCTCTACGCCATGTCTTTGTGACAGTGGTTAGTGTGTTCTCTAGAGCCCTGAGCTCAAACAGTGTCGCGATTGCTAAAATCTTAGACACGTGCTGAACTCTACCGTCTACAATGATGACTCGACTGGGGATAAGAGATACTGATTCTACTTATGTTCTTTAGAATTATTTTATTAATTATTATTTTATTCTTGAATTCATTCTACATGTCCCTATTCACCAATGGCGTTGGTTTATGATTCCATGATTCAACTAGCTTCATGGGGTTGTAGATTGGCTAACCATCACTCTTAGCCTTAACTCGGTCCAAGAGAGATTACCGGGCTCATCTGACTAGAGCCTGTGACCCAAGTCCTTAAAGGGGGTAGTCTTCTCTCGAGTTTGCAAAAGATGTCGGGCCCCTCTGACCTTGGCATGTAACTCAAGTCCTAAAGGAGGGCATCTTGATAAAAGAGCCTTGAATTTTTTTTACCGAACCCTAACCACATATAATGGCTTAGTTATTTCCCCTAGGATCTACCCAAATTACTTGTGAATGTTGCCATGAGCTATGTCTATCTATAAAGGCCTAAGCCCATACTTTAGAAGCCCATCAAGACTAATAAAGATTGGGCTATGCTTTTATACCTAGAAATACTACTTCTATACTTTACTGCTTTGTGAGATTTGGCATGCGCGCTGGTCCCTGATATCCCCTATTGATATTAAGACCAAGACCAAAAATCCTAGGAAAAGAGACTCGCCATTGAATACATGTATGGGAGGAATAAGGTTGGAAGGATATATGTATACCTAACTTGTTACTTGTTACTTATTGCATAGCATGTGCATCATGAATACATGCATCTCATGCATCATACTAGCCAGTTGTCTTATAGCTATCATAGATTCGTCCTAGTCTTTCTATGTTTGGAGTTAAAAAGGTGATAGACTGGTGAGAACTAATTCAAGCCCTAATCGATCGCAAAAGAGATCCTTAGCATACTAGAGAAGAGCCCCATTATTCCACTCTACTTAGAAGCTACACAACAAATTGAAAGAATGGAACAACAAGAGAGGAAACTGGACCCTGAAAGACATTAAAGGAGCACTGATGGATGATATAAGAGCAATGATGCAAGAAAAGTTCAGACAAGCTCCAGCAGGACTGATGCCACCACCTATTGCTACTGTGCCACCTACGGCCAACCCATCTACTATAGGTCCACTACCTGTTAATAATGGCAATACTGGGGAAATGAAGCTGGATGGTGTTGAGAGTTACATGATCAAAAAAGAAAAAAAGGAATCACTTGAGCAAGTTCAAGAGCTAGAATTTAGAAAAAGAAAGGCATTAACTCAGAAGATGTTAAAAATGGAGGAGTTGATGAGGGGACAAGGCCTAGGGTATCTGTTTGACGTTGATGATGTGATGCAATTTAAGGAAGACAGGCTACCTAACAAATTCAAGATGCCACACCTCTATAAGTTTGATGGTACTGGGGACCTAATGACTCATCTTAGTCAATGCACAACTACTATGAGTACTATTAAGGCTCCTTTAGCTATGGTTACTAAGCTATTTGTACTATCCTTGTAGGGTATGGTCGTTAACTGGTATCATGGGTTAGAGAAGTCAATCCGAGCATATTAGAGGGAGTTGTGCACTACTTTTCTAAAGCAATATAACTATAATACTAGGCTTGAGGTGTCCATAAGAGATCTAGAACTAACCAAGCAAAAGCCCAATGAATCATTTTTAGATTTTCTGACTAGGTTCATGAATAAGGCGGGGATGATGAAGAATAAATTAGTAGAGTTTAGGTTAGAATGATAGTCCAAAATGTGTCACCTAACCTAGTAGAGAGGTTGCAAATGATGAACCCCAAGACGTTCTTAGACCTTTATGATGATAGGTTATATGCTAAAAAGATCAAAAATGAGAAAAAGAAGGCCATTAAGAATACTAGAGTGAGAAGTTACCCAACTGGGGGCACGCAGCAAGGGAATACCAGCCGAGTCATAGGAGTTCATGCCATTTAACAACCTAGGAGATTCTCAAATTTCAATCAACCCTTATCCAAAGTGCTAGACCATCTCATCGAAAAAGGCCTCTTTAGACCCTTAACCCCTTCTAGACCACCAAACCTGAACCTCCCTAGTTTTGATCAAAATAGTTATTGCAAGTTTTATCAAGTTGCTGGCCATTATACTGACTCTTGCATGCATCTTAAACATAAAATCCAAAACCTCATAGACTCTGGAAAGATCACAGACCCTAAAAAGTCAAGCCCAAACCCAAATACCTGAAATAATCCTTTCCCAAATTACCAAAATGTGCCACCCCTAACCACCATGATGATTAGCTCAGGAGTAAGCAAAGAAGAAGTGCTAAAATCTTTTAAGGGTCTAAGCCTTAAAACTACTGAGAAATCTCCTAATGCTCCCAAAGGTGTGGAAGAGGCAGAAGACTTGCTGGGTGAGCCCTCAGGCAAGTTCGATTATAAGGTGTTTTACTCTAAACCACCTTCTTTTGACATATCCATTGATACAATCGAGCCTACAGGATGGGGTGAGGAGTTCAATGATGAAAAGCTGTTAGTCAAGAAGGAAAGATATATGGTTGAGGTATGGAAAGAAGGGAAGAAAGATCAGACTATAGAGATGATTGATATTTGGTATAGTTCTGATGAGGAAGGCACTGAAGGGTATTATGTATGGGTAGATAATCCTGAAGTCAGCCATGTTACCAGAAGCATGAAGGGTTATAAGCCAGCAGAGAAAGCCATAAAGAGGGAAGAAGTTGTTGAAGGAGAAGGCTCAATTGAACAGGGCGATGACTTGATTCTCAAATAGCTCAAGAACGCAAAGGCCAATGTAAGCATTAGGGAGCTCTTGATGCATTCAAATAGCCACAGAAAAGCTCTAGTTAAGGCCTTGACTAAGATGAATATTGAAACTACAGCAACCCTTGAAGCAATGTGGCCAAGGTTACTGAGAAAAAGCATAGGGTCATTACTTTCTCAGATGAGGATTTACCTATGGAAGGAAGGAACCATAATAAAGCATTATTCATCCCAACTGAAGTAAGAGGGAAGAGGACCAATTATATGATGGTGGATGATAGGTCCGCAATTAATATTTGCCCATTAGAGATCCTACCTAATTTAGGAGTAAAGGTGGAGGATTTAGCTAAATCAGACCTTGTAATAAGGGCTTATGATAGCACAAGGAGTGTAGAGGGAACATTTGTGGCTTTTGTGAAGACTGGACCTATGGTGGAATTCACTGTGCTAGACATTCCTATCACCTATGCCCTTCTTTTGGGTGGACCTTGGTATCTTATTTTAGGAGGAGTGCCTTCGACCGTGCATTAAAAGGTGACATTCTTGCTTGATGGAGAAGTTATGACTTTAGATGCTAGTATGGGCAAGACTGTGTCTGCAGTTATTACTAGTCAAAAATAGGTAGTCACTCCCCCAGGTTATTAGGTAGCTATGTTTTCAAAGGGAGTCGCATTGGATCCAAGGGTTATAAACATGGTCAAGAAGATGAACTACTGACCAAGACAAGGGCTGGGAAAAATGAGCAAGGAAGCCTAGAACCACCAGATTTCAAAACCCAAAATGACACAAGAGGATTAGGCTATACTAGGGTAGGGTTTAGCAGCAAAAGGGAAAAAAGAAGGCTTTTCAATGAGAATGGCCTAGGAAATTTGGGACCCTTGAAAGGTAATTTTATCAAATAAGGGAAAGAGAAGTTCTACTAGGGTAAAAGGAACCTGTCCAAGTAGCTGGTGTGGATGTCCCTAGATTTGTGATTTTTAAGGAATAAATAGTTGAAAAGCTAGTGCAAGACAATAAGGACGAGGTGATGAAGACGGTTGCCAAAAAGATGAAAACGGAAGACATTGAAGAACTACTTTGTCTGCCACCTAACAAAGAACTACCATAAGAATTAGCTAGTATCATTAATAGTAGTTTTATACATGTTTTCTATGAAGAAACTGATGTAATAACATTTGATCTGTTTGAGGACAAAACCGTTGTCTCCTTTATAGTCAATGATATAATTTTGGTTTGGCTTACTAGTGTGATGTTGATTCTGATGGTCTTGTGCATTTTAATAATGATCGTTCATGCATGTTTGACATTAATTCTATTCAATTAGATTCATTAAACATGGGCACAAATGAACAACCAAATACATTTTTATATCACATGACTTAACTCCTGAAGAGACAGAAAAATTTAAGAGAATATTAATAAAAAGAAGGGTAGTATTTGCTTGGTCCTGTAAGGATATGCTAGGGTTTAGATAGGGGAATTGTGGAGCATCACATTTGAACATACCCTGAAGCTAAACTTGTTAAACAAAAACTTCATAGGTTAAGGACCAAGTGGACAGAAAAGATGAGGGAAGAAGTCGCTAAGCAAATCCAGGCTTATTTTATAGAAGTTGTGGAATACCCTCAATGGTTGGCAAATACAGTACCAGTTCCTAAGAAAGATGGAAAAGTTTGAATGTATGTAGACTTCAGGGATCTGAATAAGGCATGTCCAAAGGATGATTTTCCTTTACCTCATATTGATGTGATTGTGGATAGTGCAGCATCTAGTACGATGTATTCTTTTATGGATGGGTTCTCAGGTTGTAATCAGATAATGATGGCAATTGTCGACAAGATCAAAATTTCTTTCATCATGGAATGGGGAACATACTACTACAAGGTGATGCCCTTCGGATTAAAGAACATATGAGCAACTTATCAAAAAGTAGCCATTGCTTTATTTCATTATATGATGCATAAGGAAGTGGAAGTTTATGTTGATGACATGATGGTTAACTCTGAAACAAGAGAGGGACATTTTGAGGCTTTGTATAAGTTCCTAGCAAGAATAGAAAAATATAACCTAAGGCTTAATCTGAAGAAATGCATCTTTGGGGCAACTTTAGGAAAGTTATTGGGGCACATAGTTAGCAATAGAGGAATAGAAGTCGATCTAGACAAGATTAAAGCCATCTAGGAAATGCCAGCATCAAGAATAGAGAAGGAAATATGAGGGTTTATCAAAAAACTGCAATGCATCAGCAGGTTCATTGCGAGACTTACCATGGTTTGCGATCTAATCTTCAAGCTCTTAAGGAAGAATCAGCTTGTGGAATGGAATGAAGAATGCCAAAAAGACTTTAATAAGATTAAGGAATACCTTACTAACCTATCGGTATTAAGGCCACTAAGACAAGGTAAGCCTTTAATCTTATATTTGGCTTTAGAAGAGAAGGCGATGGGAGCAATGCTAGCATAAGAAGGTCCCGAAGGGGTAGAGTATGCTATATATTACTTCAGTAAAAAGTTCCTACCATATGAAGAAAAGTACGATCTTGTAGAAAGGACATGTTTGATAATGATCTAGGCTATAAACAAGTTAAGGCATTATTTCCATTCTTACAAAGTACAAGCTGTTTGAAGGATAGATCCTTTAAAATAATTGTTCCAAGCACTAGCTTTGTCTGGAAAGATGTCTAGATGGTTCGTACTTTTAATTGAGTTCGATATAGAATATGTCAGGTCATCAAACGTAGAGTTGTAGCAGAGTTTCTAGCCCAGAATGCAATCAAAGGAAATGAACAGTGGAACCTAGAGTTTCTAGATGAGAACCTAGTAGTAATAGAACAACGAGAATGGAAACTTTATTTTGATGGAGCCATGAATAATAAAGGAGCAGGGTTAAGAGTAATTCTTGTCAGACCAGAAGGAGAAACCATCCCAATGGCCTAAAAATTAGACTTCAGGGTTACAAACAATATGGCTGAGTACGAGGCATGTATCTATGGCATGAAAGTAGCATTAGCAGTTGGAGCGAAAGACCTATTAGTTTATGGAGATTCCATGTTAGTCATCACCTAGGCTAATGAAGAGTGGGAAGTAAAAGAAGAGAGATTGAAACCTTACATCCACTATTTGAGAAAACTAATAAAGAATTTTACTAAATGTCTCTTCAGGCATTTACTAAGAGATGAGAATCAAATGGCGGATGCTTTGGCAACACTTTCTTCAATGTGGGATAAACCAACGGGATCAATGATGAAACCTTTGGTGATAATGAAGATGAAAGCTCCATGTTATGGAAAAGAACATTTCATGAGTATTTAGATAGGGCTAGAGGAAAAGTCATGGTTTTACGACATCTAGAGATTTATCGAGGAAAGAAGATACCCAGACGAAGCAACTTCCAAAGATAGATATGCTCTTCATGTTCTTGCGCGTCATTATGCAAGTCATAATGGGATATTATAAAGAAGGATGCCGAATGGAATACAACTGAGATGTCTCAAGAAGGATGAAGCAGAACATGCAATGAGAGAGATTCATAAAGGAGTTTGTGGATCACACATGAATGGGATAATCCTAGCAAAGAAAATTATGTGGCAAGGGTACTATTGGATGAGTATGGAAAAGGACTGTATCTGAATAGTGAGAGAATGCCATCAATGCCAAGTGCACGGGAATCTCAATCACCCTCCCCCTACAGTTCTAAAAAGTTTAACATCTCCATGGCCCTTTGCAGCTTGGGGAATAGATATAATAGGGGAAGTAAAACCAACTACTTTAAACGAGCATAAATATATAGTAGTTGTAATTAACTACTTTTCGAGATGGATAGAAGTAGAATCCTTTGGCACCTTAAAAGCTAGATAAATGGCAAAGTTCATTGAGAAGAACCTCATTTGTAGATATGGGATCCCACACTATGTTGTGATAGACAATGGAGTTCAGTTTCAGGCAAAAACTACTGAGTTGTTACAAAGATACAAGATTAAGCATCATAAGTCCTCACCTTATCAACCTCAGGGTAATGGTATAGTAGAAACAGCTAATAAGAATATAAAGAAGATTCTCTCCAAGATGGTGAAGACACATAAGGACTGGTTCGAATGCCTCCCTTTTGCTTTGTGGGGATACAGAACTACAACACATACTACTACAGGACAAACTCCATTCTTGTTAGTACATGGTTGTGAAGTAGTTCTACCCATAGAAATAGAAATTAAATCCTTAAGAGTGGTTATGGAGGCAAAAATGCCTAAAAGCGAATAGATGCAAAAGAGGTTCGATCACTTTGTATCTCTGGATGAGAAAAGGATGGATGCTTTATTTCATACTCAGCTTTATCAGAGGAGAATAACAAGATCATTCAATAAAAAGGTTAAGCTGGGAAAGATAAAAGCTAGAGATATGGTGACCACTACTTTTGTTTTTGTTTCTTCTTTGACTCATCTAATAATATTTGAGTCCTTTTGTGTTTAATAAGTTCTAGTGATTCTGTAGATTACATAGTAACCCAAGTCTTGTAGTTGTCATCAGTATTCATGTCAGCATCTAGGCACATATTCCATTCTAAAGCTCTATGAGACCACAAGTTCCTCACCTTGTCCAAGAAATCTTGTCTCAGGAGGAAACCTTTGAAGTTAGTTATAATAGCCACAATGAATTGAGGGCAACTATATTGACGGCAGAGGCATGAGGGAGAAAGAAAGGTCAAAAAGTGTAATCTAGGAATAGGGACATAATTGTCATACAAGTTGATGGTCAGGAATTTTAATCTTCACTAAGGATAAATCCAAGTAATCTCAGTATCAGCAATGTCTTTCATCTAATCAGTCCATTGATCCGTAGTGTGCTTATACTTTATCTTCAAAGGATGAGATTATAGATTTTGAGGTTGATAAATCAAAGCATTAGGAGGAGCATCGAGCAGACTCAATTTCTCCTGTAACTAAATCTAAAAAAAAAGAAGAGATAAGCTAAAAACCTGAGAGGGCAGCTTAAGTAAAAAAAGGGTTACATACCCGAAGGAAAAGCAGACTGCCTGAGAGTTAGTTTTGAACCTTAAAATTATCTAACCCAATGATAGTTTCAGTAAGTATGATAGGCACGGGGTTAGCTCCAGTTTCTACCTGTTCTAAGATACTGATAATCCTTACATCAGTATCTCCATGAGAAGATACTAGTAGAAACTGAGCATATAGGCAGAAGGTGATAGTTCTGATCCAAGCAGCATTGATTTTGTCTTTAGTTTCATAAGAGGAAATCAAAAAAGGAAGACTGATGGTTTCAACATTATGCGTATACGTGTAGATAACATTTGGGGGCCTATCAAAGAATGCTATTAACCTATTAGGAAACTTAATCTCAAGGTCTGGTAGAGAAAGGATAGCAGTGGAACTTAGTGAACATCCTAGAATAGCAGCAAATTCCTCGATCAGGGGACATAGTTCTTGTCCATTGAAACTAAATACATGGTCCTTAACATCCCAAAAGGTGGCAACAACATGTAAGAAATTATTTTCTATCTTCAGATGTTGAAAGGACATTAGGGTTTTGGCATGAAAGGGAAAAAATTTATTCCAATCGTCTCCATTAAGGGTGTTGAGAAATTTCTTCATCAAAGTGAGCGTAGCTTGTGTCATGATGGGATGGAGGATAATGGCTCTTATATAGGGTGAAAAATCATATACATAAAGGATTAGGATAAATTTTTGGACCAAATTCACATCAGAATAGGAGAATATATAGAACTGATTTCCGATCATAAATTCAGAATTTCGATCAAAATTCTATATTTCCGATCAAAAATCCATAATTTCAATCGAAATTCTAGATTTCTAATTGAAAATCCATAATGCCGATCGGAATTCTAGATTTTTGATCAGAAATCTAGGACGCCGGTCAGACTTTCAATGTTTCCAACTAAAAAAAGGAAAATTACAATTTGGTCCAAAATAAAAGTCCATGGTGCATAAAAGGAAATAATTCTAAAACATCTCAAAATGTAGTCATGCTAATACAATTCCTAAAGAAAGTCAGTCATCCTGAGCTCCAATGTCTGGCTAGGGACTACATCCTCTATCTAGATCATCACTTTGATTTGGAGGCATAGAAGTCACAGTATCGTGTCCATCAAAACAAGGCTAGCAAGCTGGTGTCCAAGCTTCTCATTCTCACACTCCAAATCCTCGGCATAATTCTATTGCAATATAAAATAGTTAGAATCATGCATATCATGCATAACATACATACATCTGCATATTTGTTGTAAATATTAACCCTCCAAGTATCTGTAATCTGTATAGTAAATAATCTCTGGGAAGAGGCAATGCCACACAAATACTCTGCCTGCGTCCTAGGGACCTGTAAAATAAATTTTACTAATTTAGCAATAAGTGCAGGTTTGTGCAGGGTCGATAAAAGAGTAAATTGAATTTACATGTGAAGCATCAGGAGGAGAAAAACTAGGAATTTGAGCTGTATTAAAATACATATGTCGCTCAATAGGAGTCTGTACCATAGGAGCCCAATAATACATCGACCTATCAAATGGGGGAACATCACCCATGGTACCTAAGGAAGTCTCACCATGAGCAGTCTCACTATGATGAATGGGCTCGACCTCCTGCTCAGTCTCCTCAGTATCATCCTCAGTCTCCTCTATAGTAGCACTAGGGACTCCTTCAACCTATACAGAAAACCAAATGTCAATAATGATAAGAGAGTTGAAGTAAAGTGATGAGAGAAAGCATACCTCAGCTGGGTCTATAGGAACCTGCTCCAAAAGGTTCTCTTGAATATACTCCTGATAATGACGAGAACGCTGAAGCATGGTCAAAAGCATTATATCCCTCAAGAGCAGCTCTAAGCTCAAGACCAGTTAGCTGCTACTCTATAACATCAAGGAAGGAATAGAAGAGGGAACATGCCTCTTGGAGGGTCATAAGTGATAAACATGCTGACCAAGATACCACATCTGGCAACTATAACTAGGAAGCAGAACTCTTATAGTCTCAAGTCTCACTGCTATAGTCATAAAATCATATTGTTGATTGTCTTTAGCATATGCCAACCAAGATGATCTAACCTACAAACCCATTCAAATTTGTTAAAATTTTGCAATTAATAAAATACTAAAAGTCAAAATTTTCTTACCAGGTCCCAGTCTAAGGAGTTCAGCTGGTCCAGATAAGTCTGCAAATCATGCTTGATGCTAGCAAGACGAGAGGAACCCCACCTCTGCATCAGGGGAAGACTCATGTCAGAGCTAATGGCACTGAAACCTCGAATCACTCCAATCTCAATGCCCTAAATCTGAAAAAGGACAATGAAGGAAATAAGGAAGGGGATGCGAAAGTAAGTAAAAGATATAAAAAAGGGGGATAAGAAATGTACATGCAAGACATGCTAGAATCTGCACATTGTCACAGTGCCTCTATAAATAGTATCCAATCTATAGTAGAGGTAAGAAAGCACTGTAGACCCCCAATCCAAAGTAGCGACCTTAGCAAGATCCTAAAGAGGGCCAAGAAGAGCGATGTTAACCTCATGACCAGTCTCGCCAAAGAGTGTAGTGCCAAGCAATATTAATAAAAAAACATCTCACCTTCTGGAGAATCTGGTAAGGTATAGTGGTAGGTAGTCTCCTGAAACCCTGTACAACAGAAGAAAGAAGCACATTCTTCATATTGTTCCATGTCGGAACAAACCTGAGCAAGTCACAAACGCAACGACTCTTAGCATCCTCCACAAGAGTGCATTAATGGATATCAAAAGGAACTGGGGTACCTTCAAACGCAATCTTGGTAATAGCAAAAAAACTCATTAGGGAAATAGTCAGCTCACCCACTCGTGTGTGGAAGGTGTGAGTGGTATCCATCCACCTCTCGATAAGTGCAAAAAGTGAATAATGATTTGACCTACCTCGAGCAGTCAGTAAAGCAGCAATAAAATGTTGAAAGCCAGATGCCCAGACGTGCTGCACTACCCCCTAGACAAGTCATGGAACAGTTCTCACACCAAGTGAAAACAACCCGAGAATTTCAAGGGCTTCTGAAAAATGCAGAAATAATGAGATCATTTTCTTTCCCAAATCTCTATTTTTTTGTTTATATCATTTTTTTATAAAACAATTATTAATTATTAGATCGGAAGTCTAGAATTCCAATCGAAATTCTACAATTCTGATCGAAATTCTACAATTTCAATCGAAATTCTAGATTTTCGATCAGAAGTCCAGATTTCTGATCAAAAATCTAGAATTCTAATTAGATTTCCTAATTTCCAATCAAAAATTTGAGAAATCCGATTAGAAATCTGTGAATCCAAGACTAAAATTCAGACTCCTGATGTAAATTTCAGTGAAATTTAACATATTTATACCATTCTATAACATATTTTGGTTTTAATTTGTCAATTTTTCATGATTTACATTGCATGCATTTAACATACTAAAATAAATATGTTTATTGTAGAATCAAAAATAGATATAGGAAACTTACCTCATCTCCAACCTAAGAACATCTGTGTAGGTGCAAACGAGTCAGTGGAAATATTTCTTTATTTTCATGAAGTCCCAAATCATTCAGAGGAAAATGTAGACATAAAGTGATGGGATCTTATTATCTAGAACTACTCTCGCGTAGCCTGTGCTGTGGGTGAGCCATAGGATTAGACAAATCCAAAATTAGACGTCGGATGAAAGAATAATTAAAGGAAGAAAATTTGAAAAATCAAGAGAAAATGAAAGAAAAAAAGAGAAGAAGAATAGGAAAAAGAAGAAATGAATTGGGAAAAGCAGGAAAGGAATATATAATGGGAAAATATCCACTTTGGTCCTTTAACCTTGGTTCTTTACAATTTAGTCTTAAATTGCAAAGCTTTATAGTTTAATAATTCAAGGAATTGTTAAAACTGTCAAGAGTACCTTCAATCGATTATACGACCGAGTATAATCAGCATTATATGACCGAGTGTGATGTCTCTATTCAAATCAGACTATACAACCGAGTGTAGTCGGCATTGTATAACCGAGTGCAATGTATCTTCAACCAATTATACAACCAAGTATAATTAGCATCATACGACTGAGTGTCATGTCTCTTTTCAAATCAGACTATACGACCAAGTGTAGTTGGCATTGTACGATCGATTGTAATGTATGTTTAATTGATTATGCGATCGAGTATAATCAGTATCATACGATCGAGTGTGATGTCTTTTTTCAAATCAGACTATATGACCAAGTGTAGTTGGCATTGTACGACCGAGTGTAATGTATCTTTAATCTATTATACAACCGAGTATAATCAGCATCATACAACTGAGTGCGATGTCTCTTAACAAATCAAACTATACGACCGAGTGTAGTCAACATTGTACGACCAAGTGCAATGTATCTTTAATCGATTATATGACTGAGTATAATCAGCATCATACGACTGAGTGTGATGTCTCTTTTCAAATCAGACTATACGATCGAGTGTAGTCAATATTGTACAATTGAGTGCTATGTATCTTTAATTGATTATATGGCTGAGTATAATCAGCATCATACGATCGAGTGTGATGTCTCTTTTCAAATTAAACTATACGACCGAGTGTAGTCAGCATTATATGACTGAGTGCAATGCATCTTCAATTGATTATATGACCAAGTATAATCAGTATCATGCAACTGAGTGTGATGTCTCTTTTCAAATCAGACTATACAATCGAGTGTAGTCAGCATTGTATGATCGAGTGCAATGTATCTTCAATCGATTATACAACTGAGTATAATTAGCACCATATGGCCGAGTGTGTTGTCTCTTTTCAAATCAAACTATATGACCGAGTATAGTTGGCATTGTACGACTGAGTACAATGTGTTTCATTCACCTAAGGTTATTCGACCGAGTATAATCAATATCATACAACTGAGTATGATATGTCATTTGAAATCCTGTACATCCAAGTACAGCAAATTCACAAGCAGAAGCTTCAAGGAGTGCAGGTAAGTATCCTAACTTTCAATTTTGAAAATTGGGTGCTATTTTGCTTTACCGCAATTTGTCAAGCAAATAGCGATAAAGGGGGGCAACTGTAAGCACCCAATTTCAGGATGATGTGTTATGGATGCAGCAAAGGACTCCTGTCATAAAAATATCATGAATAGGTCTTCGATACTTAGTCTTTAAAATTCTAAGGGTTTAAATGCAGTTTTTAAAGGAAGGTTTTTTAGGACCTAATTGCAAATTTAAATTCTTCCAGGGGTCTTTTTGCAATTAAATGTTAAAAAAGAAAAAATACCTGTCGGAATTCCATAATTTCGATTGAAATTATGTAATTCCAGTTGGAATTAAATAATTCATATCAGAATTATGTAATTCAGATCAAAATTATGTAATTCCGATCAGAATTACACAATCCCGGTCGGAATTAAATTCTTCCCTCTGTTTTCCTATTTTAAATTCAATCCTAATTAGTTTAAAATTCCTAATTAACTCAATCATAATTATTTTAAAATTCCTAAATATAATTTTAAGTATTAATCTTATATTTTAAGAATTAGAATCACATTAGGATTGGGGCTAGGCTTTCTAGTTCTTCTTCCACTATATAAAGAGAGGATGAATAACAAAAAGAAAAAAAAAAGGAAAAAAGCCATAGGAAGGAAAAGCATAGGAAAAAGAAAAGAAAAGGAAAAAAGAGAAGGAGAAGAGGCGGGGGAAAAAGAAAGAAAAGAGAGAAAACATGATTTTATTTATTTTTTATTCCTTTTTTTTAAGTTATTTTTTTACAAAAAAATTCCTTTTGATTTAACAATTAATTCAAGATTCGTAGAGAATTTTTGAAGAAGAAGATTTGAAGATTTATAAGAACAGTGAACTACCAATCTAAGGAGTACCTCAAATTATTCATAAGCATCATCATCATCTTCTTATTTCTTTTTTTATTTTTTATATTATTAATTATTTGTTTCTTTCATGTTATTATCATAATTTATTCATTAATTATAATTTGATCTTTTTATTTTGGTGAGTATGGAGGAAAATGCATGGTGATCTAGTGGAAAGGATGAATTCATGAAAAGTCCGTGGAAAATTAGGAACAAAGCCTCGTAGAGACTTAATTTCTAGGGTTTTATTTTTTATTGTCTTTATTTTTTATTTTATTCTTTATTTTTATTTTATTAATTTTTTTATGAATTAATGTAATAGCCCCAATAGTGGGAGTAATAAAATTATATGTGTGGTTGCATGTTTAGTTTGATTAAATTGGTTAGTAAAAATTAGGTTTTTAATTAGGTAATTACTTAAAATCAATGGAGGAAGTAGGTTAATCTCAGTTGCTTATTAATAAAATAGGATTTTAGTAAGGATTAATTTAATTATTTCTTTGATCTTATTTAATTTTTTTATATTTTTGGGCTTATTTATTGTTTTTATGTGTTTTGGGCCTTATGCCCATTTTAGGCTTTAATTTATTTATTTAAGTTTAGGTAATTCTTTTAGCCCATTTCACTTAATAATTAATTAGGTTTAATTAATTAAAATATATTTTTAGGTCCATAATTAATTAGATTTTAGGTTAGAAATATCCTCACGCCCATTTAGTTAATTAGACATAGGCCCATGTAACTTAATTTAATTAATTTAGACTGAGCCCACTTAATTTAAGCTTTCTTTCATAATTTGTAGATTTAAAATCATTATTTAATTAAAACATGTAGAATTAGGCCTATTAGTTTAAATATTCCATAATTTGTAGATTTATGCTCATATTTAGAATTAAAATTAGTAGACTTAGGTTCATTTAATTAAAATCAAAAGGAATTAGGTCTTTAGGTTCACTTATAAATTAAAATATGTAGACCTTAGCTCATTTATTTTAAAATCCATGTAGATTAGACTAACTTAGGGATTATATGATTTATTGAATGCATTATTTACTTGTATATTTCATGACTACTTGGCCTTGGAGTTGATTGTTTTAGGGTTTATATGAAATTGCATGTAATAGAGAATAAGATAGTAATTCATAAAGTAATTCTACATGAACACAAGACTAAAAGAAGTTGGTATTCCGTATCCAGAATCTCTGGTTATGGTGCTAGCTTTCTTTTAGGGAATCAAGTACCACCTTTTCGATTCATCCCAGTTATTACCCTGGGTGGTGACTCCTCATCTCCACGCCATGTCTTTGTGACAGTGGTTAGTGTGTTCTCTAGAGCCCTGAGCTCAAACAGTGTCATAGTTACTAAAATCTTGGACGCGCGCTAAACCCCACCGTCTACACCAACATCTCAATAACAATTATTAGATTTCAACCTAATTCTATCACACTGTCATGACCCAAAACAGGGACCATGACCGGCGCTAGGGAATGGGAATTCTTTCGAATCCAAAACCCGTAGCAAGCCTTTAAAATAAAAGCATGCAAAATAATAAAATAAATAAAACATTATGCAGCAAAAATAAATCTCATAAGTAAAATAATAATCCACCAACTAATTTAATAACACAAATCTATCTCATATAAATAAAATCTTTTAATACAAATTCACTATTCAACTTTTGAAATTTAAATCTCATACACATATAATACATACAGCTCACTGAAACAACTACTACAGTGTCTAGAATACAAAATAAAACTCAAGTAGTTTACATAATAAGGCCGGGGGTAGAAGAAATCCAACGTAAAGGTCTGCTACTGAGGTCTCAAGACGAAGACTCTCCTGAAAAATGTCAACGGAGGGGAGTTAGACCTCACTGAGTGAATTGTTATAATATATATACATGCTAAATAAATAACAAATGCAAACACTCAATAGTATACATAATAAATATATATACAGGCAAATACACACAGATACTGAAAACACTTTATATAATATTGAAAAATAGTAGTTTATGAAGGATCAAATGCAACCCTATATAATCGCAACCTCAAATAGTGTTGGACAACACTATAGCCATACAGGCTCACTTATTCCAATGAATTCACTTGTTCCATTTAGACAGTCGACTGGCCCCGAGACACTAAGTCGACCGAGCTCCAGTAGTCTGACTGTCAGTGTGATTGTCCCCGAGACACTTGGAAAACCGAGCTCCAGTAATCATACCCTCAAACCATATCTCACATCAATCAGATCAATCAACAAGTCATAATCCACCAATAGGTTAGTAGTTTAACCTAAATTCTATCGTCGTACCAGTACGTATTCGGTTCTAGTGCTGCCTACTAGGTAGCACGTTCTATTGATATCCTTCATTTAAAATAACTCAAACATTCATAGAATAAATGATACATGACATTAATTTAAATGGCAATATAATCCATATATATACTAGAAATATACCAAAAAATAAACCAAGTATATTTCGAGTAAATATATGTCAAACAAATTCAGTTCAATTATAAAATAAACAAAAAATAAACCATATATATATACTTAAAAACATTTTAGGTATAAATCAAGAATAATACATGCATTTAATTTAAAATATACCAAAAATATACTAAAATATACCTAAAATATTCTTAAGCATTTATTAAATTATTTATGCATATTTCATACAATTAAAACCTACATTTCTAAAAAACATGCATCCTAATACACGTATATATAAAATAACAACTCACAGTTGTGCACTCCTTGAGACGTGTCCGACGGGCCTGGTCCACTAGGCCTCGATCTCAGTATACTAACAGATAAATCACAACATGAAATTAGAATAAATCTAACGTAATTTCGAGAAAATCGATCTAGAATTCTAGACACAGACAAGGAATAAGAATTTGACCGAATGTCACGATTTACGAGAATTCTATAAAAATTTAGCAGAACCTCCTTTGTAAAATGGATATCTCTCTACTCAGAAAGTAGAGCCGGTCTTGCATGAAAACACACTTCGAATATAGGATAACCGCATCACCCATCGGTCGGATCCCCAAACTATAAGTCCACCGATCGAGGTTCACAATCACGAGATATACACAGAATACATAAAAATTCCAAAAATACCGAAAATTCCCTTCATGTACCAAAATATAAAAATTCATTTTATAAGTCCAAATTATTTAATTAGCCCAAAAACATATTAATAATCATTAAAAACTCATTTATTTACAAAAAATAGTATATTATAGATAATTTGAAAATAAATTTCAAAAAATAGTTTTAATTGTTAAAAATAGTAATAAATTGTAAAAATCATTTTTATACCTCAAATAATTATTAAATCAATTAAACTTAATATTCAACCAAATTATTACCAAATTACCAAAATACCCCTAATGTCTAAAAATTCCACATAATATATTATAATTACTCAAAAATTCACTAAAAATTATATAATTACTCAAAACTTATTTTCTCAACATATAATTCAATAAAATCAATAATTATACTCATTAACCAATTAAACAAAATACTCATTTAACCTAAATTTCCAAAATTCACCTAAACTAAATAAAATTATATTAATTACAAAAAAATCAAAAAAATTATAAATTAAATTCTAAAATTAATTTCAACCTCTATAAACACCAAAAATCACAATTTAAAAAATTATTTGATTAATTTATGAAAATTAGAAAATATTAATAAAATAATAAAAATTCACAAAAATCAAAATAAATTCCACAATAATTCCAGGATGTAGATTGAGCTACTAAAAGCAACTTTTGTGAAGGAATTAAGCTTGAATCATTAAGATGGAAGTTCAAAAAAATTAAGAAATAAAAGAGGCCGAAAATGAAATCAAGCTTGAATCCTTACCAAATCGAGTTTTCAAGCCACAAGGAGCTTAGAATCGGCTTCTATGGAGTTCTAGGAGCAAAACAACATCAAAATCATTAAAAACGGTGGCTAGACGAAGGAGAACGAAGTTGATGGTGAGTTTCAGGTTTTCGGCAAAGGCACAGCCAAACAGTACCGGAAATGGGTGGAAGAAGGTGGAGCAGCAGCTGGGGAAGGCAGCGGCAAGCCGGCAAGCACACTGAATGGAGGGGAACAGGATTTGCAACGGTGATGGGAGGGGGAGGATGTCGGGTTCGCAAGGAAGAAGACAATGGCACATTTTGTAATTTTGTATAAGTATATATATATATATACACACACACACACACACACACACATATATTAATATATCTTTATATTAAATACAATAACTATATAATATTCAAAATAAATACACACCACAAATAAATATATATACATATACATATATAACACATATAATAATAATAAAAAGTATAATATATACATAATTTAAACATTAAACCCTAAATAATTATAATATATATATATATATATATATATATATATATATATATATATATATATATATATATATATATATATATATATATGCATGTATGTATGTATGTATGTATATGTATATATATTAATATGCAACATATAATCATGCATGAAAACATGCAATTTAATAAAATGAACTAATGTAAATTAATAAATTATTATTTAGGTATTATTTTCCCAAAAATATAAATTTCAGAAAAATTTTACGTAGAAAACTTAAAATAATTTAAAATTAACTTTAATTATTAACAAAATATTTAAATAGTCAAATATATATATTAAAATTATTAATACTGCAAATCCTGATAAAGTATAAAAATATTTAAAATCTCGAGTTATTACAGTCTTCCCCCATTATAAAAATTTGTCCCTGAATTCCAGAAAAACAAGAAATACAAATCAAGGAGGAAAGAGATATGGGTAAGAAGCTCACATCCTAGCTTCAATCTCCCACGTATGCTCCTCTACCCTGTTGCTGCGCCACAGAACCTTGACCATTGGAATCTGCTTCGAACAGAACTATAGAACTTGATAATCAATGATCGCCACAGGTTCTTCCATGAATGTCAGATCGTCATTCACTTCCACACTGTCGGGCTGCAACACGTGTGAAGGGTCTGAGACATACTTCCTCAGCATTGAGTTATGAAATATTGGATGCACTTGAGACATACTCAGAGGCAAAGCCAACCAATATGCAATAGTGCTAACTCTCTCTGAAATCTCGAATGGTCTGATATATCTTGGTGCTAACTTACCCTTCTTACCAAATCTCATAATACCCTTCATTGGAGATACCTTTAGGAAAAACAAAGTCTCCAACTTGAAATTCCACATCTCTGCTCCTAGGATCCGTATAGCTCTTTTGCTTGCTAACTGTGGTCTCTAATATGCTTTTGATCACAACAACCTTCTTTGCAGCATCTTGAACCATCTCAGGTCTGGTTAAAGCTCTTTCAACAATCTCATCCTAACTCAGAGGGGATCTACACTTCCTTCTGTATAAAGCCTCGTATGGTGCAATTCTAATACTGCTATGGTAGTTGTTATTATATGCAAACTCTATGAGTGGCAAATGATCATCCCAGCTACCACCCAAATCCAAAACACACATTCTCAACATATCTTCCAATGTATGGATTGTCCTCTCAAACTGACCATCTGTCTGAGGATGAAAAGCAGTACTAAAGTCCAACCTAGTGCCCATCACTTCCTGTAACTTCTGCCAAAAATGTGAGGTAAACACTGAACCTCTGTCTGACATAATGGACACACGTACTCCATGAAGGCACACAATATACTTCACATATAGCTTCGCCAATCTAGCTACAAAATAGGTGGCTTTCACAGGCAAGAATGTGCAGACTTGGTCAACCTGTCTATAATCACCCAGATGGAATCGTATCCATCCTTAGAAGGAGGTAAACTGACCACAAAATCCATAGCTATCCTTTCCCACGTCCACTCAGAAATAAGAAGAGGCTGAAGCTTCCTAGAAGGCTTCTGATGCTCAGCTTTTACTTACTGACACATTAAGCACTTAACAACATAATCATCAACATCCTTCTTCAATCCATCCCACCAGTATAAATCTCTGGTACTATGGTACATCTTAGTGACACCCTGATGTATGTTGTAGGCTGTAGAATGTGCTTCCTCTAGGATCTCTTCTCTTAAATTATCCACATTAGGAACACACAATCTACCACTGATACATAAAACACCATCGTCATTAAGTGCGAAATCAGTGAACTTCCATGCGCGGACATTCTCTGCAAGCTCTTCTAGAATAGGATCTCAGCTTTGAGCTGCCTTAATCCTATCTCTTAGTACAGATTGCACCTTAAACTGAGCTATTAGTCCACCTGATCTACTAATCTTCATCATCAAAACTTGATCCACCAACAGATGAAACTCCTAAATCAACGATCTCCTCTCTATAATGATATGAGCAAGACTACTTGAGGACTTCCTACTCAAGGCATCTGCTACCATATTAGCCTTGCCTATATGATATAGAATCTCACAGTCATAATCTTTCAATAGTTCCAACCACCTCCTCTGCCTTAAATTTAGATCTCTCTGCTAGAAAATGTACTTAAGGCTCTTATGATTAGTAAAAATCTCACAAGTCACCCTATACAGGTAATGTCTCTAGATCTTGAGAGTAAATATCACTACAGCCATCTCAAGGTCATGTGTAGGATAGTTCTGCTCATGCTTCTTCAACTACCTCGAAGCATAGGCTATCACCCTACCATTCTGCATCAACATATAACCTACACCAACTCTAGAGGCATCACAATAAACTGTGAACTTGTCCACATCATTAGGCAAAGCTAACACTGGGGCTGTGGTCAACTTCTCCTTTAACAACTGAAAAATGTTCTTACAAGCTTCAGACCACTCAAACCTTACATTCTTCTGAGTCAAATGAGTTATAGGAGCTGCAATTCTAGAAAAATCCTATACAAACCTACTATAGTACCCGGCTAAACCCAGAAAACTCTGAATCTCCGTAACTGAAGTCGGTCTAGGCCACTCAGACACTGCCTCAATCTTCTATGGATCAACCTAGATACCTTCTTTAGATACCACATGTCTAAAAAAAGCAACACTCTCCATCTAAAAATCACACTTTGAGAATTTAGCATAAAGTTGATGTTCTCTCAGTGTTTGTAGTACAGTCCTCAAGTGATATACATGCTCCTCCATACTTCTCGAATACACCAGTATATCACCGATGAAGACTACCATAAACCGATCCACATATGGTCTGAATACCCTATTCATTAGGTCCATAAAAGCTACTGGTGCATTAGTCAAGCCAAAAGACATCACCAGAAACTCGTAATGGCCATATTGAGTGCAAAATGCCATTTTAGGAACATCAGCTTCACTGATACGCAACTGATGATAACCTGACCTCAGATCAATCTTAAAAAAGAACTATGCACCCTGTAGCTGATCAAACAAGTCATCTATCCTTGAGAGAGGATACTTGTTCTTCACTATCACCTTGTTCAACTCTCTATAGTCAATGCACAGTCTTAAGGTACCATCCTTCTTCTTCACAAATAGGACTAGTGCACCCCCAGGAGCCATTCTGTAGGTGGCATAGATATAGTAGTAGTGCCTAAAACCACATCTATAGATAACTCAATCTCTCTGTGAGGTGGTAAAACTGGCAACTCCTCAGGAAAAACATCAGGAAACTCATAGGCAATAGGAAAATCTGTGAGTGACAAATTCTCCACTGAAGTATCCCTGACCAATGCCAAATATCCGTGACAACCTTTCCTCAGAAACTTCCTAACCATAATAGCAGAAATGAGGTTCTGAGGTGCTGAACTCCTATCACCCACAAACTTAAATTCTTCATCATCAGGAATTCTAAAAGTCACCTCTTTACTTCGACAATCCACCACGACATAGTACTCAGATAACCAATCCATACCTAGAATAACATCAAACTCCATCACATTCAATAGAATTAAATTAACAGATAATTGTCTACCTTCGACAAGAACTGGACAACCAGAAAGAACAACATCGGTGTCCAAAGAATCACTTAGAGGAGTGGTGACAGACAAAGGAAAAGCCATCCTTAAAGCTTGCCAATAAGACTAGGAAGCAAAAATAGGAGAAACGAATGAATGTGTGGCACCCAGATCAAACAGAACCCATGCATCTAGGTAACAGATAGAAACAGTACCTGCCACGACTACATTAGATGCCTGAGCATCCTGCTGAGTGAGATAAAAGACTCTAGCCTATCCCCAACCTCCCTGCTAGCTAGTAGAAGCCTGGCCAATACCTCTGGCACCTCCTCTAGTACCTCTACCATGACCTTATAGGGGAATAAGCTGAGTAGAACTCTGATGCTGGCTAGAGACAACTGAAAAGGAACGAGTGCAGCACTAGCAATCGATTGCTGAGGAAATTACAGTATCTGCAACTGCTGATACCCAGAATAAAGACACAATCTAGCAAAATGTCCCATCTGCCCACATCTGAAACACGTCAGCTGTGTCATATAACATGGTCCCTGATGGACTCTGCCACATGTCTGACATACACTAGCAGCTGACTCGGAACTACGTCCACTGCTGCTGCTCGAAGCACCTGACCCAAGTCTAAACGGTCTACGCTAACCTCCATGGCCATGTCTACTACTACGATGTAACCGCTGCTACTATCTCTGAGTCTGAGTGTGCTGGGCTAGACCTCTCTACTGACTACTCGATCCAATCTAGAAACTCGAGTACGGAGTAGTCTAGAATCCACCTGATTGAACACCCAACTGGTAATAATCAGGCATAGCTCGTTGCCTGACTAGACTTAGCTCAATCTCCTTGGCCAACTCAATCACTGACTCTAGAGTAAGGCTTGCTGCAGGCATACTAGCAAATGCAGAACCCAATCCAGTGACGTAAGTGGTGATTATGAAGTACTGGTCTCGCATCAGATCCTTTGTAAATCTGCTAAGCGGGAGGAACTCTCGAGTATACTCCTCAACAAATCTGTCATTGCGAGAAATACTGGTCAACCAGAGTCGATAACTCATGCAAAGCAGCTCTGGGCAGAATCTCCTCGTGAATCTCTCTCTGAACTGAGCCCAGGTCATCGTCAACATATACGGCTAGATCATCTGAATAAACCAGTCCAGGGTTGGTCCCTCAACAAAAAGCTCTACTATCATAATTCGCTAGTACTCGATGTGAGCAGTCAGAGTCCTAGTCTCGATCGCGTGCAGAAAGTCTAGAGGGTCGGAAGTGCCATTAAAAGCGATCTTGCCAACTCTGGCATAGAACAGAGCTGCCTTAAAGTCAGACATACCCTGCTGATAGGCAGGCTGAACTACTTGAGGTATAGGAACATCCTCGTACTCAGGCTCTATAGGCTACTCATCCTGTATATCTCTCTATCTACGGTGACCTACCGCTCCTCGAGGTCTACCTCTGCCACGACCTCTACGTCTGACGGGCAGCTCTGGAGGTAAAACCTCATCCTAAAAGGACTCATCATCCTCGACCTCAATGACTGGTGAAGCAACATGCACTCACCTCCTCATTTTCAAAAGATAAACAAAAGGATTCAGACAAGATAGGCAACGAAGGATAATGCAGAAAACTAAATTAAGGAATACGTATCAAGACATACTCAAACCTAATTCACTACAGTAGTTTTGAAAGAAAAACAACACTAAAAACTAGGGCCACAACTCACACAACTAAGGCCCTGACACAAAACTCCACTCTGATACTAACTTTGTCACGATCTAAAACAAGGGCCATGACCGACGCTAGGGAACGGGAATTCTTTTGAATTCAGAACCTGTAGCAAGCCTTTAAAATAAAAGCATGCAAAATAATAAAATAAATAAAACATTATGCAGCGGAAATAAATCTCATAAGTAAAATAATAATCCACCAACTGATTTAATAATATAAATCCATCTCATATAAATAAAATCTTTCAATACAAATTCACTGTTCAAACTTTTGAAATTTAAATGTCATACATATATAATACATACAGCTCACTAAAACAACTACTGCAGTGTCTAGAATACAAAATAAAACTCAAGTAAGTAGTTTACATAATAAGGTTGGGGCGGAAGAAATCCAGCATAAAGGTCTGCTACTGCGGTCTCAAGACGAAGACTCTCTTGAAAGATGTCAATGGAGGGGAGTCAAACCTCACTGAGTGAATTGTTATAATATATATACATGCATAACTAAATGACAAATGCAAACACTCAATAGTATATATAATAAATATATATACAGGAAAATACACACAGATACTAAAAAAACTTTATATAATACTAAAAAATATTAGTTTATGAAGGATCAAATGGAACCCTATATGATCACAACCTCAAATAGTGTTTGACAATACTCTAGCCATACCGGATCACTTATTCCAAATAAATTCACTTGTTCCATTTGGACAGTAGATTGGCCCCGAGACACTAAGTCGACCAAGCTCCAGCAGTCTGATTGTCAGTGTAATTAGCCCCGAGACACTTAGTTAACCAAGCTCTAGCAATCACATTCTCAAACCACATCTCACATCAATGAGATCAATCAACAAGTCATAATCCACTAATAGGTTAGTAATTTAACCTAAATTCTATCGTCATACTGATACCTAAATTCTATCGTCATACTGATACGTACTCGGTCCTAGTGCTGCCCACTAGGTAGCACGTTCTATTGACATCCTTCATTTAAAATAACTCATACATTCGTAAAATAAATGATGCATGACATTAATTTAAATGGCAATATAAACCATATATATACTAGAAATATACCAAATATATTTCGAGTATATATATGTCAAACAAATTCAGTTCAATTATAAAAATAAACTAAAAATAAACCATATATATACTTAAAAACATTTTAGGTATAAATCAAGAATAATACATGCATTTAATTTAAAATATACCAAACATATACTAAAATATACCTAAAATATACTTAAGCATTTATTAAATTATTTATGCATATTTCATACAATTAAAACATACATTTCTAAAAAACATGCATCCTAATACACGTATATATAAAATAACAACTCATAGTTGTCCGCTCCATGAGACGTGTCCGACGGGCCTGGTCCACTAGGCCTCGGTCTTGGCACAACTAAAAAATAAATCACAACACGAAATTAGAATAAATCTAATGTAATTTCTAGAAACTCGATCTAGAATTCTAGCCACAGACAAGGAATAAGAATTTGACCGAATGTCATGTTTTATGAGAATTCTATCAAAAATTCGGCAAAACCTCCTCTGTAAAGTGGACATATCTCTACTCAGAAAGTAGAGCCAGTCCTACAAGAAAACACACTTTGAATACAGGATAACCACATCATCCCTCAGTCGGATCCCCAAACTACAATTCCACCGACCGAGGTTCACAATTCACAAGATATACACAAAATACATAAAAATTCCAAAAAACCCCTTTATATACCAAAATATAGAAATTCATTTTATAAGTCCAAATTACTTAATTAGCCCAAAAACATATTAAAAATCATTAAAAACTCATTTATTTACAAAAATAGTATATTATATATAATTTGAAAATAAATTTCGAAAAATAGTTTTAATTAGTTAAAAATAGTAAATAATTTGTAAAAATCATTTTTATACCTCAAATAATTATTAAAACCAATTAAACTTAATATTCAACCAAATTATTACCAAATTACCAAAATACCCCTAATGTATAAAAATTCCACATAATATATTATAATTACTCAAAAAATCACTAAAAATTTTATAATTACTCAAAAATTATTTTCTCAACATATAATTCAATAAAATCAATAATTATACTCAATTAACCATTTAATTTTAACAAAATACTCATTTAACCGAAATTTCCAAAATTCACCTAAACTAAATAAAATTATAAATTAAATTCTAAATTTAATTTCAACCTCTATAAACACCAAAAATCACAATTTCATAAATTATTTAATTAATTTACTAAAATTAGAAAATATTAATAAAATAATCAAAAATTCACAAAAATCAAAATAAATTCCAAAAATTCCATAAAAATTCCAAGACTTAGATTGAGCTACTAGAAGCAACATTTGTGAAGGAATTAAGATTGAAACATTAAGATCAAAGTTGAAAAAAATCAAGAAACAAAAGAGGCCGAAAATGAAATCAAGCTTAAATCCTTACCAAATCCAGTTTTCAAGCCACAAGGAGCTTAGAATTGGCTTTTATGGAGTTCTAAGAGCAAAAAAACACTGAAATCATAAAAAACGGTGGCCGGACGAAGGAGAACGGAGTTGATGGTGAGTTTCGGGTTTCCGACAGGGGCACGGCCAAACAGCACTGAAAATGGGTGGAAGAAGGTGGCGAAGCAGCTGGGGAAGGCAACGACAAGCCGGCAAGCACACTGAACGGAGGGGAATGGGATTTGCAACTATAATGGGAAGGGGAGGGTGTCGGGTCTGCGACAAGAAGACAATGGCATGTTTTGTAATTTTGTATAAGTTTATATCCACACACACACACACACACACACACACACATATATATATATATATATATATATATATTAATATGCAACATATAATCATGCATGAAACCATGCAATTTAATAACATGAACTAGCATAAATAAATAAATTATTATTTAGGTATTATTTTCCCAAAAATATAAATTTCGGGAAAATTTTACGTAGAAAATTTAAAATAATTTAAAATTAACTTTAATTACTAACAAAATAATTTAATAGTCAAATATATATATTAAAATTATTAATACTTCATATCCCGACACAATATAAAAATATTTAAAATCTCAGGTTATTACACCTACTGTCATGCAACAGTCTTAGCGTAGCCCACTAGGTAGCACATTTTACTGCTATCCTTCAAATTAATTTTATATTTATTAAAATAATGAAAATACATAATGTAAATATAATAGCATCCATTTATAGAGAAATATACCAAATAAATACTAACAATATTCCAAATATACATGCCACATATATATAAACAAAATAAACCATTAATATACCAAAAATATGCCAAGTATATATTAAAAATATATCAAGCATATACGTTGCTTATATATCAAAATATACCAAAAATATACTACAAGTATACCAAAAATATACTAAGTCACTTAATAAAACAATTCATGTTTAAATACATAATGAAAATATGTAAGCTCACTTTCATGCATCCAATATGCAATGCATATATAAAATAATAACTCACAAGTTTGTGCTCCTCGAGACTGACTTGATGAGCCTAGGTCGATAGGTCGCTACAAAAATAAATAATAATAAAATCAGAATAAATTCCTAACATATACTTCTAAGAATTCTAAAGGAATACTTGATCTAGGAATTAAAACTAAGTTAAAACATAAAAACTCAAGATCGACCCACATCACTTTTTCTGAGAATTCTATCAAAAAATTGGCAGAGTCTCCTCTGTAAAACAAACATCTCTCTATTGAAAAGTAAAGCCAATCCTACAAGAAAACACACTTCTAAATTTAAAATGCTCAACGCCTCAAGTTGGGACCCCGAACTACACAATTCCCAACCGAGGTTCACAATTCACCATAAATCAATATTAAATAATAAATGCAATAAAAATCATTAAAATCCATAAATATCCATAAATAATCAAAATATAATATATTTAAAGATAAAAAACATTAAATATAATTATTTTCACATTAATTAAATAAAATCTCAAATAAATTATATAATATTAATAAAAATCCAAATTTTCAATTATTTATATAAAATAGTAAAATTCACAATTAATTCCTCAAATAGATTATATGTATAATAAAAATGGTTAAAAACTTATTTAATCACAAAAATAGTATATAAAATTATTATTTGAATATATTTTCAAAAATTAATATTAATTAGTTAAAAATAGTAAATAATTTGTAAAAATTATTTTAATACCATTTATTATTCCAAAATTATTTAAAACATATTATTTAACTATAATTTCAATAAAAACACACAATTTACTCATTTATTCAAAAATCACATAACACAATATATTATTCAAAAGTTATACAAAATCACTAAAAATTTATTTCTCACTTCTAAAATTAATAACTTAAATTAACAATACTAATTTAACCACATTTCCATCCAAAATAAACAAATAACATAATTAATAAAAATTAAAATTTAATCATTAAAATATTCAAAATACCCATTATTCAAAATAATTCAAAAAATAAACAAAAAATATATTTAGGAAGATTAAGCTACATACATCAACATTATCAAAGACAAAATCCATGGATCAAACACAATTAACTAAAAAAAAATCAAAACCCTAATAACACATAAACTAAAATTAATGAAAACTCACAAATAAGTGGATTTAAGCTTGAACCAAGCTTGGAAACGAGTTTCTCATAGCTCAAGGAATCTGGCAAGACCAAGATCGTGAGCTATGGTGACCGGAGGAAATTGCTGATGATCATGGAACTCCACTACTGCGTGATCCAGCGGTGACAGAGGGACCCTTGTAGTGGCAGAAAGGATGAGAGGAAGAGAGGAGATGGTGGTGGCGAGTGGTGATGGCAGCTGGTGGTCCAGCGTGGCTATGGGTGGCGCTGCAACTTGACAGAAATTTAGAAAAAAATAGGAAGAAGGAAGAAGAACATAGAAAACAAGGGGAAGGAAAATGACCTAAAACCTGATTTTTTGTTTTTTTACTTTTTAACTCTTACACACACACACACACATGCACACATATAATAATAATAATAATAATAATAATAATAATAATAATAATAATAATAATAATAATAATAATAATAATAATAATAATAATGATAAAGTAATGATAATAAGTTTAATATTTTTAAATAATAAAACTTCCAAATAAATTATTTTACATAAGAAAAATATTTAATGTATAATAAATAAATACTAGTCACAAATAATTATAATATAATAATATTATTAAACAAATAAATAATACTTAACAATAAACTAACTTTTAAATCTCAATAAAATAATAATAATAAATACAAATTTAAAATATTATTAACACTGTATATCCTAAAATATATTTTAATAATTTAAAATTATTGGGTCATTACACTGCCTATGCATGAGAAGTTCTATAGGGTGCAGTGCCAACACCTCTAGTCATACTATAGATGCAGCCTCTATTTCAGCAGAGAGCTCAGGATATGTCAATTTTATGTTTATTCCATGTTTTGAATCTTATTGATTTCCATATTTTTTCAAATGAGGTGAACGTGAATTGCTTCTACCACAGAGACAATATACATTGATAAGTAGTCCTTTCAAGTTGAAGTTGTTATTCTTATTTCAACCCCCACTACACTTATCTAGTATAGGGACAGGTCAGAGGTAACTGTAACTCAAAGGTTAAAGTAGTTATTATAAAAGGTACAGGTAGCCTTTGAACTCAAACTTATTGCATTTGTGGCTAGGATAGCCAGGGTTAATGAGGACTTGGTAGCACTTAACCAAGACATTAACCAAGAATGAAAATTGTTTTGAATATGCTTTGATGAAGGAATAAAAAGATGTTTAATATGGACGCAACACTTTTGCAATCTTAATGGTGAAGTTGTCATTTTTTTTACTGTAGTAAAAGATTGGTTCATGTAGTCAAATTAGCTTTATGTGACTAATATGACATGGTTGGAGTTTAAAGAGTGATTTCTAAGATATTTCCATCCACCTCTAAGGAGGGATAATTACACGTGGCGGCTATTGCATAAAATAAGGGAAGAGCGATCAAGTAAGAAGAATACCCATGAACTCTTCAATCTATCATGTCATGTTATAGACGTGATACTGTATAAGTGGAGTCTGGTAGAACTATATTTTACAGGATTAAATTCAATATATTAGCATCTGAGCTGAGGACTAAAATTTAGAGAGTTATTAGCGGATTCATTCCTTTTGGGTGTAATTAATCTTGACGTGATTTTGAGAATAGATTTTGATATAATCCTTAGAATGGATGGGTTGTCTCAACATTATATAGTGGTTGATTATCAGAGTAAAGAGGTGATTTTTAGAATTCCGAATGATGAAGAATTTAAGTTTATGGGTGATAAGAGTTTCACACCTCAGAATCTTATCTCTGCTATCATTGTTAGGAAGATGCTGAGGAAAGGTTGTCAGGGATACTTCATGGGAGAAGTTGTCTCTCACAGATGTTCCAGTAGCTTGTGAGTTTCCTGATGAGTTGCCATGGTTACCACCTCATAAAGAGATCGAATTATGTATCAATGTGGTTTTTGAGACAGCTCCTATTTTGATGTCATCTTATAGAATGTCTCCTGTAGAGTTAAAGAAATTAAAGGAACAGTTGAAAGAGTTATTGGACAAGGGTTTTATCAGACCCATCACTTCTCCTTGGGGTGCACTAGTCCTATTTATGAAGAAAAAGGATGGTACACTCAAATTATGCATTGATTATAGAGAGCTGAATAAGGTGACGATTAAGAATAAGTATCCTCTTCCGAGGATAGATGATTTGTTTGATCAGCTTTAAGGTGCACATTTCTTCTCCAAGATTGATTTAAGATCAAGCTATCATCAGTTATGGATCAGAGAAGCTGATGTTCCTAAAATAACATTCTATACTAAATATAACCACTATGAGTTTCTGGTGATGTCATTTGGATTGACTAATGCCCTAAGTGCTTTTATGGATTTGATGAACAGGGTATTTAGTCCCTATATGGATTAGTTTGTGGTAGTCTTCATTGATGATATACTGGTGTATTTAAAGAGTATGAAGGATCATGTATATCACTTGAGGACAGTACTATAAACACTAAGAGAACATTAGCTTTATGCTAAATTCTCGAAGTGTGATTTTTGGACTAAAAGTGTAGCATTTCTAGGTCACGTGGTGATTAAAGATGGTATCCAAGTTAATCTATATAAGATAGAAGCAGTATCTGAATGGCCCAAACTGACATCTGTCATTACAATTCAAAGTTTCTAATTTTAGCAGGGTATTATAGGAGATTTATTTAAGATTTCTCTCACAACACTTATGACCCACCTAACTCAGAAGAATGTGAAGTTTAAGTGGTTAGATGCTTATGAGAACAATTTTCAGCTATTAAAGGAGAAGTTGACCATAGCTCCAGTTCTAACCTTACTTAATGGAGAAGACAAATTTACTATGTATTGTGATGCCTCCAGATTCAGCCTAAGTTGTGTGTTAATGTAGAATGGTAGGGTGATAACTTATGCTTCGAGGCAATTAAAGAAGTATGAACAAAATTATCCTACTCATGACATAGAGATGGCAACAATGATCTTTGCTCTTAAGATCTAGAGACACTACTTATATCGAGTAACTTATGAGATCTTCAAAGATCACAAGAGCCTGAAGAACATTTTTCAGTAGAAGGATCCAAACTTGAGACAGAGGAGATGGTTGGAACTCCTAAAGGATTATGGCTACGATATTCTTTATCATCCAGGCAAGGCTAATGTGGTAGCAGATGCCTTAAGTAGAAAATCCTCATGTAGTCTTACTCATATTAGTATGGAGAGGACACCTTTGATCCAAGATTGCACCAGTTAGTGGATCATGCATTAATGATGAAGATGAGCAAATCAAGAGGATTATTGGCACATTTCAGAGTCAAATTAGTACTAAGGGATAGAATCAATGCAGCTCAAAGTCGAGATCCTATTTTAGTTGAGTTTGAGGAGAATTTGCAAGCAGGAAAATTCATTGATTTTACATTAGATGATGAAGGTGTTTAATGGATCAGTGGAAGACTATGTGTGCCTGATGGGGATAATATGAGAGAGGAAATCCTAGAAAAGGCATATTTAGTAGCTTATGCTCCAAAGATGTACCACATCATTAAGGATTTGTACTAGTGGGATAGATTAAAGAAGGATATAGCTGATTATGTCTTTAAGTGCTTAACTTCTTAAAAGGTGAAAGCTAAACCTCAGAAGCCTTCTAGGAAGTTTTAGCCTCTTCCTATTCCTGAGTGGAAATGGGAAAGAGTTGCTATGGATTTTTTGGTAGGGTTACCTCATTCAAAGGATGGATATGATTCCATCTCGGTGATTGTAGACGAGTTAACCAAATAAGCTCACTTCCTACTAGTTAAAACTACTTTTTCTGTAGCTAAGTTAGTTAAGCTGTATGTTAAGCATATTGTGTGCCTTCATGGAGTGCCTATTTCCAATGTATCTGATAGAGATTCAATGTTTACCTATCAATTTTGGCAAAAGTTACAAGAAGCAATGGGCACTAAGCTCGATTTCAGTACTGCTTTTCACCCTCAAATAAATGGTCAATTTGAGAGGAGGATCCAGACACTTGAGGATATGTTGAGAATGTGTATAATGGATCTTAGAGGTAGTTGGGATGATTATCTAAAATTGGTAGAGTTTGCTTACAATAACAACTACCACAATAGCATTGAAATGGCACCGTATGAGGCTTTGTATGGAAGGAAGTGTAGATCCCCTCTATGTCAGAATGAAGTGGGAGAGAGACAGCTTATTGGACCCAAGATTATCCAGGATGCAGCTAAGAAAGCTGCTTTGATCAAAAGAAAATTAGAAACCGCAGCTAGCAGACAAAAGCTGAGATGCGAACAACGTACCCATCTTTTTCCTTGATGATTTCTTATAGTCCTTTCTTTTATTCTGAAAATTCATTTTATAAGGAGGAAAGACTATCATGACCCAAATTTTTCATATAAATTATAAAAATTTAAATTATAAGATATACAATGTTAATAGATATTTTTATTAATGAGGATTTTAATATTTTTTATGTTATTATTATTTTATTTATTTATTTTATTAAATTGTGATGTTTGGTTATTATGAAATTAAATTTTATTTTAAGAGTTATTATTTATTATATTATTATTTGCATTGGTACTAGATAAAAATATTAAAGTTAAATTTTATTGTTATTTAGTATTTAATATTATTAATATCAATTTGGGGATTAATTAGTGTTAATTAAGATTTGATTATTTATGTCACGACCCGAACCCAAGGGCACGTGGCTGACACTAGGGAATGGGAAAGCATAAAGCTACTGAAACCCATAGTAAGCCTTAAAAGAAAAATCATGGAATATTTAAACTTTGAAACCTTACAATAAATAATAAAATCATAATGCACATTATCAAACTGATTTTTCTCAATATAATTTAAATCATAATATCAGTGCATAAAATAAATAAACACCAGTTATACAAATAGTATCTTAGTACATAAATTATAAATACATGAAATCCTAAATAAAATATGCAGTTATACAATTTTCTCTACTGCGGTACACAAAAGTAAATACAATACAACTAAGTAGACCTATGTAGAATAGTCGGTGATGAAGCTACACGGCAAATAGAAGTAGGCCTAACAGAAAACTCCCAAACTCCTAAAAAATTAAATTAAGGGGAGTCAGACCTCACTAAGTAAGTTAATAAAGAAATGAATGTGATTTGAAAACCTCATTAAAAATAAATTTTTATGGAAATTTAATATAATATAATTTTATTCAAACCATTTGATATACATATAATAAATCCATTTTTAAAAGAGAAGAAATAGATACTTAAATGTCTTTTTAAAATGTTTCAATATAAAAATTTGGTAGAACCCGATTTATAAATTTTTAACAGTCATATGACTTACTTATATCCAAGACTGCCGGATCCCGAGAGCAAGGCATCACTAGGATACACAGTCGCAGTCATATCACTTAATCTAATATCATTGGCAGTGTCCAAGAGCAAAGCATCACCAAACAATCGGTCCCAATGATTTAATAAATATTAATCAAAATTATACTAGCGGTGTCCGAGAGCAAATCATCACCAGACCTTTGACCTCAGTATTTATTAAATAAACAAATATTATACTATTGGCGGTGTCAGAGAGCAAAGCATCACCATACCATCGACCCTAGTAATATAATTAAATAATCACATATTTTACCGGTGTGCACACGGTCCTGATGAAACCCATCAGGTAGCCCGTTCTACCGTGGTTTATTTAAAAATAAAAGAAAATAAATAAAACAATGAAAATTACAATAAATAAAAAATAAATTAAATCAACTATAAATTAAATCATGCAAAATCCTATGAGGAATGCCGACTAGAACCTCATAAAATTAAATTCATAATAATTTAATATAATTAAATTAAAAGACTCGACACTCAAATCAAATATTAACTTACTGGATAAAGGTGCTCCTCTGGCACTTTGTGTCGACCTCGACTGGTAGACGCGACTAGAGGGGTGGCTAAAAGACGGAAAAGGAAATGACAATCAGAAAATAGAAACCTAACTTCTAGAGTTTCTAAGGAAGACTTGATTAGAACTCAGAATAAAAATTTTATGATTGACCCGGTGTCACATTTTACGAGAAATCTACCAAAAATTTGACAGAGTTTTCTCTGTAAAATGAACATCCCTCTATCGAAGTAGAGTCAATCCTACAAATAAACACACTTCAAAATTTCACAGTGGCAGAACACCTTGGTGTTTGGACCCCAAACCACACAATTTCCAACTGAGGTTCACCAAAAAATACAAATAAGCAAATACTAAATATTAATTTAGTAAATCACCAAAAATTATAAAAATTAATAATAAATCATAATGTAATTTATTTAATTTTTAAAACACTAAATAAAATTATTTTCCACCATAATTTAATAAAATTTCAAATAATAATATAATATTAATAACAATCCAACTTTCCAAATATTCAACATAATATAGTCAAACTCAAACTATAATTGCCCAACTAGTTTAAATATACAATAATATTAATTAAAAACTCATTGAAACCACAAAACAATAAATAATTTAATTTTGAATAAATTTTAAAAAATAGTTAGTATTAATTAACTAAAAATAATAAATAATTTATAAAAATTATTTTAATATCACATTTTATCTCAAAATTAACTAAAACATAGTATTTAATTATAATATCAACAAAAACACACCATTTACCTATTATTTCAAAATTTACATAATAATAATAATTTCTAAAAAAATTAAATAAATTATCAAAAATTATTTTATCACTACTAAAATTACCAACATAATATACTAACCCTAATTAACTCAAATATTCAACCAAAAATAATTAATTAACCACATTAACAAAATATACATAAAATTTAAAATACCTAAATAAATATAGAAAAATTCCATAAAAATCAATTTAATTAATCTAAATTAATTTTGATATACTCTTAACCAAAATTAACCCCAATTAATTTAGATCCACTAATATAAGTATAGATCAACTTAAAAATTAACCACATAATTAAAATAAAATTGTGGGTAATTAGTAAATATAATAAAAATCAACAAAAATATTAAATCAATATAAAATCAACTAAATCAACTAACAATAGCCCTAAACAACTAAAAATCAACTAGAAAACTACTACCCTTAACCCATCAACTCACTAAAATCAAAATTAAGGGCAGAAGGAAGGCTGCTGTTGCTGCTGTGTGTGACTTCAATAGCTCCAGATGGTCTCCTTTAGCAGCTACCAATGTCTAGATGAAGAGGGAAGTGCTGGTGGTCATCCGGTGGTGAGGTGTGGTGGTTTGGTGGTGGGGTGTGGTGCTACTTGGCATGAGGAAGGAGCAGGAACAGTGACAGGAAGAAGAAGAAGATGGGAGGGAGAGAGAAAGAAAAGAAGGGATAAGCATAACTCTTATGCCTGCTGAATGCTGTCCTCAACTTCTGCTAAATGATAGGAACTTTTTCAGAAGTAATCTGCACCAACTCTGGACCTGTCAGTTGTCTCTCACAAATTTACCAACACAGAGGTGATCTACACTTCCTACCGTATAGAGCTTCATACGGAGCCATCTCAATACTTGCATGATAACTATTGTTATATGTGAATTCTATTAGTGGCAAATGATTATCCCATTGACCTCCAATGTCCATCATGCACATTCGGAGCATATCCTCTAAAGTCTGAATGGTCCTCTCAGACTGACCATTAGTTTAAGGATGGAATGCTGTGCTGAAGTCAAGTCTGGTACCTAATGCCTTATGCAACTCTTATTATAAAACTGATGTAAAAGTGGCTCCTCTGTAAGATATTATGCTCATTGGAACTCCATGAAGAAAAATAATTCTGCTGACATACAACTGTTCTAACCTATCAGTGGAGTATGTCTTTTTAACTGGCAGAAAGTGAGCTGACTTAGTTAACCTGTCAATGATCACCTAAATAGCATCAAACCCACCTATCGTTCGAGGTAAACCAGTCATAAAATCCATAGCAGTCATATCCCATTTCCACTCTGGGATAGGCATGGGCTGTAACAATCCTAAGGGCCTTTGATGTTCTAATTTCACCTGCTGACATGTGAGGCACTTGGATACAAATTCTGCAACATTCTTCTTCATTCCATTCCACCAGTATATATCTTTCAAATTAAGATATATCTTGGTAGAACCTGGATGAATACTGCAAGCAGAAAAATGTGCCTCTTCTAAGATCTCTTTCCTCAGATCATCAACATCTAGCACACACAACCGAGTACCCAAGCATAGAACTCCTTCACTATCAATCACAAACTCTCTGGATTGACCCTGTTGCACCTCAAACATAATTCTCTATAATTGTGGGTTCATTTTTTGAGTTGCCTTAACTCTATCCAAGTACATAGACCGTACTCTAAACTGAGCTAAAAGGCACTTCTTAGTCACTTTTCACTGCAAACCCTGATCAATAACCTCATGCAACTCTTGAATAATTGGTCTCCTCTTAATACTAATATAGGCAAGACTACCTGCTGATTTTCTGCTCAATGCATCAGGTATTACACCTTGCCTAGATGGTAAAGAATTGAACAATTATAGTCTTTCAGAAGTTCCATCCATCTTTTTTGCCTTAAGTTCAAATCACTCTACTCGAAGATATACTTTAAGCTCTTGTGGTCAGTGTAGATCTCACAAGTGACACTATACAGATAATGCCTCCAGATCTTCAATGTGAATACAACTACTACCATTTATAGATCGTGAATTTAAGCTCTTGTGGTCAGTGTAGATCTCACAAGTGACACTATACAGATAATGCCTCCAGATCTTCAATGTGAATACAACTACTACCATTTATAGATCGTGAGTGAGATAATTCTGCTCGTGCTTCTTCAACTGCCTTGAAGCATAAGCAACCACTCTCCCATTCTGCATTAATACACATCCTAAACCTACACGAGAAGCATCATAATATACCATGTATCCATCATCACCAGAAGGTAATGTCAGCATTGAAGCTGAAGTCAATAAATCCTTAAGCAACTGGAAATGCTCCTCACATCTATCAGTTTACACAAATCTAACATTCTTCTGGGTTAGTATAGTCAAACTAGAGAAATCCTTCATAATCTCCTGTAATAGCCTATTAAACCCAGAAAACTTTTCACTTCAGTAGCCATTGTAGGTCTTGGCCATTTAGTAATCACCTCTATCTTCCTGGGATCCACCTGGATGCCATCTTTAGACACCACATGGCTTAAGAATGCCACTTGGTTTAACCAAAACTCACATTTTGAAAACTTAGCATACAACTGGTGCTCTCTCAAAGTCTGCAGCACTAACCTCAAATGCATCACATGCTTCGCCTTATTCTTTGAATAGACCAGAATATCATCAATAAACACAATCATAAATTGGTCTAAGTATGGCCTAAACACCCTATTCATCAAGTCTGTAAAGGCTGCTGGGGCATTATTCAACCCAAAGGACATCACTAAAAACTCATAGTGGCCATATCTAGTCTGAAATGCTGACTTGGGTACATCCTCACTTCTAATCCTCAGCTGATAATACCCAGATCTCAAGTCAATCTTAGAAATATCGAGCTCCTTATAATTGATTGAACAAATCATCTATCCTAAGGAATGCATACTTATTCCTGATGGTAACCTTATTCAGTTATCTATAGTCAATACAGAGTCAAAGACTACCATCCTTCTTCTTTACAAAGAGAACCGGAGCACCCCAAGGAGATGTACTAGGCCGGATGAATCCCTTATTTAATAATTCCTACAATTGCTCTTTTAACTCCCTCAGCTCTGCAGGTGCCATCCTATAAGTTGGCATAAAGATAGGATCTGTACCTGGCATAACATCAATACAAAATTCTATCTTTTTATCTGGCGACAATCTAGGTAACTCCACTGGAAAAACATCTGCAAATTCACGTACTACTGGTACCCTCTCCACTGATCCCATTTCTACTTGAACATCTCTAACTACTAAGCATCTTCCTAGCTGTAATGGTAGAAATAAGAATACGGGACATGGAACTCTCAGTACCTCTAAATCTGAATTCGTCATCACTAGGAATTCTAAAAATTACTTCCTTTTCTTAATAATCCACAAAAGCATAATACTGGGACAACCAATCCATTCCCAGAATCACATCAAACTCGATCACATCTAGAAGGACTAAATCTACCAATAATTCTCTATACTCTACTAACACGGGACAAGATGGAAAGAAAATGTCTGTCTCCAACTCATCACTAAGCGGAGTTAAAACAGATAGAGGAAAACTCATATTAGAAGGAAGACAAGCCACTTTCGAAGTAAACAAAAGAGATGCAAATGAACATGTAGCACCCAGATCCAATAAGATTCTAGCCTTAGAGCAACAGATTGGAATAATACCTGCTACCACAGCGTTGGATGCCTGTGCATCTTGAGGAGTCAAAGTGAAGACCCTAGCCTGACCACGTCCTGATAGCTATTAGGTGAATGGCTGAGTCTGTCCTCTACCTTGGCCCTACTGACTCGCATACAGCATCGGTCATTGCTAAGGGTACATGGGTGCCTGATACTATTGAGGCACCTACTGCAATGGTTGAACAATAGAAGTTGAAGATACTTGAGTCAAAGATGTATGGAATCCATAGTTCGGACAAGCTCTAGCGATTGATCCGTAAATTGATGACCCGAAAGATACTTTTGACAAACTCTTTGGTCTTGAAATATATATATATACAGCAACAATAATAATACTAGCACTAGTTAAAATAACTCTACAAATAATAATAATAATAATGCCATGAATAAATATTAGGACAATTAAATAATAAAGTATGTGCATAAATTAAAATGATGTAAAAATAATAATATCATTAGTTCTCGAATAAAATTTTAAATTTAGTACTTAAATATAATAATTTTAATCTTACAATTATAAAAATATAAAATAAAGATAATTAATATTGTTGAAACCTCAATATTTACATATAAAAAAATATATAGTTTAAAAATATTCAAGTTATTACAATTTATTTGATTATTATTATTATTATTTGTGGTGTACTTTTATTAAATATAAATTAATTTTTGTAGAAATATGTGTGTGTGTGTGTGTGTATATATACATCTGAAAAAAATTTACATTTTAGTCAAAACATGTAGTGCACCCATCCCTCCCAAAACTTTTTCTTCTTCCTTTCTTTCTTAATTTCTTTTCTTTATTTCTTTCTTCCCTATAAACCATCACCTAACAAATCACCACCCAAACCACCATAGTGCCACTTGCTGCTCATCAAACCGCCACCAGCAATAGCAACAGCAACAATAGTAGCAGTGCATGACAGCGCTGTGTGAACAGTGCAATCCAGTCACCGGTGAGGAAACCGATCAAACTTGGGCTCATTTTGAAGCTCACGCTACGAGCTTTGATAATATGCAGTTAATTTCGAGTAAATTGACCGGTAAGGATCCCGAAAATTCAATTTTATACTTATGTCAATATTGTTAGATTGATTTTTCTTATTGAATTTAATTTTATTTGGAGATGTAGTAGTTAGATAAATTGATTTTTGAGCTAAGATCTACCTAAGTGTTATTTTTATTTATTTTTTTTGAAATTATTTAAAAAAATATGTATTTTCGGGTTTAGTTACTGTTCACACAGTCCTGGGTTTCTTATTTTTATTAAATTCTATATATTATTTAGAGCAATTTTCATGAAGGAAGTTTATTTAAATTACGTACTGAATTTGTATTATGAATTTTTGAATGTTTATGTAAAAAATAGAATTTTTGGAGAAATTAATATAAAGGAGTAAATTTTATATTCTAATTGAAATTATTAGTAATTATTGTGTTTTAGATAATTTTTGAATAATAGTTGGTATTGAAATAATTTTTATAAATTAATTACAATTTTTAGCTAATTAATATTAATTTCTGAAATTATATCCGAATAATAATTTTAATTATTAATTTTGAACTTAAATTATTTTTAATTATTTAAATTAGATAATTTAATAATTTAATTGATTATTGGTAATTAAATGCTATTTAATTTAAAATATTTAAAAGAATGGGTTTAATTAATATTATTTACTTATATTTGAAATTTTATTATTTAATTTGGAAAATAAATATTTTGGATGCTTTTATTATATAAATAAGTTGATTTTGATATTCAAATGAGATTTTTACAATTTTGGATGAATTAATGGTATTTATTATTAGTTTATTTATTGTGGTATTTGATTGAATTTTGATAGTTTGTGTCTACACATGTATTTTGGAAGTTAGTAAATTATTTGATTTTAATTGAAATTGTTGTTAATTATTTTGTTTTAAACTATTTATTGATTAATAAAAGTATAAAAAGTAATTTGTAATATTATTTCCCATTTATTAGTTAATTTGTGATAATTTTGGAATAATCTATGAATAATAAATTTATTTATTATTTTTGAGTTTAAATGGGTATTTTATTATTTTTATGATGTTAAATAGTAATTTTAATAATTATTTACAATTTATGATAATTAATTTTAAAATTTGAAAAAAATGGTTTATTAACATTATTTAATTGTAAATTGGATTTTTATTATCTACTTTGGAAAATCAAACATCTTTTATGCATTTATTATCTAAATAAATTAATTTTTGGTGTTTAATTGAAATTTTATAATTTTTGCATTTTTTGTGTATATTGATTCTCGGTTGGGCAATTTGTGTAGTTCAGGGGCCCAACTCGAGCAGTTAAGCATTTGTGAATATTAAAGTATGTTTGCTTGCAGGATCGACTCTACTTTTAGTAGAGAGACGTCCATTTTACAAAGGAGACTCTGCTCAATTTTCAATAAAATTCTCATAAAACGTGACATCGAGTTGATCCTGAGTTTTTAATTTTTGTTCAAGTCTTGTCCTAGATTAAGTCATTCTTTAGAATTTGTAGAAGTATAAAATTAGGATTTTGATTCTAATAATAATAATATTTATTTATTTTCTATAGTTGCATCGAGACCGAAGCCAATCGGACCCGGCCAGTGTAGTCTTTTTAAAGAAGCGCACAACTGTGAGTTATTATCATATATCTGCATTGCATGTAAAATAAATATTTGTGAGCTTCCATATTTTAATAATGTAAATATATATGATGACCCAAACTGGATAGTCATGATCGGTCCTAAGGAATGGGAATTCTTTCGAATCTAGAACCCGTAGCAAGCCTTAAAAATAAAAACACATAGAAATAATATAAGAATATCAAAGAATTAAAAACATAAAATAATAATAAAGGAATTCTCATATCACATATTAAAATATAATAATATAATATCTTTGAAATACAAAATCCCTACTATAAAAATAATACAAAACACTACATCACTCGAGTACTACTACTGTAGCTTCTAGAATATGAATAAAAATTACATAATCTAGCCAGGTCTAAAGAAGACCGGCGAAAGGGTCTACTATTGAGGTCTAATAAAGTAGAATGTCCTAAAAAAATATTGAGGGGGTCAGACCTCATTGAGTGAATTATTATAATATATATACATGCAACATAAAGTATATATATAAGTGACTTTATGTTGCATGTATATATATTATAATAATTCACTTAGTGAGGTTTGACCCCATATATATATATATATATATATATATATATATATATATATATATATATATATATATATATATATATATATTACACATGCTGTCACAACTTAAACTGGGGAATCATGACCGACGCTAAGGAATGAGAACTCTTTCAAATCCGAAATCTATAACAAGCCTTAAAAAAAATGCATGCAATAAATAAATAAATAAAAATACACAAGAATTAAAATTTTAATTAATATGAAAATAAATCTTATATCATATCATAAAAATATCTCATACAAGATTTAAATACAACTCTTTGATAAAACAACACAACTACTACAATAACACTAGTACTACAATTTCTAGAATACAATAAGAGTTCAGATAATAAATTTATATAATCTAGCCAAAGCTGAAGAAGACCAGCGAAAAGGTTTACTACTAAGGTCTAAAGAAGAAGAATCTCCTGAAAAAAATATTGAGTGAGATCAGACCTCACTGAGTGAACTATTGTATTGTATATACATGTAACCTAAGTCATATACATTCAAGCATCAGTATAAAATATATATATATATATATATATATATGTGTGTGTGTGTGTGTGTGTGTGTGTGTGTGTGTGTGTGTGTGTGTGTGTGTGTGTGTGAGTGTGTGTGTGTGTGTGTGTGTGTGTGTGTGTGCGTGTGCGTGTGCGTGTGTGCGTGTGCGTGTGCGTGTGTGCATGTTTATATATATACACATGTAGTTCATACAAATACTGAAATCCACTTTTGATAATAATAATAAAAGCATAAAGATATTTTTGGTTGAAGGATTGGAGCAAAACTCTAAATAGTCCGCAACCTCAATCACAAAATCAATAGCTAACTGGCTTATCCAAAACTCCAAGTATTCATTTACCCAACTCAAGGTAGTAGATTGGCCCCGAGTACACTAGGTCAACTCAGGATCCACAACCATCCTTTCCAATAACCAACATCTCGATAAATAAATATCAGCTTTTCAACCTAATTCTACCGTACTATTACATAATAAACCTAGCGCAGCCCACTAGGTAGCACGTTCTATTGCTATTCTTCAAATAAAATCGCATATTTATGGAAAATAGTAAAATGCACAATTAAAATATAATGGCACCATTATAGAAGAATATACCATTTATATCCCAAATGTATACCAAGCATATACTGGAAATATACCAATTGTATACCGTAAATTTACTGAATATATACTAACAATATTCCAAATATATGTTACATATATATCAAAATAAACCATGAATATACCAAAAATATACCAAGTATATATTAAAAATATATCAAGCATATACATTGCATATATATTGAAATATACAAAAAATATACTAAACCATTTAATAAAATAATTCATGTTTAAATACATTATGGAAGTATGAATGCTCGTATTTATGCATCCTATATGTAATGCATATATAAAATAATAACTCATAGGTTTGCGCTCCTCGAGATAGACTCAACGGGCCTAGTTCGATAGGTCTCGGTCTCAGCACAAGTAAAAAAATAAATAATAATAACAATATCAGAATAAATCCCTAACTTTACACGTCTAGGAATTATGAAGGAAGACTCGATTTAGACACAACTCAATTAAAATAAAATCTCAGGATCGACCAGACTGTCAAGTTTTACGAGAATTCTACCAAAATTTTGACAAAGTCTCCTCTGTAAAACAGGTGTCTCTCTACTAAAAGTTGAGCCGATCCTACAGGCAAACACACTTCTAAAATATACAACTGCGCAATGCCTCGAGTTAGGACCCCAAACTACACAATTCCTAACCGAGGTTCACAATTCATAATAAATTCAATATTAAATAATAAATTCATTAAAATCCATAAATATCAATAAATAAACCACAATATAATTTATTTAAATAACAAAAAAATTAATAAAATCTCAAATAAATTATATAATATTAATAAAAATCCATTTTTCAAATATTTTACATCAAAAAGTAAAATTTATAAATAAATTACCAGAATTGTTTAAATATATAATAAAAATAGTTAAAAACTCTTTTATTCACAAAAATAATAAATAAAACTATTATTTGAATATATTTATAGAAATTATTATTAATAGTTAAAAATAGTTAATAATTCGTAAAAATTATTTTAATACCATTTATTATTCCAAAATTATTTAAAACATATAATTTAACTATAATTTCAATAAAAAAGATAATTTACCCATAAATCCAAAAATTACATAATACCAAATATTTTCCAAAAATTACTCAAAATTACAAAAAATTATTTTCACACTTCTAAAATTAATAATTTAAATTAACTATACTAATTTAACATAATTTCACTATAAAACACATAATTAATAAAAATTCATTTTAATTATCAAAAATATAATAATTATACATAATTCAAATAAATTCAAAAAAATAAACTAAAAATATATTTAGGAAACTAAAGATTCATATAACAATATTACTTAAAGAAACAGTCATGAATCAAACACAATCAAAATAAAAAAAATAAAACCATAAATAGACATAAACTAAACTTGAAGATATCTAACTAACCGAACATCATACAGTTGAAACGAGTTGAGAAATGAGTAGCCCATGTCGAGAGGAGTTGAACGAGCCCGAAAATGCGAGCTAAAACTGCCTGAATCTCACCAGAGTTACTATAGCAACTCTCAGCTTCTCACGGATTCCAATAATTCTAAGGTATCTGGCGGCGATGGAAGGAAGAGAGGAGGTGGTGGCGAGCTTCGGAGGTGACTAGGTGGTGGCTGGTGGCATTGGTGGAGATCAGGCATGGGTGGCAGCGTCAGCACTGACGGAAGAAGAAAAAGAAAAAGGTGGGGAAGGAAGGTTTGACTGAAAATTTTTGCTTTTTGACCCTTATATATATATATATATATATATATATATATAAACTCACTATAATATATACATATATATATATAACTACACTAACACAATCCACACACAGACATATCAATTAACTTTAAACTAAAAAAAATATACTACAATATTAAAATATTAAAATATACTAAATTTATACTAGTCACAATTTAATAAAAATAACAATATTATTAAACAAATAAATAATACTTAACAATAAACTAACTTTTAAATCTCAATAAAATAATCATAATAAATAGAAATTAAAACTATTATTAACATTGTATATCTCAAAATAATTTTTTATAATTTAAAATATTGGGTTATTACAATCTTCCCCCTTACAAAAATTCGTCATCAAATTTTCAATTAAAAGAAGAGAATACAAAAATCATCGAGGAAAGAGGTAAGGGTAAGCCACCTGCATCTCAGCTTCAATCTCCTAAGTGAGCTCCTCCACGTTGTTGCTCTACCACAACACCTTAACCATCGAAATCTGCTTTGAATACAACTAACGAACTTGATAGTCCACTATCATGACTAGATCCTCCTCATACATCAGGCCTTCGTTCACTTCCACACTCTCAGGCTGTAACACGTGCAAAAGGTCTAAGACATACTTCCTCAGCATCGAGATATGGAACACTGGATGCACTTGAGAAAAATTCAAAGGCAAAGCCAACTGATATGCAACCTTGCCCACTCTTTTTAAAATCTCAAATAGTCTAATATACCTCGGTGCTAATTCTCCCTTCTTGCCAAACCTCATCACACCCTTTATCAAAGACACCTTTAGAAACACATAGTCTCCAACCTGAAATTCCACATCTCTGCATCTCAGATCCACATAGTTCTTCTGCCTGCTAGCTGTGGTCTTTAATCTCCTTTTGATCATAGTGAGCTTCTCCGCTATCATGACCCAAATGGGGGAGTCATGATCGATGCTAGGGAATGGGAATTCTTTCGAATCCGGAACCCATAGCAACCCTTAAAAATAAAAAGCATGAAATAAATAAAATAAAAATACACTAGAATTAAAATTTAAAATGATATAAAATGAATACTTAAATGTCATTTCATAAAATAAAAAATATATTCATACAATATTCAAAGAAATGTCTCTTACTAAAAATAACATTCTACTGATACAAAACACTACTACTGCTATTTTCTAAAATACAACAAAGTTCAGATAAATATTTTACATAATCTAGCCGAGGTTGAAGAAGTTTGGCATTGAGGTCTACTACTGAGGTCTGACAATGAGGAATCTCCTAAAACAATATTGAGGGGAGTAAGACCTTAATGAGTGAATTATTATAATATATATACATGCAATCTAAAACATATACAGTTAGGCATCAGTATATATATATATATATATATATATATATATATATATATATATATATATATATATATATATATATATATATATATATATATATACATATACAAAGGCATTTCACACAGAAGGTAAAATTCATTTTATATATAATAGATGCATAAAATTATTTTAATTAAAGGATCAGAGCATAACCCTAACAGTTTGCAACCTCAATCATAATAATCAATAGCCAAAAGGCTTAATGAAAACTCAAAGTATTAATTGTTTCCAACTTAAGGTAGTAGACTGGCCCCGAGTACACTAGGTCAATCGAGTATTCGCAATCTCACTACTAACATGACTAGCAATGGGTACACTCGGTCAACTAAGGATCCACAGTCAGCTTTTCCCAAAACCAATATTTCAAAAACAATATTAGATTCTTAACCTAATTCTACAATACTGTCACATAATAGTCATAGCGTAGACCACTAGGTGGCACATTCTACTGATATCCTTCAAATCATTCTTATAATTATGGAAAATAGTAAAATGCATAATTAAAATACAAGTGGCATTCATTGAAAAAGGATATACTACTTATGTACTAAACGTATACCATAAATATACTAAATGCATATGCTGAATATATGACAAATATATTGAATATATATATACTAAAACATGCTAACATATATATGTCATATATATACAAATTATATACTAAAAATAAACTAAGTAAAATGTCACATATACCAAAAATATACCTAAAGTATACTAAAAATATACTTCTTCATTTAATGTAATAATTCATATCAAAACATCATAAAAACATGGATTCTCAAAAGTTTGTATTCTATATGCAATGTATATATAGAATAATACCTCATAAGTTTTTGCTCCACGTGACTGATTCGAAGGGTCTGGTCTGATAGGTCTCGGTCTTGGCGCAACTAGAAAATAAATAATAATAATAATCAGAATAATTTCTAACTTATACTTCTAAGAATTCTAAAGAAAGAATCAATCTAGAAATTTAAAACTCATACAAACATAGAAATTTAGGATCGGCCCGATGTAACATTTTACGAGAATTCTACCAAAAATTCAGTAGAATCTCCCCTGTAAAACAAACATCTCTCTACTAACAGTAGAGCCGATCCTATAAGGAAAACACACTTCTAAATACCACAAAACTCAACACCTCGGGTTAGGACCTCAAACTGCACAAATTCCCAATCGTGGTTCATAATTTCCAAAAATCATTATAAAATAATAAATATATTAAAAATCATTAAATTCCACGAAATACCAAAATATAATATATTTAAACATTAAAACACTAAATATAATTATAATCACAATAATTAAATAAAATCTCAAGTAATAATATAATATTAATAATAATCAAAATTTTCAATAATCCACATATAACAATAAAATTCACTTTTATATACTCGAATAACTTAATTATATAATAAAAGTAATTAAAAATCAATTTAATACCTAAAATAGTAATAATAATTTATTTAAATATAATTTTCAAAAATTAGTATTAATTAGTTAAAAATAGTAAATAATTTACAAAAATCATTTTAATACTCTATATAATTCTAAAATCATTTAAAATATATTATTTAACTATAATATTAACAAAAATACACAATTAACTCATAATTCCAATATTCATATAATATTAATAATTTCTCAAAAATTATATAAATTCACTAAAAATTATTTTATAAATTCTAAAATTATTAACTCAAATTAATAACAATAATTTAACTAAATTTCATTAAAAATAATTAATTAACATAATTATCAAAAATTCAATATTTTAATATTAAAATAATAAAAAATTACCCATAATTCAAATTAATTCAAAAAAATAAACAACAATTATTTTTGAGAAGTTAAAGTTGCCATGAACAACATTTCTTAAGCAAGAATTCATAAGTCAAACAATATCAAGCTAAAAAAAAAATAAAACCTAAAATAGACATAAACTAAAATATAACTAAAACTAAAAAATGAGAGGGTTAAAGCTCAAACGGAACTTCGAAATAGACTCACGGGTCCAAAGGGAGTTGATCGACACTAGAAAATGGAATTAAAGTGGTCGAAAATGAAGTTGCTGGCATGAAGCTATCCCTACTACTGCTGCTGCTGTTTTCGAGCTTCTACCTGGCGGTCCGGTGGTCCTTAGGTGGCGAAAGGGAAGGAGGAGGTAAGGGGAGTCAACAGTGGCCGGTCCGACGAGCTGGGATGCACAGTGACAGCTTCAGGAAGTAGAGGGAAGAAAAAGGGAAGAGAAAGAAAAGAAAAGAGAAAAGGAAGGAGGGGGGGGGGTGGCCTTTGACCTAAAATTTTTTTGTCTTTAATCCCTTATATATATATATATATATATATATATATATATATATATATATATATATATATATATATATATATATATATATGTATATATATATATATATATATGTATATATATATATATATATATGTATGTATGTATATATATATATATATAACACATATTACAACACACTATGCACATCACATGCACATTTGATGATAATAATAATAATAGTAGTAGTAGTAATAACAATAATAATAATAATAATAATAATAATAATAATAATAATAATAATAATAATAATAATAATAATAATAATAACAATAATAACAATAATAACAATAATAATAATGACAATAATAATGAAATAATAATACTACTATTTAAAATCATAGTAATGATAATAAGTTTAATATATATAAATAATAGAATTCCTAAATAAATTATTTTACGTAAACAAAACTCTTAGAATGAAATAAATAAATAATATTTACAAATAATAACAATAATATATAAATAAAATTTAAAATTTTATTAACACTGCATATCTTAAAATAATTTTATATTATTTAAAATACAGGGTCATTACAATTTTCCCTCCTTATAAGAGTTCATCGTTGAATTCAAAGAAAAGAATAGAAATAAGAATTATCGAGGAAAGAGATAGGGGTAAGAAGCTCGCATCTCAGCTTTTATCACCCAAGTATGCTCCTCTACGTTGTTGCTTCGCCACAACACCTTGACCATCGAAATCTATTTTGAATGCAACTGATGAACTTGATAGTCAACTATCGCGATTGGTTCCTCCTCGTATGTCAGGTCTTCATTTATTTCCACACTATCAGGCTGCAATACGTTCAAAGGGTCTGAAATATACTTCCTCAACATCAAGATATGGAATACTAGATGCACTTGAGATAAATTTGGAGGCAAAGCCAATCGATATGCAACCATGCCCACTCTCTCCAAAATCTCAAATGATCCAATATATCTCGGTGCTAGCTTCCCCTTGCCAAATTTCATCATACCCTTCATCAGAGACACTTTCAGAAACATATAGTCTCCAACCTAGAACTCTACATCTCTACATCTCAGATCTGCATAGCTCTTTTGTCTTCTAAATGCAATCTCTAATCTCCTTTTAATCACATCAACCTTTTTAGTGGCATCTTGAACTATGTCAAGTCCAGTCAATGCTGTCTCTCCAATCTCATCCTAACTCAGATAGGATCTATACTTTTTTTATACAAAGCCCCATACAGTGCTATCCTAATATTGCTATGGTAGCTGTTATTAGATGCAAATTCCATAAAGTGATAAATGATCATCTCAGCTACCTCCTAGATCAAACATACACATCCTCAACAAATCTTTGAGTGTCTAGATCGTCCTCTCAGACTGAGCATCTGTCTAAAGGTGAAAAGCAGTATTAAAATCAAGCCTAGTGCCCATCGCTTCTTGAAACTTCTACCAAAAATGAGAGGTAAAGATTGAATCTCTATCAGATACAATGAACACAAGTACTCCATGAAGGCACACGGTATGCTTAACATACAACTTTGCCAATTTAGCTACAGAATAGATGGCTTTCATTGGTAAGAAATGAGTAAACTTAGTCAACCTATCCATAATCACCCAGATGGAATTGTATCCATCCTTAGAACGAGGTAATCCAACCACAAAATTCATAGCAATTCTCTCCCACTTCCATTTAGGAATAAAAAGTAGCTGAAGCTTCCTAGTAGGCTTTTGATGTTCAGCTTTCACTTGCTGACACGTCAAGCACTTAGAAACATAATTAGCTACATCCTTCTTTAGTCCATCCCACTAGTACACATCTCTGATACTATGGTACATCTTAGTAACACCTGGATGTACGCTATAGGATGTAGAATGTGCTTCCTCAAGGATCTCTTCTCTGAAATTATCCACATCAGGAATGCATAACCTACCACTGACCCACAAAACACCATCATCATCGAGTGTGAAATTAATCCCTACACAAATATTCTCTATAAGCTTTGCTAGAATAGGATCTCAGCCCTGAACTACCTTAATCCTATCTCTCAACACTAATCAAACTTTGAACTAAGCTAACAATCCACCAGATCTCCTAATCTTCATCATCAAACCCTAATCCACTAACTGGTGCAACTCTTGGATCAACGGTGTCCTCTCCACACTAATGTAAGCAAGACTATATGAGGACTCCCTGCTCAAGGCATCTGCTACCACATTAGCCTTTCCAGGATGATAAAGAATCTCATAATCATAGTCCTTTAGGAGTTCTAAGCATCTCCTTTGCCTCAGATTTAGATCTCTCTGATGAAAAATGTACTTAAGGCTCTTGTGATCTGTGAAAATCTCACAAGTCACCCCGTATAGATAATTTCCCCAAATCTTAAGAGCAAAGATCACTGCAACCATTTTTAGGTTATGGGTAGGATAATTTTGTTCATGCTTCTTTAACTACTTCGAAGCATATGCTATCACCCTACTATTATGCATCACTACACAACCTAGGCCGACTCTAGAGGTATCACAATACACAGAATTTATCTACTCCACTAGGCAAAGCCAAAACTTGAGTTGTGGTTAACTTCTCCTTCAACAACTGGAAACTATTCTCACAAGCATCTGACCAATCAAACTTCATATTCTTCTAAATTAAGCGAGTCATAGGAGCTGTAATTCTAGAAATATCCTGCACAAATCTCCTATAATACCTAATTAAACCCATAAAACTTTGAATCTCTTTGATTGTCATTAGTTTGGGCCACTCAGACACTGCCTCAATCTTCTGTGGATCAACCTGGATACTATCTTTAGACATTACATGTCCAAGGAATGCAATAATCTCTAACCAGAAATCACACTTTGAGAATTTAGCACAAAGCTAATGTTCTCTTAATATCTGTAGTATAGTCCTCAAGTGATAAATGTGCTCCTCCCTACTCTTTGAATACACTAGTATATCATCAATTAAGACTACCACAAACTGATCCATAAATGGTCTGAATACCCTATTCATCAGATCCATAAAAGCAGCTGGCGCATTAGTCAACCCACATGACATTACCAGAAACTCATAGTGGCCATATCTAGTGTAGAATGTCATTTTAGGAACATCGGCCCCACTGATCTGCAACTGATGATAACTCAACCTCAAGTCAATCTTAGAAAAGAACTGTGCACCCTGAAGCTAATCAAATAGATCATCTATCCTTCAGAGAGGATACTTGTTCTTCATTATCACCTTGTTAAGCTCTTTGTAATATATGCACAGTCTTAGGGTACCATCCTTCTTCCTCACAAGCAAGACTGGTGCACCCTAAAGAGAAATACTAGGTTTGATAAAACCCTTATCTTACAAATTATGCAACTGCTCCTTTAACTCTGCTAACTTTGCAGCAGCCATTCTGTAGGGCGGCATCAAAATAGGAGTAGTGCATGGAACCATATCTATACATAACTCAATCTCTCTATGAGGTGGTAAACCTAGTAACTCATGAAAAACATTAAGAAACTCATAGGCAACAGGAATATTTGTGAGCAACAACTTCTCCATAAAAGTATCCTTGAATAATGCCAAATATCTCTGACAACCCTTCCTCAACATCTTTCTAGCCGTGATAGCAGAGATGAGATTTTAAGGTGCAAAACTCTTATCGCCTACAAACTTAAACTCTCTTTCATTAAAAATTCTAAAAATCACCTATTTACTCCAATAATCCACAATGGTATAGTGCTGAGACAACCAATCCATGCCCAAAATCACATCAAATTCCATCACATCCAATAATACTAATTATGCTGGCAGTTCTCTACCTCTGACAAACACTCGACAACCAGAAAGAACAATATTGGTGTCTAACGAATTACTTAGAGGAGTGGCAATGCACAACTTTAAAGCAAAAATAAGGGATATGAAGGAGTGTATGGCACCTAGATCAAATAAAATCCAAACATCCAAGTAACGGACTAGAATAATACCTACAATGATGGCATTAGATGCCTAAGCATCCTGTTGAGTAAGGTGGAAAACTTTGGCCTGACCTCTACCTCCCTGTTTACTGGTGGAAGCCCAGCCAAAACGTTTGGCACCTCCTCTAGTACCTCTGCCATGCCCCTACTAGGCAATAATCTGTGTTGTGCTCGGATGTTGAGCTAGAGGCAACTAAAAAGGAGCTGGTGCTGCACTAGCCATCGACTATTATAGAAACTGCAAAAACTATTATGGTTGAAAACTAGAATATGGGCATAATCTAGTAAAGTGTCCCGTCTATCTGCACCAAAAACAAGTCAGCGACGCCATATAACAGGGTCCCTAATGGACTCTACCACAAGTCTGACTGGCGTTGGTTGTTGATCCTATGCTACTGTAACCTGAACTCAGACCACTACTATTGCTAGAAGCACCGAAACTAAATATGATAGGCCTACGCTGACCCGCATGGCCATGCCTCCTACTACCATGATATATTAACTGCTGCCTCTGACTCTGCTGTACTAAGCCTGTCTACTAACTACTGGAACTAACATGGAAAGTCGAATACGGAGTATTTTGGAATCCTCCTAACTAAACACCCAACTGATAATAATCAAGCATAACTCCTTGCTTGACTAGTCTCAACTCTATTTCCTTAGCTAACTCTATCACTGACTCTAGAGTAAGGCCTTAGCAAATGCAAAACCCATACTAGTGATGTAAGTCATGACAGTAAAATACTAGTCTCCCATCAAATCCTCTGCATATCTGCCAAGTTAGAGAAACTCTCTAGTGTAATCCTCGATAGATCTATCACCTCTGGTAATGCTTATCAGTCGAAGTCTATAACTCATCTGGAGTGGCTCTGGACAAAATCTCCTCATAAATCTCTCTCTGAACTATGCCCAGTCATCATCATCATGTATGACTGAATCATTTGGACAAACTAATCTAGGGCTTGTCCCTCTACAGACAACTCAACTATCATGATCTGTTGGTACTCAGTATGAGCAGTCTGAGTCCTTATCTCAATAGCATGCAAAAAGTCTAATGGATCTACCGTCTCATCAAAGGCTATCCTGACAACTCTAGTATAGAATAGTGCTGCCTTAACGTCAGATATACCTTGCTGATAGGCAGGCTGTAACGGCGGTACAACTAGAGGTATAGCAGCTTCCTTGCATTTTGGCTCTATAGGTTCCTCATGCTGTAGTTCTTGTTGTCTATGGTGACCTGTCGCTCCTCAAGGTTTACCTCTACCTCGGCCTCTGTGCCTCGCTGGCGGCTCAAGAAGTAAAACCTCATCTTAAAAGGACACATCATCCTCAGCCTAAACGGCTGGTGGAGTGACATGCGCTCGCCTCCTCATTCTTTAAAGAAAAAAACCAAAAAGATTAAGATAAAATAGACAATCTAACGATTACAAGAAAAACTAAGTCAAGGAAAACTTATCAAAGACATGATCGAACTTAATTAACTACAATATTTCCAATGAGAACAAGACTCTGAAAACCTAGGTCCATAACACTAATAACCTAGGGCTCTAATACTAACTTTTTTATGACCCAAACTGAGGATTTATGACCGGCACTAGGGAACGAGAATTTTTTCGAATCTGTAACCCGTAGCAAGCCTTAAAAATTAAAAGCATTCAATAAATAAATAAAAATACACTAGAATTAAAATTTAAAATGATGTAAAATCAATACTTAAATGTCATTTCATAAAATAAAAATATATTCATACAATATATAGAGAAAGGTCTCTTACTAAAAATAACATTCTACTGATACAAAACACTACTACTACAGTTTTCTAAAATACAACAAAGTTCAAATAAATAATTTACATAATCTAGCCGGGGCTGAAGAAGTCCGATATAGAGGTCTACTACAGAGGTCTAGTGATGAAGAATCTCCGGAAAAAAATATTGAGGGAAGTCAACCCTTACTAAGTGAATTATTATAATATATATACATGCAATCTAAAATATATATAGTCAGGCATCAGTATATATATATATACATATACACATGCATTTCACACAGATGCTAAAATTTATTTTTTATATATAATAGATGCATAAAATTATTTTAATTGAAGGATTGGAGCAGAATCCTAATAGTTCACTACCTTGATCATAATAATCAATAGCCAAAAGGCTTAATCAAAACTCCAAGTATTAATTTTTTCCAACTTAAGGTAGTAGACTAGCCCCAAGTACACTAGGTTAATCGAGGTTTTCCAATCTCACTACCGGCATTACTAGCCCCGAGTACACTTAGTCAATCGAGGATCCACAGTCAGCCTTTCCTAATCTCAATAACAATATTAGATTCTTAACCTAATTCTACCGTACTATTGTGCAACAGTCTTAGCGTAGCCCACTAGGTAGCTCATTCTATTGCTATCCTTCAAATCATTCTTATAATTATGGAAAATAGTAAAATGCATAATTAAAATACAAGTGGAATTCATTTAAAAAGGATATACTACTTATGTGCTAAATGTATACCATAAATATGCCAAAAATATACTAAATGAATATGTTGAATATATGAAAAATATACTGAATATATATATATATACACTAAAACATGCTAACGTATAAATGTTATATATATACAAATTATATACTAAAAACAAACTAAGTAAAATGTCACACATACTAAAAATATACCTAAAGTATACCAAAAATATACTTCTTCATTTAATGTAGTAATTCATATCAAAACATCATAAAAACATGGATTCTCAAAAGCATGTATTCTATATGCAATTTATATATAGAACAATAACTTACAAGTTTGCACTCCACAAGACTGATTCGATGGGCCTAGTCTGATAGGCCTCGGTCCTGGCGCAGCTAGAAAATAAATAATAATAATAATTAGAATAATTTCTAACTTATACTTCTAAGAATTCTAAAGAAAGACCCGATATAGAAATTTAAAACTCAAACAAACATAGAAATTCAGGATTGACTTGACGTCACGTTTTATGAGAATTCTATCAAAAATTCGATATAACCTCCTTTGTAAAACAGACATCTCTCTACTGATAGTAAAGCCGATCCTGTAAGGAAAACACACTTCTAAATACCACAAAGCTCAACACCTCAAGTTAGGACCCTGAACTGCACAAATTTCCAACTGAGGTTCACAATTTCCAAAAATTAATAAAAAATAATAAATATATTAAAATCATTAAATTCCATAAAATACCAATATATAATATATTTAAACATTAAAACACTAAATATAATTATTTTCACAATAATTAAATAAAATCTCAAATAATAATATAATATTAATAAAAATTAAAATTTTCAATAATCCACATATAATAATAAAATTCGTTTTTATAAACTTGAATAGCTTAATTATATAATAAAAGTAATTAAAAATCAATTTAATCACTAAAATAGTAATAATATATTATTTGAATAAAATTTTCATAAATTAGTATTAATTAGTTAAAAATAGTAAATAATTTACAAAAATCAGTTTAATACTCTATATAATTATAAAGTCATTTAAAATATATTATTTAACTATAATATCAACAAAAATACACAATTAACTCATAATTTCTATATTCACATAATATTAATAATTTCTCAAAAATTATATAAATTCACTAAAAATTATTTTATAAATTCTAAAATTATTAACTCAAATTAATAACACTAATTTAAATAAATTTCATTAAAAATAATTAATTAGCATAATTATCAAAAATTTACTATTTTAATATTCAAATAATAAAAAATTACCCATAATTCAAATTAATTCAAAAAAATAAACAACAATTATTTTTTAGAAGTTAAAGTTCCCATGAACAACTTTCTTAAGCAAGAATTCATAAATAAAAAAATATCAAGCTAAAAAAAATAAAACCTAAAATATACAAACTAAAATCTAACTAAAACTAAAAAAAAACGAGAGGGTTAAAGCTCAAATGAAGCTTGAAAATGGGCTCACTGGTCCAAGAGGAGTTAATCGACACCGAAATGTGGAGCTAAGGTGGCCAAAAATGGAGTCGCCGGTGTGAAGCTATCCTTGCTGTTACTGTTTTCGAGCTTCCAAGTGGCAGTCCAACGGTCCTCAGGTGGCGAAGGGAAGGAGGAGGTGAGGGGAGTTGAAGGTGGCTGGTGGTGGTCATGGTTAGCAGTTCGGTGAGCTGGGTTGCACAGTGACAGCTTTGGGAAGTAGAGTGAAGAAAAAGGGAAGAGGAAGAAAAGAAAAAAGAAATAGAAGAAAGAGGGGGGGGGGGGGGCTGACCTTTGAACCGAAATTTTTTTTCTTTAATCCCTTTATATATATATATATATATATACACACACACACACACACACACACACAAAACTTGTGTATGTATGTATGTATGTATGTGTGTGTATATATATATAACATATAACACAACACACTATGCACATCACATGCACATTTGATAATAATAATAATAACAACAACAACAACAACAATAATAATAATAACAATAATAATAATAATAACACATAATAATAATGACAATAACAATGAAATAATAATAATAATAATAATACAATTTAAAATCATAGTAATGATAAGAAGTTTTATATATATAAATAATAAAACTCCTAAATAAATTATTTTATGTAAAAAAAACTCTTAGAATAAAATAAATAAATAATATTCATAAATAATAAAAATAATATATAAATAAAATTTAAATTTTTATTAACACTGCATATCTCAAAATAATTTTATATTATTTAAAACACAAGGTCATTATGTTCATTGCATCTTTAACTATCTCAAGTCCAATCAACACTCTCCCTCTAATCTCGTTATAACACAAAGGGGATCTACACTTCCTTCCATAAAAGCATCATATAGTGCCATCTCAATATTGTTATGGTAGTTATTATTATAAGCAAACTCTACAAGCGGTAAATGATCATCCAAGCTACCTCCAAGATCTAATACACACATCCTCAACATATTTTCATGTGTCTGGATCATCCTCTTAGACTAACCATCTATCTGAGGGTGAAAAGTATTACTAAAATCAAGCCTGGTTCCTGTTGAAGAGGTAAATACTGAACCTTTATTAGATACAATGGACACATTTACTCCATGAAGGCACACAGTATGCTTAACATTCAACTTTGCCAACTTAGCTACAGAATAAGAGGCTTTAACTGGTAAGAAGTGAGCTTATTTGGTTAACTTGTTAATAATCACCTAGATGGAATTGTATCCATCCTTCGAACGAGGTAACTCTACCATAAAATCTATAGCAATTCTCTCCCATTTCCACTCAGGAATACGAAGAGGCTGAAGCTTCCTAAAAGGCTTCTGATGCTCAGCTTTCATATGATGACATGTCAAGCACTTAGAAACATAATCAACTACATCCTTCTTCAATCCATCCCACCAGTATAAATCTTAGATGCTATGATACATCTTAGTAATACTTGGATGTACATTGTAAGCTATAGAATGTGCTTCCTTAAGGATCTCCTCTCTCAAATTATCCATATTAGGCACGTATAATCTACCACTAATCCATAAAACACCTTCATCATCTAGTGTAAAATCAGTGAACTTCCATGCATGAACATTCTCCTCAAGCTTAGCTAGATTAGGATCTCAGCCTTGAGCTGCCTTAATCCTATCTCTGAACATTGATATGACTCTGAACTGAGCTAGCATTCCACTAAATAAGCTAATATTTATCATCAAACCTTGATCCACTAACTATGTAACTCTTGAATCAAAGATCTCATCTCCATAATAATATGAGCAAGACTACCTGAGGACTTCCTACTCAAAGAATATGCTATGATATTAGCTTTGCATGGATGATAAAGAATATCACAATCATAATCCTCCAGGAGTTCTAACCATCTCCTTTGCCTTAAGTTTATATCTCTCTACTGGACAATGTACTTTAGGCTCTTGTGATAAGTGAAATCTCACAGGTAACCCCGTACAAATAATGTCTCTAAATCTTGAGTGCAAAGATCACTACAGCCATCTCTAGGTCATGAGTAGGATAATTATGTTTATGCTTCTTTAATTACCTCGAAGCATAAGCTATCACCCTACCATTCTGCATCAACACACAACCTAGGCTGACTCTAGAGGCATCAATACACATTGAACTTATCTACTCCATTAGGCAAAGCCAGAATTGGAGTTGTGGTCAACTTCTCCTTCATCAATTAAAAGCTGCTCTCACAAGGTCTAACCATACAAACTTCACATTCTTCTAAGTTAGGCGAGTCATAGGAGCTACAATTCCAAAAAAAAATCCTACACAAACCTCCTATAATTCTTAGCCAACCCAAAAAACTCTAAATCTTTGTGACTGTCATCTATCTGGGCCACTCAGACACTGGCTCAATCTTTTTTGGATCAACCTGAATGCTATCTTTAGACACTATGTGTCCAAGGAATGCAACACTCTCCAACCAAAAATCACACTTCAAGAATTTAGCATAAAGCTAATGTTCTTTCAGCGTCTGCAGTATAGTACTCAAATGATATAATGCTTCACCATACTCTTCAAATACATCATCATATCATCAATGAAGACTACCATAAACTGATCCATAAATACTCTGAATACCCTGTTCATTATATCCATAAAAGCAGCTGGTGCATTAGTCAACTTGAATGACATCACTAGAAACTCAGAATGACCATATCGAGTGTGAAATGCCATTTTAGGAACATCCCGCAATTGATGATAACCTAACCTTAAGTCAATCTTAGAAAAGAATTGTGCACCCTGAAGTTGATCAAATAGATCATCTATCCTCGGAAGAGGATACTTGTTCTTCACTATCACCTTATTCAGCTCTCTATAATTAATGCACAATCTTAGTGTACCATCCTTTATCTTCATAAATAGGACTGGTGCACCCTAAGGAGAAACACTAGGTCTATTGAAACCCTTGTCCAACAAATCTTGCAACTGCTCTTTTAATTCCTTCAACTTTGTAGAAGCCATTTTGTAAGGCAGCATTGAAATAGGAGTTGTAACTGGAACCACATCTATATAGAACTCGATCTCTCTGTGAGGTGGTAAACCTGGTAACTCCTCAAGAAAAACATTAGGAAACTCACAAGCTACTGGAACATCTATGAGAAATAAATTCTCCACTGAAGTATCTCTAACAAGTGCTAAGTATCCCTAATAACCCTTCCTCAGCATCTTCTTAGTCATGATAGCGGAGATAAGATTCTGAGGTGTAGAACTCTTATCACCCACAATCATAAATTCTAAGGTGCAGAACTCTTATCACCTGCAAACGCAAACTTTTCTTCATCAGGAATTTTGAAAATCACCTCTTTACTCTAACAATCCACAATGACATATTACTGAGATAAGCAATCCATACCAAGGATCACATCAAACTCCATCACATCCAATAACACTAATTCCACTGGCAATTCTTTGCCTGCCATAAACACCGGACAACTAGAAAGAATAATGTCAATGTCTAATGAATCGCTTAGTGGAGGGGCAACAGATAAAGGAAATGCCATCCTCGAAGCTTGCTAACACAACTTTAAAGCAAAAACAAGGGACATGAAAGAATGTGTAGCACTCGAATCAATCAAAACTCTAGCATCCAAGTAACAGACTGGATGACCTGAATGAACTAATCTAGGGCTAGTCCCTCTACAGATAGCTTGATGACCATAATCCAATAATTCTCAGAGTGAGTAGTCTGAGCCCTCGTTTAATGGCGTGTAGAAAATCCAGAGCGTTTGATGTCCCATTGAAAGATATCCTGCCGACTCTAGCATAAAACAACATTGCCTTAGGGTCAAACATACCCTGCTGATAAACAAGCTCCATCAACGGTGTGAGTGGAGGTATAGCAACTTCCTCAAATTCTAGCTTTATAGGTTCCTCATTCTATAGATCTCTCTACCTATGGTGACTTGCCACTCCTTGAGGTCTACCTCTGCACCTGGCTGGTAGCTCAAGAGGTAAAACCTTATCTTGAAAGGACTTATCATCCTTGACCTTAATGACTGGTGGAGCTACACGCTCTCACCTCCTCATTCTGAAAAGACAAAAACCAATGGAATATAGACAAAACAAATAACCTAACGATTATACAAAAAACTAAATCAAAAAAAATTTATCCTAGACATAATCAAAGCTAATTTACTATAGTAGTTTCAAAGAAAAAATGACTCTAAAAACCTAGGTCCACAACACTAATAACCTAGGGCCTTTGATACCAACTTTGTCATGACCCAAACTAGGGAGTCATGATAGACGCTAGGGAACAGGAATTCTTTCGAATCTAGAACCCATAGCAAGCCTTAAAAATAAATAAATATACATAAGAATTAAAATTTTAATTAATATGAAAATAATCTTATATCATATCATAAAAATATCTCATACAAGATTTAAATATAAATCTCTAATAAAACACTATAATAACACAACTACTGCAGTTTCTAGAATATAATAAGAGTTTAGATAATAAATTTACATAATCTAGTTGGAGTTGAAGAAGACCGGTGAAGAAGTCTACTATTGAGGTTTGAAGAAGAAGAATCTTCTGAAAAAAATATTAAGGGGGATCAGACCTCACTAAGTGAATTATTATATTATATATACATGCAACCTAAGTCATATAGAATCACGCAATAGTGTAAATAAATAAATAAATATATATATATATATATATATATATATATATGTGTGTGTGTGTGTGTGTGTGTGTGTGTGTGTGTGTGTGTGTGTGTGTGTGTGTGTGTGTGTGTTTATATATATAAATGCAATTTATACAGATGTTGAAATCCACTTTTGACAATAATAACAAATGCATAAAAATATTTTTGGTTGAAGGATTGAAGCCAAACCTAAATAGTCTACAACCTCGATCATAAAATTAATAGCCAAGTGGCTTATCCAAAAATCCAAGTATTCATTTACCCAACTTAAGGTAGTAGACTGGACTCGAGTACAATAGGTCAACCGAGGATCCACAACCATACTTTCTAATAACTAACATCTCAATAAACAAATATATAATTTTCAACCTAATTCTACTATACTGTTGCGCAATAGTCCTAGCGTAGCCCATTAGGTGACACGTTCTATCAGCTACCTCCAAATAAAATTGTATATTTCTAGAAAATAATAAAATACACAATTAAAATATAATGGCATCATTATAGAAGAACATACCATTTATATACCAAGCATATACTGGAAATATACCAATTGTATACCAAAAATATACTGAATACATACTAACAATATTCCAAATATATATGCCACATATATACCAAAATAAAATATGAATATACCAAGTATATATTAAAAATATATCAATCATATACATTGTATATATATCAAAATATACCAAAAATATACTAAATCATTTACTAAAATAATTCATGTTTAAATACATTATGGAAGTATGAAAGCTCGTATTCATGCATCCTATATGCAATGCATATATAAAATAATAACTCATAGGTTTGCGCCCCTCGAGACAAACTCAACGGTCCTGGTCCGATAGGCCTCGATCTCGGAGCAACTAGAAAAATAAATAATAATAACAATATTAGAATAAATCCTTAACTTTACATGTCCAGGAATTCTAAAGGAAGACTCGATCTAGACACAACTCAATTAAAATAAAAACTCAGGATCAACCCGACCATCACATTTTATGAGAATTCTACTGAAAATTCAAGAGAGTCTCCTCTATAAAACGGATGTCTCTTTACTAAAATTAGAGCCGATCCTACAAGCAAACACACTTCTAAAATATACAACTGCACGACGCCTGAGGTTAAGACCTCAAACTACACAATTCCTAACCAAGGTTTACAATTCACAATAAATTCAATATTAAATAATAAAAATCATTAAAATCCATAAATATCAATAAATAAACCACAATATAATTTATTTAAATAACATTAAATATAATATTTTCACATTAACTAAATAAAATCTCAAATAAATTATATAATATTAATAAAAATCTATTTTTCAAATATTTAACGTCAAAAAGTAAAATTTACAAATAAATGATCTAAATTGTATAATATGTAATAAAAAAATTTAAAACTCATTTATTCATAAAAATAATAAATAAAACTATTATTTGAATATATTTCTGGAAATTATTATTAATTAGTTAAAAATAGTAAATAATTCGTAAAAATTATTTTAATACCATTTATTATTCTAAAATTATTTAAAACATATAATTTAACTATAATTTCAATAAAAATACATAATTTACCATAAATCCAAAAATTACATAATACCAAATATTTTCCAAAAATTACTCAAAATTACTAAAAATTATTTTCTCACTTCTAAAATTAATAATTTAAATTAACTATACTAATTCAACATAATTTCACTACAAAACACATAAAACACAAAGTCAATAAAAATTCATTTTAATTATTAAAAATACAATAATTATACATAATTCAAATAAATTCAAAAAAAATAAACTAAAAATATATTTAGGAAGCTAAAGATTCATATAACAACATTACTTAAAGAAATAATCATGAATCAATCATAATCATGGTAAAATAAAAATAAAAACCCTAAATAGACATAAACTATACTTAAAGACATATAACTAACCTAACGTTGTAGAGTTGAAACGAGTTAAGAAATGAGTAGCCTGTGTCGAGAGAAGTCGAATGAGCCCATAAATGTGAGCTAAAACCATCGGAACCTCATAGGAGTTATTGTAGCAACTCTCAACTTCTCATGGATTTCAGTGACTCCAAGGCGGGCGGCGGTGAAAGGAAGAAAGGAGGTGGTGGCCAGCTCCGGAGATGATCAGGTGGTGGCTGTTGGCACTAGTGAAGCTCAAGCGTGGGTGGTGGCGTTGGCAATGGCAGAAGAAGAAGAAGAAAAAGAAAAAGAAAAAGGAGGGGAAGGAAGGTTTGACTGAAATTTTTTGCTTTTTGATATATATATATATATATATATATATATATATATATATATATATATATATATATATATATTAACTCACTATAATATATACATATACATATAACTACACTAACACAATACACACAAAAATTTATACTAGTCACAATATAATAAAAACAATAATATTATTAAACAAATAAATAATACTTAACAATAAACTAACTTTTAAATCTCAATAAAATAATCATAATAAATTGAAATTTAAAATATTATTAACATTGTATATCTCAAAATAATTTTTTATAATTTCAAATATTGGGTCATTACACATACATCTGCTAAAATCCACTTTTATATAATAATAGATGCAGAAAAATTTATTTTGGGTGAAAGATCATAGCTGAACCCTAAAGTATTCTACAACCTCAATCCCTAAACTTCATTAGCCAACAGGCTCACTTAATTCCAAAATAGTTCTCTTTTCCATTTTTGGACAGTAGACTGGCCCTGAGACACTAAGTCAATTGAGCTCCCACAATCTCACTGTCAATATGATTAGCTCCAAGACACTAGGTCAATTAAGCTCACGCAATTACATCACTCGCTCACCACAATTCTCAATAATCAAATAATCATGTCTCACATCAAATAATCTCACAATATCAAATCCTAAAAATCTAACGCACTAGTACGTACACAGTCTTTGTGCAACCCACTAGGTAGCACGTTCTACTACTAATCTTCAAATAAATCGTATACTTATTAAAATAATAAAATGCATAATTCAAACATAAATGGCATCCATTTTTAAAAGAATATACCACTTATATACCAAAGATATATCAAAGATATATCGAATATATACCAAAGATATTTATAATCATTTAATAAAATAAATCATATTTAAATACATTATAAAAATATGGATGCTCACAAATATGTATTCTACATGTAATGCATATGTAATATCCCGAGTTTTTAAATATTTTTAAACTGCATCGGGATATGCACTGTTAATAATTTATATATATATTTATGATTATTTTCATGAGTTTGTTATTTATTAAGTCATTTTAATTGTTTGTAATTAAATTAAGTACCTCATGTAAAATTTTCCCGAGAATTATATTTTCTAGGAAATTAAGACGTAAATAATTTAATACTAATTATTTTGACTAGTTTTATGAACATGCATGAATTCATATATAATTTTTAAGTACTAAATAAAATGTATATATGTGTATTTATTTAAATTAAATTAGAGTTCAATTAATTAACTTAATTTTATTATTTAGTTTTAATATTAATTAATTAATTATAAGTGTATAAATTATTATAATACATTAAAATATTTGTGTGGTGAGTATTATTTGTGTGTGGGAATATATATAATATTGTAATATAAGTGTGGATATATATTTATACATATATACGTATTTAATTGTCAAAATTAAAAAGTTTGCAATATTTACGATTGTGGCACTCCCTCTCCTCTTCTTCTTCCCGATCGGTTTCCACCATTTCCGGCCATTCCAAGCTGGTTTTCTTGCCGTCACTGTGCCTCTCCTCCTTCCTCCTCCCTTGCCAACCATTTCCACCACTTGAAGCTCCCTATTCCGGCGTGTTTTGGCCGGAAAAGCAAAGAATTGCCGAAAATCGATCTACGTGATTTAGGCCACCATTTTTGACACCGCCGGTCTCTATCTTCTCTTTGAGCTCCAATGAGTGTGATTCCAAGCTTTGTTTCACTTAAAATGGTCTAGATTTTCCTAGGTTTCAATTTCTTCAATTCAGAATATTAGGCTTTTCAAATTTTTTTAGCATCAATTTGATTGATTCATGAAAATTTCCTTCACAAAATTTGATCCTTATAGCTTAATCTACATGTGGTAATTTTTGTAGAATTTTTGGAATTTATTTTGATTTTTGGGTATTTTTGGTTATTTTATTAATATTTTCTAATTTTCAAATTAATTAATTAAATTATGAAATTGTGTTTATTGGTGTTTATAGGTGTTAAAATGAATTTTAGAAATTTATTTGTAATTTTTGGTGATTTTTAGGTAATTATTTTGAATTTATTAGGTTTATGTAATTTTGGAAAATTAGGTTAATTATGTGTTAAATTAAAATTAATTGGTTAATTGGGTATATTTATTGATATTATTGAGTTATATGTTTTGAAAATTAATTTTGAGTAATTATATTATTTTTGGTGAATTTTTGATTAATTTTAGTAAATTTATATATATATGGGTATTTTGGTAATTTGACTCTAATTTGGCTAAAAATATAATTAAATTGGTTTTAATAATTATTTGAGCTCTAAAAATGATTTCTACAAATTACTTGTTATTTTTAACTAATTAAAACTATTTTTCGTAAATTATTTTCAAAGTATAAATAATATACTATTTTTCTAAATAAATGGGTTTTTATCTTTTTCTAATGTGTTTTAGGGTTAATTATGTAATTTGGATTGATAAAATGTATTTTTAGTATATAAGGGCACTTTTGGTATTTTTATAATTATTCTGTGAAGTGTGGACCTCGGTCGGTGATTTGTAGTTTGGAGTCCGACCGAGGGATTGTGGTTGAGAATTCTGTGTTTATTCTAGAAGTGTATTTACTTTGCAGGATCGGCTCTACTCTTTGAGTAGAGAGATGTCCGTTTTACAGGGGAGGTTCTGCCTAATTTTCCGTAGAATTCTCGTAAAATGTGATGTCTGGTCGAATTTCTATTCTAATTCTATGTCTAGTATTCTAGATCGAGTCTCTAGGATTTCTGTTAGGTTTATTCTGATTTTCTGTTATTGTTTGTTGTTTAGTTGCGCCGAGACCGAGGCCTAATGGCCCAGGCCCGTCGGACCCCTCTCGAGGAGCGTAATAACAGTGAGTTGCTATTTTATATATATATATTTTAGGGTGCATGTTTTAGAAATGTATGTTTTATTTTGATAAATATGCATAAATGATTTAATTATTACTTAGGTTTAATTTTAGTATATTTTTGGTATATTTTGGTATATTTTCAACTATATGCATGTTTTTATTAATAAATTATTCTTAAAATGTTTTTATGTATATTCTTGGTATATTTCTAGTTTATTTTGTAATTATATTGGATTTATTTGACGCATGTATACTCGAAATATACCTGGTTTATTTTTGGTATATTTCTAGTATATATACGGTTTATGTTGCTATTTTATTTAATTTCATGCATCGTTGATTTTATGAATGTATGTTTTTATATATTAATGAAGGATATCAATAGAATGTGCTACCTAATGGGCAGCACTAGGACCAAGAACGTATCGATACGACGATAGCATTTAGGCTATATTACTAACCTATTTGTGGATATTGATTGGATTGATTATTTGATGTGTGATGTGATTTGGGAGTGTGATTGCTCGAGCTCATTTGACTAAGTGTATCGGGGCCAATCACACTAATAGTCAGACTGCTGGAGCTCGGTGCCAGTCTACTGTCCAAATGGAACAAGTGAATATATTTGGAATAAGTGAGCCTATATGCCTAGAGTGTTGTCTAACACTGTTTTGAGGTTGCAATATTCTAGGGTTCTATTTGATCCTTTATAAACTGTGATTTTCAGTAAAAACATATAAAATGATTTTGTTGCATCTGTGTGTATTTGCTTGTATATATACTTATTATATATGCTGTTAACTGTGTGCATGGCCATTTAGATATGCATTTATATATATTATGGCAATTCACTCAGTGAGGTCTGATTCCCCTCCGTTGACTATTTTTCAGGAGAGTCATCATCTTCAGACCTTAGTAGCAGACCTATACGCCGAATTTCTTTCGCCCCGGCTTCATTATGTAAACTGCTTACCTGAGTTTTATTTTATAATCTAGACACTGCAGTAGTTGTAAACCGTTGTGAGATTTATGTATTATATTTATGTGAGTTACGTATTTTAAAGATTTGAACTGGATTTGTATTAAAGGAATATTTATATATATATATATGAGATGAGGATGTTCGATTTGATTTCATTAGTGGATTATTATTTTAATATCTATGATTTAATTCTGCTACAGAATATTATATTTAATTATGTTGTCATTATTATTATTATTATTATTATTGCATGATTTTTTTTTATTTTAAGGCTTGCTACGGGTTCTGGATTCGAAAGAATTCCCGTTCCTTAGCGCCGGTCATGGCCCCTATTTTGGGCCGTGACAAAGTTGGCATCAGAGCAGAGTTCTGTGTCTGGGCTTAGTTGTTGCCCTAGTTTTCAGTGTTATGTTTTCTTTTGAAACTACTATAGTGAATTAGGTTCGAGTATGTCTTGATAAGTACTCCTTGCTTTATTTTTCTGCGTATTCCTTCGTTGTCTATTTTTTCTAAATCTTTCTGTTTGTCTTTTCAAAATGAGGAGGCGAGCACATGTCACTCCATTGGTCGTTGAGGCTGAGGATGATGAGTCCTTTCAGGATGAGGTTTTACCTCTTGAGCAGCCAGTTAGACGCAGAGGTCATGCAGAGGTAGACCTCGAGGAGCGGCAGGACGCCGTAGGTAGAGAGAGATACAGGATGAGGAGCCTGTAGAGCATGAGTTTGAGGATGTTCCTGTACCTCTAGTTGTTTCGCTTGTTTAGCCTGTCTATCAGCAGGGTATGTCTGTGTTAGAAATCAGTTATGGTATTTAGACATAAATACATGTGTTGTAAGCACAAGTCTAAATACCGTAAATTTCAAAAATTTGCTCATCATAACCCTTCATAAAATGAAGAATTTCATTTGCCTATGATTCAAATTGCATTGAAATACACAACTAAATAAATTAAGCAATATACAAACAAATAATAAATAAAGTATAAGTTTGTAAACTTATTGTAGAGCTTAGTATTCCTTGTGTTCAATTTCTTGAATCAAATGCTTAGCCCTCCAAATGTAAGGCCTCTAGTTTGAAACACCAAAGCCTTATCTATCACTTATTTGTGTTAATTAAACTTAGTAACTTGTACTAATTTAATTAAGAGCACAAGTATAGAGTATAAGTTTAGTATATGTTGTGTTTATTTTTGGTTTATGATCTTATCATAACCAAAATAACTTAGTGATTTTACTTAACTCTTTAAGCAAAAACTCACTTAAGCATTATCTTTCCTCTCATATCTCTTACCAAGTCTCATGACTTGCCTTAGATATATCAAAGATATATGTGTAGTAATTTTCCATTAAAGAAAAGTATGAATTAATTAATCAAGTGATTATTAAGTATGCCACCTTAGGTATACACCTAACCATCTAAATGATTAAAAATGACACCTTAGGCATACTTTAGAAATATCCACTTAATTAATATGACACCTTGCTTAATTCAATAATTAACCTTGCCACCTACACATATTAATGTATAAATTTGTATGTAAAGTATACATCAAATGTATTAATTTCCATATTAAATTATACATATACTTAGATATGGACTTTAATTAATCTTAGGTCCAAAACAAATTTTGGCCTATGTCCAAACCAATTTGGACCATTAACATAAGTCCATAAATAAATAACAACATATATATATATATATATATATATATATATATATTTATTTATTAATTTAATATATATTAATTAATGTCAAATATTAATTAAATATTAATTAATAAATAATACTCTTATTTGAATTAGATTTCATGATATACTAGAATCATTGTTCAAAACATAAATCTAATTCTATTAATCTTGATTAATTGATTAAACTCTTTTAATCAATAATTAGATTAATACAATAGTGAATAAATAAAACTCTTTAAGGTGTGACTTACTAGGTTCATGTCTAAATGGCAATGAGAAAATATAATATTAACATTTAATATTATTTGAAACTCTTTTCAATTTTAAATGTAAAAATCCCAATTATTCACATTTAGTTCTCATAAGCTGTGAGTGACCCCTAGTATTGATATCACAGCTACCCAATTAGAAATGAACGCATATTATGATTCACACAAACCTGATCATAATTACCGTGCACTAAATTCCTTTCATTAAAGATCCCAATATAGCCTAGAGTCAAGGTATTATCAAACTCTAATAGCTTTATTATATGACCTCATCTTAAGTTTTAATTCTTGATAAAATACAACAAATACTAGAACTCTTTCTAGTGTTGAAACTCTTTTTCATATTGTGTTTTATTTATCCTAGCCAGGAATTTATTCATCAAGAATAAACTTAGATAGCATAGGATCTATCCCGGTTCACACCAGGTAATGAATCCCATCTTGGTTAAACATTCATCCCTACATTTAACTAATTAGAGCCACCACACGCCATATACCCATGTGATGATTAACACAAGTATGTAAGCGGTAAAAAACTCTAACCACCTAAATGTGGATGACTATGTCACCTCAAGTCAAAGGACAATATGCACCATTATAATCTAGATTGTGATTGTTGATTATATGTGAATATCCTTGCAATCACAATACTAATGTCACTGTTCGATTAACCCATCCAATGAGTATCCACATGTCTATTCTGATTACTCATATCAAGTAGCATGAGTTTCACTACCTCCCACTATTAGTTTCTCACACTAATCAAGGAAAATAGATAGAGGTGATAGTCTAATTAATATTATCCAAATATTAATTAATTGACTACGAACAATTTATAGTAAATGTACCAAATAAATTTGTAACTCATATTATCAACTCTTTGATAATAAATTTATTCAACATAATACTAAAGGATAAATACTCAAAAAAATAACATATTTATTTAAAAGAATATTTTATTACCATAGGGATTATATACAATGTCTAAATAATTGCAATAATGCCACTAGGGTATCCCTTATACTAACAGTCTGACCCTGAGGCAGCTCTATTCTATGACAGAGTTGGCAGGATTGCCTTCGATGGGACTTCTGATCTGTTAGACTTTCTACATACGATTGAGACTAGGACTCGGACGACTCACACAGAGTACCAGTGGATTATGATTGTAGAGCTTTCTGTTGAGGGACTAGCCCTAGATTGGTTCATTCAGATAATTCAGCCGTACATGATGACGATGACTTGGGCTCAGTTTTGAGAGAGATTTATGTGGAGATTCTGTCCATAGCCTCTCCATAAGAGCTATCGTCTCCGATTGACCAGCATTTCCTGCGGTGATCGATCTATTGAGGAGTATACTCGAGAGTTTCTCCGACTGGGTAGATATGCAGAGGATTTGATGCGAGATCAGTATTTTGCAGTCACTACCTATGTCACTAGTTTGGGTTATGCTTTCGCTAGTATGCCTACAATGGGCCTTACTCTAGAGTCTGTGATTGAGTTGGCCAAGGAGATTGAGCTGAGGCTAGTTAGGCAGGGAGCTATGCTTGATTATTACCAGCTGGGTGTCCAATCGAGTGGATTGCAGGCTATTCCATATTTGAGTTTTCATGTTGGTTCGAGTAGTCAGCAGAGAGGTCCAACTCAGCGGAGCCAGAGGCAGTAGCAGCGAGTGCATCGGAGCAGTAGGCATGACCGTGGAGGTCAGTGTAGACCATTAAGACTTGGGTCAGGTGCTTCGAGCAATAGCAATGGTCGCAGTTCTGGATCAGCTGCCAGTGTATGCTAGACCTGCAATAGAGTCCATTAGGGACCGTGTTACATGACACCGCTGACATGCTTCAGATGCAGGCAGACAGGACATTATGCCAGATCGTGTCCTTACTCTGGATATTAGCAGCCGCAGATTCCACGATTTCCACAGCAGTCGATTGCTAGTGCTGCACTCGTTCCATTTCAGTTGCCTCCAGCCCAGCATCAGAGTTCCACTCAGCTTGTCCCATAGCAGGGTCATGGTAGAGGTGCCAAACGTGTTTGCCAAGCTTCTACCAGCCAGTAGGGAGGTCGAGGACAGGCCAGAGTTTTTCATCTTACTCAGTAGGATGCTCAGGCATCCAATGCAGTCGTGGCATGTATTGTTTCTGTTTGTTACCTGGATGCTTGAGTTTTGTTTGATCCAGGTGCCATGCATTCATTTATTTCTCCTATTTTTGCTTCCAAGTCTTGTTGGCAAGCTTCAAGGATGGCTTGTCCTTTGTCTGTCGCCACTCATCTCAGTGATTCTTTGGACATCGATGTTGTTCTTTCTGGTTGTCCAGTTCTCATGGGAGATAAAGAATTGTCTGTTGATTTGATTCTGTTGGATGTGATGGAGTTTGATGTCATTCTAGGTATGGACTGGTTGTCTCAGCACTATGCTGTAGTGGATTGTCGGAGTAAAGAGGTGACTTTCAGAATTCCTAGTGAAGAAGAATTTAAGTTTATGGGTGATAGGAGTTCAACACCTCAGAATCTTATTTCTACTATTATGGCTAGGAAGTTATTGAGGAAAGATTGTCAGGGGTATTTGGCATTGGTCTGGGATACTTCAGTGGAGAAGTTGTCACTCACAGAGGTTCCTGTTGCTTGTGAGTTCCCTGTTGTTTTTCTTGAGGAGTTGCCAGGTTTACCACCTCACAGAGAGATTGAGTTTTGTATAAATATGTTTCCAGGTACTACTCCTATATCTATGCCGCCCTACAAAATGGCTCCTGCAGAGTTGAAAGAGTTGAAGGAGCAGTTGCAAGAGTTGTTGGATAAGCGTTTCATCAGACCTAGTGTTTCTCCTTGGGGTGCACCAGTCCTGTTTGTGAAGAAGAAGGATGGTACCCTGAGACTGTGCATTGACTACCGAGAGCTGAATAAGGTGACAGTGAAGAACAAGTATCCTCTCCTAAGGATTGATGATTTGTTTGATCAGCTACATGGTGCACAGTTCTTTTCTAAGATCAATTTGAGGTCGGGTTATCATCAGCTGCGGATCAGTGAAGCTGATGTTCCTAAGAAGACATTCCACACTAGATATGGCCACTATGAGTTTCTGGTGATGTCTTTTAGTTTGACTAATGCACTAGCAGCTTTTATGGACCTGATGAATAGGGTGTTCAGGCAGTATGTGGATCAGTTTGTGGTAGTCTTTATTGATGATATACTAGTGTATTCGAGGAGTACAGAAGAGCATGTATATCACTTGAGGAATGTACTACAGACACTGAAAGAACTTTAGCTTTATGCTAAATTCTCGAAGTGTGATTTCTAGATAGAGAGTTTTTCTTTTCTTGGACATGTGGTGTCTAAAGAAGGTATTTAAGTGGATCCACAGAAGATTGAGGTAGTGTTTGAATGGCCTAGACCGACTTCTGTTATAGAGATTCGGAGTTTTTTGGGTTGAGCTGGGTATTATAGGCGGTTTGTGTAGGATTTTTCCATCATTACAGCACCTTTAACCCACTTGACTCAGAAGAATGTTAGATTTGAGTGGTCAGAAGCATGTGAGAATAGTTTACAGTTGCTGAAAGAGAAGTTGACCACAGCGCCAGTGTTAGCGTTGCCTAATGGTGTGGACAAGTTCACAGTGTATTGTGATGCCTTTAAAGTTGGCCTTGGTTGTGTATTGATGCAGAATGGTAGGGTGATAGCCTATGCTTCAAGGCAATTGAAGAAGCATGAGCAGAACTATCCTACACATGACCTTGAGATGGCTGTAGTGATCTTTACTTTGAAGATTTGGAGACACTATTTGTACGGGGTGACTTGTGAGATTTTTACTGATCACAAGAGCCTTAAGTATATTTTCCAGCAGAGAGATCTGAACCTGAGGTAGAGGAGATGGTTGGAACTATTGAAAGATTATGACTATGAGATCTTATATCATCTGGGCAAGGCTAATGTAGTAGCAGATGCCTTGAGTAGAAAGTCATCAGGCAGTCTTGCTCACATCAGTGTTGAGAGGAGACCATTGAACTAGGAGTTGCATCTGATGGTGGATTAAGGTCTGATGATGAAGCTTAGTAGATCAGGTGGACTGCTAGCTTAGTTTAAGGTGCAATATGTACTGAGAGATAGGATTAAGGCAGCTCAGAGCCAAGATCCTATTTTAGAGGAGCTTATAAAGAATGTCAGAGCTGGGAAGTTCACTGATTTCACACTTGATGGTGATAGTGTATTGCGGATCGGTGGTAGATTTTGTGTTCTTGATGTAGATAACCTAAGAGAGGAGATTCTAGACGAAGCACACTCTACAGCCTACAGCGTACATCCGGGTGTTACTAAGATGTACCACAGTATCAGAGATTTATACTGGTAGGACAAATTGAAGAAGGATGTTGCTGATTTTATTGCTAAGTGCTTGACATGTCAACAGGTTAAAGTTGAGCACCAGAAGCCTTCAAGGAAGCTTCAGCCTCTTCCTATTCCCGAGTGGAAGTGGGAAAGGATAGCTATGGATTTTGTGGTTGGTTTACCTCATTTGAAGGATCGATATGATTCCATCTGGGTGATTGTAGACAGGTTGACAAAGTCTGCGTATTTCTTGCCTGTGAAAGCCACCTATTCTATAGCTAGATTGGCGAAGCTATATGTGAATCAGATTGTGTGCCTTCATGGAGTACTTGTGTCCATTGTGTCAGATAGAGGTTCAGTGTTTACTTCTCTTTTTTGGCAGAAGTTGTAGGAAGTAATGGGCACTAGGTTGGACTTCAGTACTACTTTTCATCCTCAGACAGATGGTCAGTCTGAGAGGACGATCCATGTCTGGAAGATATATTGAGGATGTGTGTTCTAGATTTAGGAGGTAGTTGGGATGATCATTGGCCTCTTGTCGAGTTTGTATATAATAACAGCTACCACAACAATATTAGTATAGCACTATATGAGGCGTTGTATGGAAGGAAGTGTAGATCCCCTTTGAGTTGGGATGAGATTGGTGAGAGAGCTTTAACTGGACCTGAGATGGTTCAAGATGTTGTGGAGAAAGTCGCCATGATCAGAAGCAGATTAGAGACTGCAGTTAACAGGCAGAAGAGCTATACGGATCCTAGGCACAGAGATGTAGAGTTTCAGGTTTGAGACTTTTTTTTTCTGAAGGTGTCTCCGATGAAGGATGTAATGAGATTTGGCAGGAAGGGTAAGTTAGCACTGAGATATATCGGACCGTTTGAGATTCTGGGGAGAGTTGGCACTGTTGCATATCGGTTGGATTTGCCCCCGACTATGTCTCAAGTGCATCCGGTGTTTTATATATCGATGTTGAGGAAGTACGTTTCAGACCATTCACACATGTCGCAGCCTGACAGCGTAGAAGTGAATGAAGATCTGACATTTGTGGAAGAACCTGTGGCAATCATTGATTATCAAGTTCGACAGTTGCGTTCGAATAAGATTTTGATGGTCAAGGTTCTGTGGCGTAGCAATAGAGTTGAGGAGCATACATGGGAGACTGAAGCTGAGATGCGAGCTTTTTACCCGTATGTCTTTCCTTTTTGATTTGTAATTATTCTCTTTTGGAATTCAGGGACGAATTCTTGTAAGGGGGAAAGACTGTAATATCCCAAGTTTTTAAATATTTTTAAACTGCATCGGGATATGCAATGTTAATATTTTTTATATATATTTATGATTATTTTCATGAGTTTATTATTTATTAAGTCATTTTAATTATTTTTAATTAAATTAAGTACCTTATGTAAAATTTTCCTGGGAATTATATTTTCGAGGAAATTCAGACGTAAATAATTTAATACTAATTATTTCAACTGGTTTTATGAACATGCATGAACTCATATATAATTTTTAAGTACTAAATAAAATGTATATATGTGTATTTATTTAAATTAAATTAGAGTTTAATTAATTAACTTAATTTTATTATTTAGTTTTAATATTAATTAATTAATTGTAAGTGTATAAATTATTATAATATATTAAAATATTTGTGTGGTGAGTATTATTTGTGTGTGGGAATATATATAATATTATAATATAAGTGTGGATATATATATATATATATATATATATATTTAATTGTCAAAATTAAAAAGTTTGCAGTATCTACGATTGTGCCACACCCTCTCCTCTTCCTTTTCCCGATCGGTTTCCACCATTTCTGGCCATTCCAAGCTAGTTTTCTTGCTGTCACTGTGCATCTCCTCCTTTCTCCTCCCTTGCCAACCATTTCCACCACCTGAAGCTCCCTATTCTGGTGTGTTTTGGTCAGAAAAGCAAAGAATTGCTGAAAATCGATCAAGCTCCGATCGACGTGATTTCGACCACCATTTTCAACACCGCTGGTCTCTATCTTCTCCTTAAGAATTTTGTGTTTATTCTTGAAGTGTATTTTCTTTGCAGGACCGGCTCTACTCTATGAGTAGAGAGATGTCCGTTTTACAAGGGTGGTTTTGCCGGATTTTCGATAGAATTCTCATAAAACGTGATGTCCGGTAGAATTTCTATTCTAATTCTATATCTAGTATTCTAGATCGAGTTTCTAGGATTTTTGTTAGGTTTATTCTAATTTTTTGTTATTGTTTGTTGTTTAGTTACGCCGAGACTGAGGCCTAGTGGACCAGGCCCGTCGAACCCCTCTCGAGGAGCGCAATAATAGTGAGTTGCTATTTTATATATATATGTTTTTAGGGTGCATGCTTTAGAAATGTATATTTTATTTTGATAAATATGCATAAATGATTTAATTATTACTTAGGTTTATTTTTAGTATATTTTCGGTATATTTTGGTATATTTTCAACTATATGCATGTTTTTATTAATAAATTATTCTTAAAATGTTTTTATGTATATTCTTGGCATATTTCTAGTTTATTTTGTAATTATATTGGATTTATTTGACGCATGTATACTAGAAATATACCTGGTTTATTTTTGGTATATTTCTAGTATATATATGGTTTATGTTGCTATTTTATTTAATTTCATGCATCATTGATTTTATGAATGTATGTTTTTATATATTAATGAAGGATATCAACAGAATGTACTACCTAGTGGGCAGCACTAGGACCGAGTACGTACCAGTACGACGATAGCATTTAGGGTTTATTACTAACCTATTGGTGGATATTGATTGGATTGATTATTTAATGTGTGATGTGATTTGGGAGTGTGATTGCTGGAGCTCGGTTGACTAAGTGTCTCAGGGCCAATCACACTGATAGTCAGACTGCTGGAGCTCGGTTGACTTAGTGTCTCCTGGCCAGTCTACTGTCCAAATGGAACAAGTGAATATATTTGGAATAAGTTAGCCTATATGGCTAGAGTGTTGTCTAACACTGTTTCGAGGATGCGATATTCTAGGGTTCTATTTGATCCTTCATAAACTGTGATTTTAGTAAAAACACATAAAATGATTTTGTTGCATCTGTGTGTATTTGCTTGTATATATACTTATTGTATATACTATTGATTGTGTGCATTGCCATTTAGATATGCATGTATATATATTATGGCAATTCACTCAGTGAGGTATGATTCCCCTCCGTTGACTATTTTTCAGGAGAGTCATCATCTTCAAACCTCAGTAGCAGACCTATACGCTGGATTTCTTCCGCCCCAGCTTCATTATGTAAACTGCTTACTTGAGTTTTATTTTATAATCTAGACATTGCAATAGTTGTAAACCGTTGTGAGATTTATGTATTATATTTGTGTGAGTTATGTATTTTAAAGATTTGAACTGGATTTGTATTAAAGGAATATTTATATATATATGAGATGAGGATGTTCGATTTAATTTCATTAGTGGATTATTATTTTAATATCTATAATTTTGTTATGCTGCAGAATATTATATTTAATTATGTTGTCATTATTATTATTATTATTGCATGATTTTATTTTATTTTAAGGCTTGCTACGGGTTCCGGATTCGAAAGAATTTTCGTTCCCTAGCGCCAATCATAGCCCTCATTTTGGGTCGTGACAACATATATAAGATAATAGCTTACAGTACTACTGTGCTATGATATTTCGATTTGGCTAGCCCGGTCCGGTCGGCCTAGCTCGCAGTACAACTAAAGAAAAAAATAATAATAATACTTATTAGAAATAAATTCCTAATTTAATAGATCTAAAATTTCTAAACATGACTCGATCAAAATTTCAAAACTAGACTCGAATTAGTTGTCACCTTTTACGAGAAATCTACTAAAAATTCAGCAAAGTTTCCCCTATAAAACAATTATTTCCCTACAAAAGTAGGGCCGATCCTGCACATAAAATGAAGTTCTATAACACATAATTTTAATTGCTCGAGTTGGGCCCCCAAACTACTCATAATGCCTAACCAAGCCTCAGTAATCCACAAATGTGTGTGTGTGTGTGTGTATATATATATATATAGTTTCAAATAATTCACCCAAAAATCATAAAATCCATATAAAAATATAATAACTTCTCAAATCACTAAAATGTCTCATAACAGTATTAAAAACATTTATTTTCCAACTAAATAATAAAATTCTAGCTTTTACATAATATTTGCTAATAATATTCATAAATGGAGCAAAATTCCCATTTTGCAATATAATTAGCATAGATTGAAAATAATTATTAAAGTCACTATTTAACATCATAAAAATTATAAAATACCCATTTAAACTCAAAAATAATAAATAAATTTATTATTCACATATTATTTCAAAATTATCATAAATTAACTAATAAATGGGAAATAATATTAAAAATTATTTTTCATACTCTTATTAATCCATAAATAGTTTAAAACAAAATAATTAACAACAATTCCAATTAAAATCAAATAATTTACTAACTTCCAAAATACATATGTAAACATAAAATATCAAAATTCAATCAAATACCACAATAAATAAACTAATAATAAATACCATTAATTCACCCAAAATTATAAAAAAAAATCTCATTGAAGTAATACGTACCAAATATTTCAACCAAAATTATCAAAATATCATTTAAATATCAAAATAAACTTATTTATACAATAAAAGCATCAAAAATATTTATTTTCCAAATTAAATAATAAAATTTCAAATATAAGTAAATAATATTAATTAAACCCATTCTTTTAAATATTCTAAATTAAATAGAATTTAATTACTGATAATCAGTTAAATTATTAAATTATCTAATTTAAACAATTAAAATCATTTAAATTCAAAATTAATAATTAGAATTATTATTCAGATATAATTACAGAAATTAATATTAATTAACTAAAAATAGTAATTAATTCACAAAAATTAATTTAATAATTTTTATTATTCAAAAATTGCCAAGAACATATTATTAACAATAATTTCAATTAAAATATACAAATTACTAATTTACACTAATTTTTCCAAAAATTCATTTTTCACATAAACATTAAAAAACCTGTAATAAAAATTTGGTACGTAATTTAAATAAACTTCCTTCACAAAACTTGCTCTAAATAATATATAGAATTTAATAAAACTAAGAAAATTCCTGGACCCAAGACTGTGAACAGTAACTCAACCCGAAAATTATGTATTTTATTATTAAAAAATTTTTAGAAAAAATAAATAATTTTAAAAAAATAAATAAAAATAATATTTAGGTAGATCTTAGCTCAAAAATCAATTTATCTAACTACCACATCTCCAAATAAAATTAAATTCAATAAGAAAAATCAAATTAAACATATTGACATAAATATAAAATTGAGTTTTCGGAGTCCTTACCAGTTGATTTACTCAAAACTAGCTATGAATTATTAAAGCTCATAGCATGAGTTTCAAAACGAGCCCAAGCTCTATCGATTTTCTCGCCAGGAACTGAATTGCTATGTTCACATAGTGTTGTCCTACACTGTGCTACTGTCTGCTACTGCTGTGGTGGTCTGGTGAATTGAGGTGGTGGTGTGGTGGTTCAGATGGTGGTGGCGCACATGGAGGTTTGGTTTACAGTGAAAGAACGAAAGAAGAAAGAAGGGGAAGGAGAAGAAGAAGTGGGATTGGGGGGGGGAGGTGAGCACTGGACATTTTTAACTTTTGTATTTAATAATAATATTATTTTCAATCTAAGTTTATGTCCATTTAGGGTTTCAATTTTTTTTTGAATTAATTGTGTTTGATCCATGAATTTTTGCTTTGATAATGTTGATGTACGTAGCTTAATCTTTTTAAATATATTTTTTGTTTATTTTTTTGAATTATGGGTATTTTTAAATATTTTAATAATTTAAAAACAATTTTTTATTAATTTTATTATTTATTTAGTTTGGATGGAAATTTGGTTAAATTAGTATTGTTAATTTAAGATATTAATTTAGAAGTGAGAAATGAATTTTAGTAATTTTGATTAATTTTTGAATAATATTTAGGTTTATGTAATTTTTGGACTTATGTGTAAATTATGTGTTTTTATTTAAATTATACTTAAATTATATGTTTTAAATAATTTTGAAAAAATAATTGGTATTAAAATAATTTTTTTACAAATTATTTATTATTTTTAACTAATTAAAAGTAATTTTCAAAAATATATTCAAATAATAATTTTATATACTATTTTTGTGATTAAATAAGTTATTAACCATTTTTATAATATAAGTAACCTATTTGAGTAATTAATTGCGAATTTTACTATTTTATGTTAAACAATTGAAAATTTGGATTTTATTAATATTATATATTTTATTTGAGATTTTATTTATTTAATGTGAAAATAATCATATTAAATGTTTTTTATGTTTAAATATATTATATTTTAGTATTTTATGGATATTTATGGAATTTAATGATTTTATTACATTTGTTATTTATTATTGATTTTTGGTGAATTATGAACCTCGGTTGGGAATTTGAGTAGTTTGGGGTCCCAACCCGAGGCATTGAGCTTTATGTTATTTAGAAGTGTGTTTTCTTGTAGGATCGGCTTTACTTTTTCAGTAGAGAGATGCCCGTTTTACAGAGGAGACTTTGCCGAATTTCAGTAGAATTCTTGTAAAACGTGATGTCGAGTCAATCCTAAGTTTTTGGTGTTTAGCTGAGTTTTGATTCCTAAATCGAGTCTTCCTTTGGAATTATTAGAAGTATAAGTTAGAATTTATTCTGATTTTATTATTATTTATTTTTCTAGTTGCACCGAGACCGAGGCCTATCGGACCAGGCCTGTCGAGTTAGTCTCAAGGAGTGCAAACTTGTGAGTTGTTATTTTATATATGCATTGTATATAGGATGAATGAATTCGAGCTTTCATATTTCCATAATAAGTTTAAATGTGAATTATTTCATTAAATGATTTAGTATATTTTTGGTATATTTCAATACATATGCAATGTATATGCTTGGTATATATTTGGGATATAAATGGTATAGTCTTCTATAATGGATGCCATTATATTTTAATTGTGCATTTTATTATTTTTCATAAATATGTGATTTATATGAAGGATAACAGTAAAACGTGCTACCTAGTAGCCTACGCTAGGACTGTTGCGCGACAATGTGATAGAATTAGGTTGAATATGATAATTGTTGTTGAGATGTTGGTTTTGGGAAAGGCTGACTATAGATCCTTGATTGACCTAGTGTACATGGGGCCAATCATGCCGATAGTGAGATTGCAGAACCTCAGTTAACCTAGTGTACTTGAGGCTAGTCTACTATCTTAAGTTGGATAAATGAATACCTAGAGTTTTGGTTAAGCCTATTGGGTATTGATTATTATGATCATGGTTGCGAACTGTTAAGGTTCTAGTCCAGTCCTTCAACTAAAATAATTTTATGCTTTTATTAAATATAAAAAAAATGGATTTCAGCATCTGTGTGAAATGTGTGTGTGTGTGTGTGTGTGTATATATATATATATATACTGATGCTTGAATGTATATGAATGTAGGCTGCATGTATATATATTATAATAATTCACTCATTGAGGTCTGACTCCCCTCAATATTTTTTTCAGGAGATTCTTCTTCAGACCTCAATAGTAGATCTTTTCGCCAGTCTTCTTCAGCCCCAACTAGATTATGTAATTTTATTATCATAATTCTTATTGTATTCTAAAAAACTGCAGTAGTAGTGTTATTGTATTAGTAGTGTGTTATTTTAGTTTTGAGATTTTTGTCAGAATATTGTATGAATATTTTTATTATGAAATGACATTTACGTATTTATTTTTATATTAATATAAATTTTTAATTCTATTGTATTTTTATTTATTTATTGCATATATTTTTATTTTTAAGGCTTGCTATGGGTTCCAAATTCAAAAGAATTCTCATTCCCTAATGCCGGTCATGACTCCTGGTTTGGGTTATGACAAAGTTAGTGTAAGAGCCTAGGTTATTAGTGTTGTGGACCTAGGTTTTCAATGTTGCATTTTCTTTGAAACTACTACAGTAAATTAGGTTTGATTATGTCTTCGATAATTTTACCTTAATATAGTTCAGTTATCTATTTTTTGTTTGTCTGTTATCTGTTTTGTCTGAATCTCATTGGTTTTTGTCTTTTCAAAATGAGGAGGAGAGCATGTGTCACTCCACCAGTTTTTGAGGCTGAGGATGATGAGTCCTTTCAGGATAAGGTTTTACCTCCAGAGCTGCCAGCTAGGCACAAAGGTAGAGGAGGAGATAGACCTCGAGGAGTGGTAGGTTGTCATAGATAAAGAGAGCTATATGATGAAGAACCTATAGAGCCAGAGTACGAGGAAGCTGAGATACCTCCAGCCGTACCACAAATGCAGCATGCCTATCAGCAGAGTATGTCTGACATTGAGGCAACGTTGTTCTACACTAAAGTTGTCCATATAGCTTTCAATGGGATGTCAGACCGGTTAGATTTTCTACATTTTATTAAGATAAGGACTCAGATTGCTCACACTGAGTACTAGCAGATTATGATTGTCGAGTTATCAGTCGAGGGACCAGCCCTGGATTAGTTTATTTAGGTTATTCAGCCACATATGATGACAATGACTTGGGCTTAATTCTGAGAGAGGTTTATGAGATGTTTCTATCCAGAGCCATTATAGATGAGTTATAGAATTAGATTGACCAGCATCTTTAGTGGTGACAAATCTGTTGAGTAGTATAATATAGACTTCCTTAGACTGGGCAGATATGCAGAAGATTTGATGCGAGACCAGTATTTTACTATTACGACTTACATCACTAGACTAGGTTCTGCCATTGTTGGGATGCCTACTATAGGCCTTACACTTTCGAGTCGGTGATAGAGTTAGCCAAGGAGATAGATCTCAGATTGGTCAGACAAGGAGTCATGCCTGATCCTTATCAATTGGGAGGTTTTCAGTCAGAAGGATTTCAGAGTACATTATTTCAAATGTTTTAGATTGGCTCTAGCAGTCGTTAGAGAGGATCTTATCAACAGAGCTAGAGACCTCAATAGAGAGTTCATAGGAGTAGTCAGCTTGGTCATGGTGGACAGCATAGACCCATTAGATTTGGTTTTGGTGGTTCCAATAGTAGTAGTGGTTAGAGTTCGGGTTACGGCACCACGAGATTAGTAGTTTTGATGTTTAAATGTATTATATTATGGCATTTTGATTATTTTAAGGACTTTTAATGATTTTTGTTTTATTTATTATTTAATATTGAATTATTTATTTTTATTGTGAATTGTGTAGTTTGGGGTCCCAACCCGAGGTGTTGTGCAATCTGTGCTATAGAATTCTCCTTGCATGATCGACTTTATTATCAGTAGAGGGATGTCTATTTTACAATAGAGGTTTTGCCAATTTTCTATTAGAATTCTAGTAAAACATGATGTCGGGTCAATCCTGAGTTTCTATGTTTTAACTGAGTTTTGAATTCTTAGACCGAGTCTTCCTTTAGAATTCTTAAAAGTATAAGTTAAAATTAAATATTATATTATTATTATTATTTATTTTTCTAACTGCACCGAGATCGAGGCCTATCAAACCAGGCCCATTGAGTTAGTCTCGAGGAGTGCAAACATGTGAGTTATTATTTTATATATACATTGCATGTAGATGCATGACTATGAGTTTTCATGTTTTAATATGAGTTTAAACATGAATTATTTTATTAAATGAATAAGTGTATTTTTGGTATACTTTAAGTATATTTTTAGTATATGTGACATTTTACTTAGTTTGTTTTTAGTATATAATTTGTATATATGTGACATATATATGTTAACATGTTTTAGTATACATATTCAGTATATGCATTTAGTATATTTTTGGTATATTTACAGTATATGTTTAGTATATAAGTGCTCTATCCTTTTTAAATTATTTCCATTATATTTAAATTGTGCAATTTATTATTTTCCATTAAATATGATTTATTAAGGGATATCAATAGAACGTGCTACCTAGTGGGTTGCACTAGGACTATTGCACAACGGTTCGTTAAAATTAGGTTGAAATTCTGATGTTTGATTATGAATGAGAATATGGAGATTACTAGTTATTTGAAAAGGATGACTGTGGATCCTCGATTGACCTAATGTACTCGGGGTCAGTCATGCCTGTAGTAAGATTACGAATGCTCGGTTGACCTAATGTACTCGGGGCTAGTCTATTACTTTGAGTTGGAAAAATGAATAATTGAAGTATTGATTAAGCCTGTTGGCTATTGATTTTTATTATTGTGGTTGCGATTATACTAAGGTTCTATTTAATCCTTCACTTAAATAAATGTTTTCTACATTTATTATATAAAAAAGTGAATTTTAGCATCTGTGTGAAATGCATGTATATATTTATATATATATTAATGCTTGATGACATATGACATTAGGAGGTGTGTATATATATATTATAATAATTCACTTAGTGAGATCTGACCCCCTCTTAACCATTTTTTTAGGAGAGTCTTCTTTGTCAAACCGTATCAGTAGTACTTTACACTAGTCATCTTCTACTCGACTATTTTATGTAAATTTCATATTTGAACTTTTATTATATTCTAAAAAACTATAATAATAATGTTATTGTATCAGTAGTGTGTTATTTTATTTTGGGATTTGTATCATAATATTGTATGAATATTTTTATTTATGATATAACATTTATGTGTTTATTTTTATATTGAGCTAAAGTTTTAATTTTATCGTATTTTTATATGTCTATTGCATGTGTTTCTATTTTCAAGGCTTGTTATGGGTTTTGGATTCGAAAGAGTTCCTGTTTCCTAGTGCTGGTCATGACTCCTCAGTTTGGGTCGTGACAAAGTTGGTATCAGAGCCTAGGTTTAATGTTGTGGACCTAGGTTAGTAGAGTTGCATTTTCCTTAAAACTACTATAGTAAATTAGGTTCGACTATGTCTTTGAAAAGTTTTCATTGCTTTTTGAAATTTCACGTAATCATTAGGGTGTTTGTTTATTATCTATTTACTATCTATGATTGTCTAAATTGTCAATTTTTCTTCTATTCTTTTCTGCTTGTGGTGAGTGCGTGTTGCTCTATCTATTAATGAGACTAATGACAAAGAGTCTTTTAAGGATGAGGTTCTACCCCATGCATAGCTAGCTTGGTGTAGGGGTAGAGGTGAATCTGGAGGACCATGTGATCACCGTAGACAACAGGAACAACAAAATAAGGAGCTTATGGCTCAAGGTTTTGATGATGTTGTCCATGCACCAAGAGTTCCACAGGGTGCAGTACTGGTACTTTTGGTCGTTCAGCAAATACAACCTTTATTTCAGCAGAGAACTTAGGATATGTCAATTTTGTGTCTATTCCTTGTTTCAAACCTTGTTGATTTTTATGTCTTTTCAAGTGAGGTGAATGTGAGCTGCTTCTACCATAGAGACAATATATATTGCTAAGCAATCCTTTCAAGTTAAAGTTGTGACTCTAGTTTCAACCCCTACTACACCTGTCTAGTATAGGGGCATGTTACAGGTAGCTATAACTTAAAGGCCAAGTAGTTATTATAAGAGGTACAGGCAGCCTTTAAACTCAAACTTGTAGTAATTATGGTTGAGATAGCTAAGGTTAATGAGGGCTTTATAGTACTTAACCAAGCAAGACAATTATTTTGAATATGTTTTGATGAAGGAATCAGAAGATGTTTAAAGCGGACACAACACTTTTGTACTATTTGATGGTAAAATTGTCAGTTTTGAGTACAGCATATGGTTGAAGTTTATAGAGTGATTTTTATGATACTTCCATCCACCTTCAAGGAGGGATAATTACACGTGGTGCTATTGTACAGAGTAAGAGAAGAGCGGTCAGTTGAGAAAAATACCTGTGAACTCTTTAATTTGTCACGTTATACTGTAGCTGTGATACTTTATAAGATTAGACTAGTAGAACTGTATGTTACAAGATTAAGTTAAGTATATTAGCATTCAAGCTGAGAACTAAAAATTTAGAGAGTTATTCACGAATTCATTCCTTCTGGGTGTAATTGACTTGACGTGATTTTAAGGATGGATTTTGTTATGATCCTTGGTATGGATTGGTTGTCTCAACACTATGCCATTGTGGATTGTTGGAGTAAAGAGGTGATTTTTAGAATTCAAAATGATGAAGAATTTAGGTTTGTGGGCGACAAGAATTTTGCACCTCAGAATTTCATCTTCGCTATCATGGCTAGGAAGATGTTGAGGAAGGGATGTCAAGGATATTTAGTAGTGGTCAGAAACACTATAGTGGAGAAGACTTCTATTTCAGATGTCCCTATAGCTTGTGAGTTGCCAGGTTTACTACCTCATAGAGAGATTAAATTCTGTATAGATATGGTTCCAAGTACAACTCCTATTTTAATGTCGCCTTATAGAATGGCTCTTGCAGAGTTGAAGGAGCAATTGCAGAATTTATTAGACAAGGGTTTTGTTAGACATAGTGTTTCTTCTTGGGGTGCACTAGTCCTGTTTGTGAATAAGAAGGATGGTACACTGAGACTGTGCATTGATTATAGAGAAATGAATAAGGTGATAGTGAAGAACAAGTATCCTCTCCCGAGGATCGATGATCTATTTGATCAACTTTAGGGTGCATAGTTATTTTTTAAGACTGACTTGAGGTTGGGCTCTCATCAGTTGCGGATCAGTGAAGCCAATGTTCCTAAAATGGCATTCTGCACTCGATATGGATATTATGAGTTTTTAGTGATGTCCTTTGGGTTAACTAATGCACCAACTGCTTTTATGGATCTGATGAATAAAGTATTCAGACTGTTTGGGGATCAGTTTATAGTAGTCTTCATTAATGATATACTAGTGTATTCGAAGTGTATGGAGGACCACGTATATCACTTGAGGACTGTACTGCAGACATTAAGAGAACATCAACTTTATGCTAAATTCTTAAAGAGTTATTTTTGGACTGAGAGTGTATCATTTCTTGGTCACATAGTGACTAAAGATGGTATTTAGGTTAATCCATAAAAGATTAAGGCAGTGTTTAAATGGCCTAGACTGATAACAATCACTGAGATTCAAAGTTTTATAGGTTTAGTTGGGTATTATAGGAGATTTGTACATGATTTCTCTAGAATTATAGCTCCTATTACTTGCTTGACTCATAAGAATGTGAAGTTTGTGTGGTCAGATGCTTGTGAGATAGTTTTCAGTTGCTGAAGGAGAAGTTTACCACAGCTCCAGTTCTGACCTTGCTGAATGGAGAAGATAAGTTGACTGTGTATTGTGATGCCTCCAAAGTTGGCCTAGGTTGTGTGTTGATGCAGAATGGTAGGGTAGTAGCTTATGCTTTAAGGAAGTTGAAGAAGCATGAATAGAATTATCCTACGTGTGACCTAGAGATGGCTGCAATTATCTTTGCTCTCAAAATTTGGAGACATTATTTGTATAGGGTGACTTGTGAGATTTTCATATATCATAAAAGCCTTAAGTACATTTTTCAGTAGAGAGATATGAATTTGAGGCAAAGAAGATAGTTAAAACTTTTGAAGGATTATGACTACAATATTCTTTATCATCCAGGCAAAGTTAATGTCATAGCAGATGCTTTAAGTAGGAAGTCCTCGAGTAGTCTTGCTCACATTAGTGTAGAGAGGAGATCATTAATCCAAGAGTTACATAAGTTAGTGGATCAAGGTCTGATGATGAAGATAAGCAAGTCATGTGGACTATTAGCTCAGTTCAAAGTTTGATTAATGTTGAGAGATAGGATTAAGGCAGCTCAGGGTTGAGATCCTATTCTAGTAGAGTTTAAAGAGAATGTTCATGCAAGGAAGTTCATTGATTTCACACTCGATGATGAATGTATTTTGTGGATCAGTGGTAGATTATGCATTCCTGATGTGGATAATTTGAGAGAAAAGTTCATTAAGGAAGCAATTCTACAGCCTACAACGTACATCCAGGTGTTACTAAGATGTACCACAGTATTAGAGATTTGTACTGGTGGGATGGATTAAAGAAGGATGTAGCTTATTATATTTCTAAGTGCTTAACATGTCAGCATGTGAAAGCTAAGCATCAGAAGCCTTCTGGGAAGCTTCAGCCTCTTCTTATTCCTAAGTGGAAATGGGAGAGAATTGTTATGGATTTTGTGGCTGGGTTACCTCGTTCTAAGGATGGATACAATTCCATCTGGGTAATTATGGATAGGTTAACCAAGTCTACTCATTTTTCCTATGAAAGCCGCTTATTCTATAGTTAAATTAGTGAAGCTGTATGTTAAGCATATTGTATGCCTTCATGTGTGCCTGTTTCCATTGTATCTGAAAAAGGCTCATTATTTACCTCTCATTTTTTTGCAATAGTTACAGGAAGCAATAGGCACCAGGCTTGATTTTAGTACTGCTTTTCATCCTCAAATCGATGGTCAAATAGAGAGGACGATCCAGACACTTAAGGATATGTTGAGAATGTGTGTATTAGATCTTGGAGGTAGTTGGGATGATCATTTGCCGCTTATGGAATTTGCTTATAATAACAGCTACCATAGAAGTATTAAGATGGCACTATATAAAGCTTTGTATGAAAGAAAGTGTAGATCTCCCTTATGTTAGGATGAGATTGGAGAGAGAGCATCGACTAGACCTGAGATTTTACAGGATGCAGCAAAGAAAGTTGTCGTGGTCATAAGGAGATTAGAGATCGCAACTAGCAAACATAAGACCTATGTAGATCCAAAGTGTAAGGATCTAGAGTTTCAGGTTGGAGACAATGTATTTCTAAAGGTGTCTATTATATAATGAGATTTGGTAAGAAGGGGAAACTAGCACCGAGATATATTAGACTGTTCGAGATTTTAGAGAGTGTGGGCATGGTTTCATATCCATTGGCTTTACCTTTGAATTTTGTCTCAAGTGCATCTAGTGTTCCATATCTCGATGTTGAGGAAGTATATTTTGAACCCTTTGCATGTGTTGCAGCCTGATACTGTTGAAGTAAATGAAGATCTAATGTATGAGGAGGAACCAGTTGCAATAGTGGATTATTAGGTTTGACAGTTGCATTCAAAATACATTCTGATGATGAAGATGTTGTGGCGAAGCAACAATGTGGAGGAGCATACTTGGGAGACAGAAGCCGAGATGCAAGTTTCTTATCCTTATCTCTTTCCTCAATAAATACTTATTTCTGTTCTTTTCTTTGAATTCAAGGATGAATTCTTATAAAGAGAGAAGAATGTAATAACCTAATATTTTAAATAATATAAAATTATTTTAGGATATGCACTGTTAATAAAATTTAAAATTTTATTTATAGATTATCATTATTCGTGTATATTCTAAATATTTTATTAGGCTGCATGTTTATTTATCAGGCTACATGTGTTGCAGCCTGATACTGTTGAAGTGAACGAAGATCTAACGTATGAGGAGGAACCTGTTGCGATAGCGGATTATCAGGTTTGACAGTTGCATTCGAAATACATTCCAATGATGAAGATGTTGTGGCGAAGCAACAATGTGGAGGAGCATACTTGGGAGACAGAAGCCGAGATGTGAGCTTCTTATCCTTATCTCTTTCCTCAATAAATTCTTGTTTTTGTTCTTTTCTTTGAATTCGAGGATGAATTCTTATAAAGAGAGAATATTGTAATGACCCAATATTTTAAATAATATAAAATTATTTTGGGATATACAGTGTTAATAAAATTTTAAATTTTATTTATAGATTATCATTATTCGTGTATATTATTCATTTATTTTATTTTAAATATTTTATTTTCGTAAAAATAATAATTTGTGAGCTTTATTATTTAAAGTATTTAAAATCATTTTCATTTTCATTTTCATTTTCATTATTATTATTATTATTATTATTATTATTATTATTATTATTATTATTATTTATTGTTGTTATTATTAATAGTATTATTGCATGCATGTGTTATTATTTTTTTATTACTATTATGCATGTGATATTATTATTATTATTATTATTATTATTATTATTATTATTATTATTATTATTATTATTATTATTTTATTGTTATTATATTATGTTAGTGTGTTAGTGGGTTGTGTTGTGCATATGTGTGTGTGTTAGTGTATGTATATGTGACAAGTGTTAAAGTTAAAGTTAATGTTAATATATATATATATATATATACATTACAAAAAAATAAATGAGTCTTTTTTTTTCTCTTTTCCCTTCTCTATTTCTTTTTCCTTTCCTATTTTCTTCTCTTATTCCCAATGAGCTAGCAGCGTCACTCACCCATTCCGGACCACCATAGCCACCACCACCAACCACCATCACCTTCCTCCTTCCTCTAGACATCGACTGCCACCAGTTGAGCCGCTGGAAAATTGCCTGAACCATGATTGCTACAGTACTCTGCTGGATTTTTTTGTCAATTTAGCTCGAGTTCTTGAGGTCATTAGACGCCCATCAATGCGTACTTCTCGATTCTCAAGTCGGTTTAAGTTTACAACGTTTAGATTGTAAGTTTTTTTCAAATTTAGTTTATGTCATTTAGAGTTTTTATTTTTTTTAAGCTTGAGTTTGATTGATTCATGAATTTTCCTTTTGGAAATATTGATGTGTGAACCTTAGGCTACCTAAATATATTTTTTTTGTCTATTTTTTGTATATTTTTTTGAATTAGTTTGAATAATGGGTATTTTTGAATATTTTAATAATTTAAAGTGAATTTTTTTGTTAATTATGTTAACTATTTACTTTAAATGGAAATTTTGGTCAATTAGTGTTATTAATTTAAGTTAGTAATTTTAGTATTGATAAAATAATTTTTAGCAATTTTATATAATTTTTGGCAATATTTTAGTATTTTGTGATTTTTAGATATATAGGTTAATTATGTGTTTTTATTGAAATTATAGTTAAATAATATGTTTTAATTGATTTTAGAATTTTATATGGTATTAAAATAATTTTTAGAAATTATTTACTATTTTGAACTAATTAATACTAATTTTCAAAAATTATGTTCAAATAATAAATTAATTACTATTTTTGTGATTAAATGGGTTTCTAACTATTTTTTTATATAATTAAACTAATTGAGTAATTAAATGTGAATTTGACTATTTTATATTGAATATTTGTGAAATTGGATTTTTATTAATATTATATAATTATTTGAGATTTTTATTTTATTAATGTGAAAATAATTATATTTAGTGTTTTGATGCTTAAATATATTATATTGTGGCATTTTGATTATTTTAAGGATTTTTAATGATTTTTATTATATTTATTATTTAATATTGAATTATTTATTTTTATCAAGAATTGTAAAACTTGGTTAGGAATTGTGTAATTTGGGGTCCCAACCTGAGGTACTGTGCAATCTGTGTTATAGAAGTGCGTTTTCCTTACAGGATTAACTCTACTATTAGTAGAGAGATATCCATTTCACAGAAGAGGTTCTGCCGATTTTTCGGTAGAATTCTCATAAAACGTGATGTTGAGTCGATCATGAGTTTATGTATTTTGACTGAGCTTTGAATTTTTAGATCGAGTCTTCCTTTAAAATTCTTAGAAGTATAAGTTAGAATTAAATATAATATTTTTATTATTATTTATTTTTCTAGTTGCACTGAGACCGAGATCTATCGGACCAGGCCCGTCAAGTCAGTCTCGAGGAGTGCAAACTTGTGAGTTATTATTTTATATATACATTGCATATAGATGCATCACTATGACTTTTCATGTTTTAATATGGGTTTAAACATGATTTATTTTATTAAATGAATAAGTGTATTTTTGGTATACTTTAAGTATATTTTTGGTATATGTGACGTTTTACTTAGTTTTTTTTAGTATATAATTTGTACATATGTGACATATATATGTTAGCTTGTTTTGGCATACGTATTTAGTATATTTGATATATATTCAACATATGCATTTAGTATATTTTTGGTATATTTATGGTATATGTTTAGTATATAAGTGTTATATCCTTTTTAAATTATTGTCATTATATTTAAATTGTGCAATTTATTATTCTCCATTAAATACAATTTATTGAGGGATATCAATAGAACGTGTTACTTAGTGGACTGCACTGGGACTGTTGTGCAACGATTCCTTAGAATTAGGTTGAAATTTTGATGTATGATTATGAATGAGAATATGGAGATTACTGGTTATTTGAAAAGGATGACTGTGGATCCTCGATTGACCTAGTGTACTCGGGGCCAGTCATGTGACATTATGAATCCTTAGTTGACCTAGTGTACTCAGGGCCAATCTACTACTTTGAGTTGGTCAAATGAAGAACTGAAGTATTAATTAAGCTTGTTGGCTATTGATTTTTATTATTGAGATTGCGATTATACTAGTTCTATTCAATCCTTCACTTAAATAAATGTTTTCTATATTTATTATATATAAAAGTGAATTTTAGCATCTGTGTGAAATGCCTGTATATATTTATGTATATACTGATGCTTGATGGCATATGACATTAAGATGTGTGTGTATATAAATTATAATAATTCACTCAGTGAGGTTTGACCCTCTCTCAACCATTTTTTCAGGAGAGTTTTCTTTGTCAGACTGTATCAGTAGTACTTTATTCTAGTCTTCTTCTGCCTTGGCTATTTTATATAAATTTAATATTTGAACTTTTATTGTATTCTAAAAAACTGCACTAGTAGTGTTATTGTATCAGTAGTATGTTATTTTTTTGGGATTTGTATCATAATATTGTATGAATATTTTTATTTATGATATAACATTTATGCGTTCTTTTTTATATCGAATTAAAGTTTTAATTTTGTCTTATTTTTATATTTCTATTGCATGCGTTTTTATTTTCAAGACTTGTTAAGGGTTCTATATTCGAAAGAATTCTCATTCCCTAGCATCGATCATGACTCGCCAATTTGGGTCATTACAATATATATATATACAAACTTCAAGTCTTCGATTCTCTTCTTCTTCAACTGTCTCTTTAACATTTTTAATTATTTATTAAAAGCTATTTTTGGTTTTATAATTTGAATATGTTAATTGAAATTTTTTTTTCAAAACTAAGTCATGTGCATTTTTTAGTCATTCAATTTTTTAATAAATTTTAATTTTAAGAATGATAATAATGTATACTTTTATTTTACATTAATGGGTCTCACATTGCTTTTCATAAAAAAAGTATGAAGCACTTGTCGAGTATTATGAGCAATATCATGCAAAAAGGGAATGCAAAAAGGGAATGAAAAAAGAAGTGGAGGAGAAAAAAATAAAATTAAAAAAAAAGTGGAGGAGGGAAAAATAATGAGAAAATAAAAATCAACAAAGAAAAACAAAAAATAAAAAAATAAAAAAAAGGAAAGGAAAGGAAAGAAAAAAGAAAATAAATAGGTCAAAAGAAAAATAATGGGATGATAGAAAAAAAAAAGGAGAAAATAAAAAATTAAAAATTAAAAATTGAGAAAATAAAAAAGGGAAATGAAAAAAAAAGAAAAAAAAAGGAGAAAATAAAAATAGATAAAGAAAAATAAGATAATAAAAGTAAAATAAAGACAAAAAATTTAAGCAATAAAGACAAAGTAAAATAAAAGTAAATAAAAAGTCAAGTAGCCATAGAATTTCCCCAAATTCAAACCCAAAAATTTGAAAGAAAAGAAAAAGAATGGGAAAAAAGGGAAAAGGGTAAAACTGAAAAAAAAAAAAGAAAAAAGGGTAAGCATGTAACTAATGGGAAAAGTATGACTTTCATTTGTAAATCAAACCCAAAAGTGGTCTAATTTTGTAATTTTCACTTGATAATAATAAGAACAGGATAACTTTTTGTCATGACCCGAATCCAAATGGTGTTAGAAATCAATTATGGTATTTAGACATAAATACATGTGTTGTAAGTACAAGTCTAAATAGAGTAAATTTCAAAAAATTTGCTCATCATAACCCTTCATAAAATGAAGAATTTCATTTGCCCAGGATTCAAATTGCATTGAAATACCCAACTAAATAAATTAAGCAAAATACAAACAAATAATTAATTAATTATAAGTTTGTAAACTTACTTGTTGTAGAGCTTAGTATTCCTTGTATTTAATTCCTTGAATCAAATGCTTAGCCCTCCAAATGTAAGGCCTCTAGTTTGAAACACCAAAGCCTTATCTATCACTTACTTGTGTTAATTAAACTTAGTAACTTGTACTAATTTAATTAAGAGCACAAGTATAGAGTATATGTTTAGTATATGTTGTGTTTATTTTTGGTTTATGATCTTATCATAACCAAAATAACTTAGTGATTTTTACTTAACTCTTTAAGCAAAAACTCACTTAAGCATTATCTTTCCTCTTCTATATCTTACCAAGTCTCTTGACTTGCCTTAGATATATCAAAGATATATGTGTAGTAATTTTCCACTAAGGAAAAGTATGAATTAATTAATTAAGTGATTATTAAGTATGTCACCTTAGGTATACACCTAACCATCTAAATGATTAAAAATGACACCTTAGGCATACTTTAGAAATATCCACTTAATTAATATGACACCTTGCTTAATTCAATAATTAAGCTTGCCACCTACACATATTAATGTATAAATTTGCATGTAAAGTATACATCAAATGTATTAATTTACATATTAAATTATACATATACTTAGATATGGACTTTAATTAATCTTAAGTCCAAAATAAATTTTGGCCTATGTCCAAACCAATTTGGACCATTAATATAAGTCCATAAATAAATAACAACATATATATATTTATTAATTTAATATATATTAATTAACATCCAATATTAATTAAACATTAATTAATAAATAATACTCTTATTTGAATTAGATTTTATGATATACTAGAATCATTATTCAAAATATAAATCTAATTCTATTAATCTTGATTAATTAATTAAACTCTTTTAATCAATAATTAGATTAATACTATAGTGAATAAATAAAACTCTTTAAGGTGTGACTTACTAGGTTCATGTCTAAATGGCAATGAGAAAATATAATATTAACATTTAATATTATTTAAAACTCTTTTCAATTCTAAATGTGAAAATCCCAGTTATTCACATTTAGTTCTCATAAGCTGTGAGTGACCCCTAGTATCGATATCACAGTTACCCAATTAGAAATGAATGCATATTATGATTCACACGAACCTGATTATAATTACTGTGCACTAATTTCCTTTCATTAAAGATCCCAATATAGCCTAGAGTCAAGGTATTATCAAACCCTAATAGCTTTATTATATGACCTCATCTTAAGTTTTAATTCTTGATAAAATACAACAAATACTATAACTCTTTATAGTACTGAAACTCTTTTTTAAACTGTGTTGTATTTATCCTGGCCAGGAATATATTCATCAAGAATAAACTTAGATAGCATAGGATCTATCCCAGTTCACACCAGGTAATGAATCCCATCTTGGTTAAACATTCATCCCTACATTTAAGTAATTAGAGCCACCACATGCCATATACCCATGTGATGATTAACACAAGTATGTAAGCGGTAACAAACTCTAACCACCTAAATGTGGATGACTATGTCACCTCAAGTCAAAGGACTATATGCACCATTATAATCTAGATTGTGATTGTTGATTATATATGAATATCCTTGCAATCACAATACTAATGTCACTGTTCGATTAACCCATCCAATGAGTATCCACATATCTTTTCTGATTACTCATATCAAGTAGCATGAGTTTCACTACCTCCCACTATTAGTTTCTCACACTAATCAAGGAAAATAGACAGATGTGATAGTCTTATTAATATTATCCAAATATTAATTAATTGACTACGAACAATTTATAGTAAATGTACTGAATAAATTTGTAACTCACATTATCAACTCTTTAATAATAAATTTATTCAACATAATACTAAAGGATAAATACTCAAAAAAATAACATATTTATTTAAAAGAATATTTTATTGCCATAGGGATTATATACAATGTCTAAATAATTACAAGAATGCCACTAGGGCATACCTTATACTGACAATCTCCCACTTGCATTAGTGCCATTTACTACAATATTTAAGACCCATCTTTTCAAGATGACCATCTAACTATAGTTGTGTGAGCACTTTAGTTAGTGGATCAGCAACATTATTAGCTGAAGCTACCTTTTGGGCGACCACTTCACCCTTGCCAACAAGTTCTCGAATAATATGAAAATGCCTTTCTATATGTTTGGATTTCTGGTGAGACCTTGGTTCTTTTGCCAATGCTATGGCTCCATTGTTTTCACAATAGAGAGAAATTGGAATCTCAATGGAAGGAACAACTTGTAGTTCTATAACGAACTTCCTAATACAAACAGCTTCTTTAGCAGCATCTGATGCAGCTATATACTCAGCTTCTGTAGTGGAATCAGCAGTGATACTTTATTTGGAACTTTTCCAGCTCACTGCACCACCATTATAGATGAAAACAAACCTAGATATAGAATTTCTATCATCCATGTCTGATTGAAAATCAGAATCTGTAAAGCCATTAATCTGTAAATCACCTTCTCCATAAGTTAAGATCAAATCTTTAGTTCTTCTCAAGTACTTAAAGATTGATTTAACAGCTATCTAGTGTTCTAAACCTGGATTGGATTGAAACCTGCTAGTCACACTAACAGCATAGGCAATGTCAGGCCTAGTACATAACATAGCATACATTAAGCTTTCTATTGCTGAAGCATAAGGAACTTTAGCCATTTGATCCATTTCCTCGAGTGTCTTTGGAGACATACTCTTAGATAAATGAATACCATGCCTAAATGGTAACAATCCTCTCTTGGATTCAAGCATATTGAACCTCTTCAATATCTTTTCCAAGTAAAGACTTTGGGATAAACCTATCATTCTCTTCGATCTATCTCTATAGAGTCAAATCCCGAGAATATAAGTTGCCTCCCCTAAGTCTTTCATAGAGAAAGTTTTAGATAACCAAACTTTTACAGAAGTCATCATTCCTATATCATTTCCAATTAATAAAATATCATCCACATACAAGACTAGGAAAGTGATTTGACTCCCACTAACCTTCTTATAAACACAAGGCTCATCTTGATTCTTTACGAAATCATAAAAACAAATAGCCTTATCAAAACGATGATTCCAACTCCTAGAAGCTTGCTTTAAGCCATAGATTGATCTATTAAGCTTACACACTTTAGAGCTTTCCTTGGATTCAAAACCCTTGGGTTACTCCATGAAAATTTCTTCCTCAAGATAACCATTAAGGAATGTAGTCTTGACATCCATTTGTCAAACCTCATAATCATAGTGTGCAGCTATAGCTAAAAGAATTCAAATGGATTTAAGCATGGCTACTGGAGAAAAGGTCTCTTCATAATCGATCCCTTCTCTTTGGCGAAACCCTTTCACCACAAGCCTAGCTTTAAAGGTGCTAACCTTTCCATCTGCATCAGTCTTTCTTTTGAAGATCCATTTACATCTAATAGGTATAATACCTATTGGAGGATCAACAAGTGTCCAAACTTCATTTGCATACATGGAATCCATTTCTATTCTCATAGCATCAATCCATTTAGAAGAATCTTTATCAGATAAAGCTTCTTCATATGTGGTAGGATCATCTATATGAAGATTATCTTCATGAGCATGCAACTTTTGCATATCATGTAGAAGGCCATATCTCTCCGGAGGATGAGATACCCTACTAGATTTTCTAGGAGTTGGTGTGATGATATTTTTAATTGGAATAGGCTCCTCGAGTTGATCAATATACATTTGATCAGTTTGTTCTGTTTCTTTAGATGACTCTTCATCTAATATTATCTTCTTTCCTATGCCACCTTCCTTTAGAAATTCTTTCTCAAGAAAAATGGCATCTCTGCTTACAACAACTATTTGTTCAACAGGAAGATAAAAGTAATATCCTAAACTATCTTTAGGATATCCAACAAACCTTCCTTTTATCGATTTCACATCCAACTTGTCTGACTTTAATTTTTTAATAAAAGCTGGACATCCCCAAATCTTAACATGTTTAAGACTTGGTGTTCTACCATGCCATATCTGATATGGTGTAGTAGATACTGATTTGAATGGAATACGATTAAGGATATAACAGGCAGTTTAGAGTGCATGACCCCAAAGAAAAATAGGAAGATCCATATAACTCATCATCAATCGTACCATATCCAATAAAGTACGATTTTGCCTTTCAGACACTCCATTTAATTGAGGTGTTCCAGGCGGTGTGAGTTGAGATACAATGCCATGTTCCTTTAGGAACTCAATAAACTCGGTACTCAAGTATTCACCTCCTCGATCTGATCTCAGAGTTTTAATATTTTTCCCAGTTTGGTTTTCTACTTGAGCTTTTAATTCTTTGAACTTTTCAAAAGATTCAAATTTATTCTTCACAAGAAATAAATACCCATATCTTGATAGATCATCTGTAAAGGTTATAAAGTAGTAAAAATCACCTCTAGCCATTTCAGAAAATGGCCCATATACATCACTATGTATGACTTCTAATATATCAGTGGCTCTTACCATTTGTCCTACAAATGGTGATCTAGTCATCTTTCCCTGAAGACAAGCTTCACAAGTTGGATTAGATGCGGATTCAAGATTGCTCAAGATTCCCATCTTTTCTAACTTAGTGATCCTATCTTCAGTAATATGACATAATCTTAAGTGCCATAGATGTTTAGAATTAGAAGCATTTTCAATTAGCATTGCATATTTATTACTCATAAATTGAAGCTCATTATTATTGGAATTATTATCAATATAATGTAAACCATGTATTAAATAACCCAAGCCAATAATATTACTTCCAAAGTAAATATTACATACGTCTCTTTTGAATAAAAATTCATAACCTTTTCTAGTCAAACTAGAAATAGAGACTATGTTTCTATAAGCATTAGGTACATATAATACATCATCCAATAATAAAATATGATTACAAAGATCTATTGAAGTTGACCCTATAGCTTTAACTGCAATATTTGCACTATTTCCAAGCTTTAAGGTTACTTCATTAGGCTTCAACTTTCTCTTATTTTATAGATCTTATAAAGATAAACAAATGTGAGAACTAGCACCGGTATCCAATACCCATTCATTTGATGAACCATTAGAATATTTAGAAAAGTTAGAGAAAAATGTACCTTCTTCAAAATTATCCTTTCTTTTAGTCTGTAAAGACTTAAAGAACTTAGGACAATTTCTTTTCCAATGTCCTTTACCTTCAAAATAGTAATAATTACCATTGTTTGGATCTTCCCTCACCTGTCCCTTGCCTTGAGATTTAGCTATTCTACCTGTAGGCTTGACAACGTTTATCTTGCCTTTCTTTTTCTTATAACTCTTCTTTTTAGTCTTACTAGAAGAAGTAATAAGAATAGCCTCCTTCCCCTTGCTTCCATGTATTGCCTTTTGGGCTGTTACAAGCATGTTCAATAAATTAGCAAGTGTACACTCTATTTTATTTATATGAAAATTTGCAATGGTCTGCCCAAATGATTCAGGAAGTGATTGCAGGATCAAATCCATTTGGAGATGGAAGTCCATTGAAAAATCTAGACTTTCTAGTTCCTTAATTGATCTTATCATTGAGTTCATATGGACTGCCACATCCTTACTTTCTTTTCATTTTAGCATGAAACAACCATTTTGATATCTCATATCTAGCGGTCCTACTCTGTTCACCAAATAGCTCTTTCAGGTGAAGTAGGATTTCATTTGCACTATTGTACTTCTCATGTTGTCGATGGATATCAGTACTCATAGAAGCCCACATAATGCAACGTGCTTGCAAATCATGCTTTTTCCAATTTTTAAGAGTGTCTTGCTCCTCCTGAGAAGCATTCATGGGAAGTGACTTAGGTAGTGGTTGTTCTAATACATATAGTATTTCTTCAGAAGCTAAAACTACTTTTAGATTCCTTAGCCAATCTACAAAGTTTGGGCCTACGAGCCTATATTGGTCTAGTATGACGGAGAGTGGGTTTGATGATTTCATATTATCAAATTATCTGTAAAGGTAACAAAATTAGTTTGTTTAAATGACATTGTATAAAAAGAAAATCATTAGATTTGGTCTTTAATCTTAATGATTTTCCACTAATTTGGCAGATCCTATTCTTCCAAGTAGGAAACAGAAATCCCTTGTTGGATGGATTTCTAATGGGTGATGAAGTTCTTAATAAATTATAATATTCCTTAGGTACCCTTTACCATTCTTGAAATATTAAAATTTATAAGTGACATTTTCCCGTCATCACATCTTATGTGATATTTCATCCATCAAGCTCTTAATGTTACGGACCTCAGGTACCCATTGCCATTCTTGGTCCTTGGCATTAATTAAGTCCATACCATTGGCACTATGAAATGTATAAATTTGAATACTACATGCCTCAGGTACGCCTATTTGCCATTCTTGGCATGTAGTATATTTATACATTCAAAACATCACTATGCTTGACAATAACATTGCATAAATCTCTTAGATTTATATATACCCCTATGTGTCCATAGCCGATATACATAATCCAAAATTATACAATTTATTGCTCCAATGGAAAGCTTAGACTTAAATTTTATTTGGAAGATTTTGGGTCTCACTTTGCACATTAACCAATTTATACGTATCAAATACATAAATTGTACGATATCCAATTATACATACAGATATGTATAAAAGCATATAAAACATACATATCTCATATGTGCGTAAAACATGCAAATATGGATGCACAAATAAGGAGTGATCATGGACTAATTTTTATACCTATTTTAATACTAAAATAAATTACAAAAATTATTCTTGTCCATGAATACTTCAAGTATGAATATCGTTATCACCATCTTCATGGATTTGCTCCTTGAACTCCTTCAAGTCTCCTTGTTACAACTTTTGCAACAAACAAATACACCTTGACATGCCAAGGTTATAAATACATCCTAATACTATGTAATTAAAATTTAATTACATAAACAATAATAAAATTAATTATTACATTACTAGAATGTAAAACCTTGTCCATGATCACTACTTGCAAGTATGGCATACAAAAATTAATAAATGCAACTTTTGCATGTTATAATAATTTTGTAAACATAATAAAAATGTATGCTACAGTACCACTATTCATAGCAATAAAGACAAAGTAAAAATAAAAGTAAATAAAAAGTCAAGTAACCATAGAATTTCCCCAAATTCAAACCCAAAAATTTAAAAGAAAAGAAAAAGAATGGGAAAAAAGGGAAAAGGGTAAAACTGAAAAAAAAAAAAAAAAAAAAAAGGGTAAGCATGTAACTAATGGGAAAAGTATGACTTTCATTTGTAAATCAAACCCAAAAATGGTCTAATTTTGTAATTTTCACTTGATAATAATAAGAACAAGATAACTTTTTGTCATGACCCGAATCTAAATGGTGTTAGAAATCAGTTATGGTATTTAGACATAAATACATGTGTTGTAAGCACAAGTCTAAATAGAGTAAATTTCAAAAAACTTGCTCATCATAACCCTTCATAAAATGAAGAATTTCATTTGCCCAGGATTCAAATTGCATTAAAATACACAACTAAATAAATTAAGCAATATACAAACAAATAATTAATTAATTATAAGTTTGTAAACTTACTTGTTGTAGAGCTTAGTATTCCTTGTATTTAATTCCTTGAATCAAATGCTTAGCCCTCCAAATGTAAGGCCTCTAGTTTGAAACACCAAAGCCTTATCTATCACTTACTTGTGTTAATTAAACTTAGTAACTTGTACTAATTTAATTAAGAGCACAAGTATAGAGTATATGTTTAGTATATGTTGTGTTTATTTTTGGTTTATGATCTTATCATAACCAAAATAACTTAGTGATTTTTACTTAACTCTTTAAGCAAAAACTCACTTAAGCATTATCTTTCCTCTTTTATATCTTACCAAGTCTCTTGACTTGCCTTAGATATATCAAAGATATATGTGTAGTAATTTTCCACTAAGGAAAAGTATGAATTAATTAATTAAGTGATTATTAAGTATGCCACCTTAGGTATACACCTAACCATCTAAATGATTAAAAATGACACCTTGGGCATACTTTAGAAATATCCACTTAATTAATATAACACCTTGCTTAATTCAATAATTAAGCTTGCCAACTACACATATTAATGTATAAATTTGCATGTAAAGTATACATCAAATGTATTAATTTACATATTAAATTATACATATACTTAGATATGGACTTTAATTAATCTTAGGTCCAAAATAAATTTTGGCCTATGTACAAACCAATTTGGACCATTAATATAAGTCCATAAATAAATAACAACATATATATATTTATTAATTTTATATATAATAATTAATATCCAATATTAATTAAATATTAATTAATAAATAATACTCTTATTTGAATTAGATTTCATTATATACTAGAATCATTGTTCAAAACATAAATCTAATTCTATTAATCTTGATTAATTGATTAAACTCTTTTAATCAATAATTAGATTAATACTATAGTGAATAAATAAAACTCTTTAAGGTGTGACTTACTAGGTTCATGTCTAAATGGCAATGAGAAAATATAATATTAACATTTAATATTATTTGAAACTCTTTTCAATTCTAAATGTGAAAATCCCAATTATTCACATTTAGTTCTCATAAGCTGTGAGTGACCCCTAGGATCGATATCACAGCTACCCAATTAGAAATGAATGCATATTATGATTCACACGAACCTGATCATAATTACTGTGCACTAATTTCCTTTCATTAAAGATCCCAATATAGCCTAGAGTCAAGGTATTATCAAACTCTAATAGCTTTATTATATGACCTCATCTTAAGTTTTAATTCTTGATAAAATACAACAAATACTATAACTCTTTATAGTACTGAAACTCTTTTTCAAACTGTGTTGTATTTATCCTGGCCAGGAATATATTTATCAAGAATAAACTTAGATAGCATAGGATCTATCTCGGTTCACACCAGGTAATGAATCCCATCTTGGTTAAACATTCATCCCTACATTTAACTAATTAGAGCCACCGCACGCCATATACCCATGTGATGATTAACACAATTATGTAAGCGGTAACAAAATCTAACCACCTAAATGTGGATGACTATGTCACCTCAAGTCAAAGGACTATATGCACCATTCTAATCTAGATTGTGATTGTTGATTATATGTGAATATCCTTGCAATCACAATACTAATGTCACTGTTTGATTAACCCATCCAATGAGTATCCACATGTCTATTCTGATTACTCATATCAAGTAGCATGAGTTTCACTACCTCCCACTATTAGTTTCTCACACTAATCAAGGAAAATAGACAGAGGTGATAGTCTAATTAATATTATCCAAATATTAATTAGCTGACTACGAACAATTTATAGTAAATGTACTGAATAAATTTGTAATTCATATTATCAACTCTTTGATAATAAATTTATTCAACATAATACTAAAGGATAAATACTCAAAAAAATAACATATTTAGTTAAAAGAATATTTTATTGCCATAAGGATTATATACAATGTCTAAATAATTACAAGAATGCCACTAGGGCATACCTTATACTAACAAATGGTACCCCACCAGCACTAGGGAATAAGAAAGCGAAAAGATTCTAAAACTCATAGTAAGCTTTAAGAAAAGTTTCATAGTAAAATTAAATCAATTTAAAATTGTAACAAAAATATGGTAGAGTTTCCTCTATATCAGGATCAAACGCAAAACCTACAAATCAATAAATGTGCTTCCAAAATATTCTCCCATCAGTGCCACATCACAACAACTCCAATAATCCATCACAAATATCACTCTCCAACATAAAATGTATGCTTAGCATATATATCAATGATGCAAATCCGCAAGTATATTGGTCAAGTTATAGAAGAGGACTGTAAGTCTAGATATTGATCCCATAGGGAAGAGGCTAAGCACTAGTTCACTTGATTTACATGCTTGTCTAAACAGATCAATTTTCATTTTGTAAAGCAATTAAAATTAAAACTAAGTTAATTTTTTTATGAAGAATAAGCAGTGTGTAGTATGTACTAGAGTTTCTCTTTTCACCTAGATATGTATTAACTCAAAATCTAATTTATATAATCTCTCTCATAGTCATGCTTAAGATGCTACCACTGTGATTCTCATAAATCTCTCTTGAGCATTTACAAGGTGAGCTTATTATTTCAAATATTAATTCGAATAAAGGGACTCTTACCTCATAAAACTCTAATCAATAGATCTATAAAAAACTTAAGCTCTAAATGTAAAATGCAATATTAACTTTTAACCAATATCTCTACTCAAATTTAGATTTAATAGTTTTTATTATAAATCCCTAAGTTTAAATCTCCTCTCAGTCTTAAAACTCTTAGCATAGGATAACTCAATATAACATTACAACCATAGGTATAAATCTCCTCTAGGTCTCAAAATACCAAATTAAATAATTGAATCATTTATGAAGCATAAAAATAAAAACCATAAACATGACATGAACTGAGATTATATTTGAAAAAAAAAGTGAGTTTAATACATCTCCAGGTTACTCAGATAACTCTAGTACAAAATGAGATTAAGGTACCATGTTCATACAAAGAATAATAAAATAATTAACACACATAGCAAACATAATCAAGATACAAAATGAGAAAAGAGAAAACTCACTAATCCTTGTCAATGTAGCTCCAGATTATTGAATGAGCTTCACTCTTTGTCCTCTTTGTAATTCTCTCTGATTGTTGTCTGTTTCTCCCTATCTCTCTATTTGTAATTCTCTATTATTCCCCCTTTTTCTACTTTTCTAGTTTATGATGCTTTTATATCCTCAGAATTAAGGTTGCACGTGGTGCATGCGTGCTTTGGGTAGAATTTTCTTAAATGTGCAAGCATGGCTGTGCAAATCCAAAATTGGGCTTGCACGGCTGTGCACATGCAAAGGAAGTCTTTAGTATGGTTGTGTTATGCCTTGCACGGTCGTGCTCTTCCTTAGGCAATTCTTAGCACGGCCATGCTTGGCATTGCATGGTCGTGCATACCTTCAAGCATATTTTGACACAACCATGCTTGGCATTGTGTGGTCGTGCATGTCCTTAGGCAAATTTTGGCACGACCATGTGTGGCATTGCATGGCCGTGTATAATCAATGCACACCCATGTTCCTTTCTTTGACTTCAAGCTTGATCTTTGACTTTTCTGCACGGTTGTGATGCATATGTATTTTAATTCCTACAGACAAAATAAAAATTTAGTGAGAAGAATACAAAAAAATGGAAAAAAAATATAAAACTCCTAATTTATTTAATTAATGCATGATTTTGTCTCTATTTTATTTAAATTTCCTATTACTTTCTAAATGCTAATTCTATTAATTATTATACAAAAAAATGAAAAATTAAGCACCTTAAATGAGATATTATTAAATTCAAACGAGCCTAATTTTTAATAAGAAAATGCAATTATCAATCAACATAATTATACATAAACCCAAATTTAAGATATTCATATACAAATACATTTATCAAATGTTCAACTACTACTGCGGTGTTTAAAGTATGAATATAAGACAATAAATATTAATATGACATACATAAAGTAGTCAGGGAAGAATAAGTCCGGTGCAGACAAGTATAACTGACTGTAATCTCCCAAGATACTAGAAAAAATAATTGAGGGGAGTCAGACCTCACTGAGTATGCTAACATAAGGAAATGCATGATGTTTTAAAATCCTTCTTTATTTAAAGGTTGTATGGAAATATAATAAAATATGTATAACCTATATTTAAAACCATTTTTTTTCCAAAAGCATCTTTGTAAATCTTAAAGACATTAATAAACTCTTATAATACATTTAACATTTCTTTAAAATATTATTTTAAATAGAAAATCATGGTAGAACTCTAAACCACAAATCTAGTAGCCACTTGGCTCTCTTTATCCAAATGACTATCGGTTCCCAAGAGCTAAGCATCTATTGAGCTACCAGCCATAGTAAGTCACTTATTCCAATAATTACTAGTGGTTTTGGTAACCTCAAACACTATGCCTCACTGGCCATTAGGCTTTCTTGAGTCCAAATAATATTTCTGTTTTCTAATTAGGCAGTGCACCGGCCTCAAGACCCTGAAAGGTCAATCCATCTATCGCAGTCTTGCTACTGGCATGACTAGCCCTGAGACTTGAAAGGTCAACCGAGCTCCTACAGTCACACTACTAGTTTGACTGGCTTCGAGACCCTAAAAGGTCAACTGAGCTACTGCAACCATACTCCTCTCCATTTAAAACATCCAATATCATATAATCTCATATCAACTCAAAATTCATATTCTACCCATATAACGTACTAGTGTGCATATAGTCCTGATGTAGCCCAATAGGTAGCATGTTCCACCAGTCTTTCTCTAAAACTATTTATAAATATATAAAAAATGCACAAGAAATAAGGTAATTAAAAATGAAAGTACTTTTAATTTCTCACCATATCCTTATAATAAAAATCATAATAACAAATAACTGAATATTAAGGCCAAAATAACATTGAATATAATCAAAACATAATCAACATATTAAAATATTAAAATCAACCTTTTTAATATTCACATATTGGAAATATAAATTCTTAAATTGAATCTTCTTAAATATAATAATTTAATAGTATAAATATTTCAATATTAAAATATAAATTCTTTAATTTAATTTTTCCTTTTTAAATATATTCAATCAATTATACTTTATGTGTAAATCCAACACATATTTCAAATATTAACTTATAAATGGAGTGAGTAGGTTGATGTGCCTTGGTCCGCTTATTTGCCAATACCTCCACTCTGATACTATATATAGTAAATAATATTTATTAAAAACATATTTATGCATATCAAATAAAATTCTCTATAATTATGAAAAATTATAAAAAATAATGAATTAAAAAAAAGGACTTGAAAATATCCTAAATATGAGCTTTGAGGCTAAAGGGATTTATTTCGAATGATATAACCAATTTAAATGAAAATTAAGAAATTTCCACGGATACGCTTTCGAAATTTATTTCTCAAAATCCATGAGGAATTGGACTTTGGTTCAATTAAAAAAATTGATCAACATAATTTATTCAAATTAATAAAAATAATTCCATAATTTGTTGGATCAGTCCCAACTCAAACTCAGGTGGGACCCATAATATCCTCACTAAAAAAACATGATATCTGACAAAATTGAATATACCAAACATTCCTAATAATTTATAGGACACAACCAAAGCTTCAAACAATCCAAAATAGGAAATGAATAACTGAAATGAAGAACAAATCAAAATTACTTAAAAATATTCGCTAAATATTCTACAGGTGGAGTTCGGATGCACGATTGGTGGCTACGGACTCCTGGTAATGTGAGGAATACAAAGGAAGCAACGACATTGCTTGAAACCCATTGAAATAGTACAAATCAAATAAATTAGGCCAACTAAATAGTGACAAATTTGCTCCAATATGAGCTATTTCTTGAACATCGAGACGAGTTTATAGCTCAAATTTGAGGCCGATTAGAGGTCATTTAAGGGTTGAAGGAAGGAAAGAAAAGTTTTGGGTACAAAGAAATTTATCAACCCCAAATATTTCTTTCTCACTACTTCCCCACATCTCCATACCTTCACCCCTTTTTAAGGGTATGGGACACCCACATATACAACCTCTGCTGGTCATTTTTTTTTTAACTTTAACTTACAACATATAAAATACAACAATAATAATATAATAACAATATTAATAACAATAATAATAATAACAATAATGATGGTGACAATAATAATATTAACATCAAGGGTCTCAAAATAATGATAATAATACTAATAATAATAATAAGGATAATGATAATAAAATAAAATAATACTAATGACAATAATAATAATAATAATAATAATAATAATAATAATAATAATAAGAAATATCAATAATAATAATAATTAAAATATTAATATTAATAATAAAAAATTTGGGTTATTACATTCTTTCCCCTTAAGAAAATTTGTCCTCGAATTTTCATTAACACTAAAACAAGTGGGGGGTATCGACTACACATATTTATCTCTGTTTCCCAAGTACAGTCCTCTGCTTTATGGTTAATCCACAACACCTTCACCATAAAAATCTCTTTGGTATGCAATTAACGAACTTAGTGGTCTACAATTGCCACGGGATACTCTTAATATGATAAATCCTCACTGAGCTCCACTGTCTGTGGCTAAAGAACATATGAAGGATCGAAGATATATTTCCTTAACATAGAGACATGGAATGCTAGATGAATCTATGACAACTCTGGTGGCAACACCAGTTTGTATGCCATATCACCTACCTTTGAATGAATCTTAAAAGGTCTAATATATATTGGAGCTAACTTACCCTTCTTACCAAATCTCATTACTCCCTTTATTGGAGACACCTTGAGAAATATTTTCTCTAATAGAAAATGACACATCCTTTCTCTTAGGATTTACATAGCTTTTCTGTCGACTAAAAGCTGTCCTCAATCTTTGTTGAATAATAGAAACTTTATCAGAAGTCACTTGCACTAATTCTAGACTGGTTGATTGCCTCTAACAAACTTCCTAACACAAGAGTGATATACACTTCCTTCCATATAATGCTTCATATAGAGCCATTCTAATACATGCATGATAACTATTATTATATACAAATTTAATCAATGATAAATGCATATCCCATTGACCACTAAAATCCATTACACACATTCTTATTATATCTTTTAATGTTTGAATGGTTTGTTCTGACTAACTATCAATTTGAGGATGAAAAGCTATATTGAAGTTAAGTCTCATGCCCAACGCTTTATACAATTCTTGCAAAAAAGACTGAAGTAAAGGTAGCTCATCTATCAAACACTATTATTTTTGGCACTTTATGCAAGCAAACAATTTAGTTGACATATAACCTTGATAACCTGTTAGTAGAGTATATCTTCTTAACTGGTAAAAAGTTAGCTAACGTGGTCAACCTGTCAACTATAACCCATATGACATCATAACCTCATATTGTACAAGTTAATATAGTCATGAAATCTATAACAATCATATCCCACTTCCATTCTGGGATAAGTAACTATTGTAATAATCTTGAGGGCCTTTGAATTTCATTTGCTAACATATGAGACAATTGGATACAAATTCTGCAGTATCTTTTTTTATCCCATTCCACTAATATATATCTTTCAAATCATGATACATCTTGGTAGAACCAGGATGAACTCTATAAGTAAAGAAATGAGCTTCTTCCATAATCTCCTTTCTTAGCTTATCCATATCTGGCACACACAATCTAGTGCCTAAATGTAGTACATCCTCATTATCCATAACAAAATATATGGATTGGCCTTGTTTCACGTCAGACATTATCTTTTGTAATTGTAGGTCCTCTCTGTGGTGCCTAAACTCTATCCAAGTACACTGATCGTACTTTGAATTGAGCTAAAAGACATTTCTTAGTTACCTTCTACTACAATCCCTGATCAATTAGTTCATGCAACTCTTTAATGATTGGCCTTCTTCCCAAACTAATGTGAGCAAGGCTTCTTGCTAAATTTCTACTCAATGCAGTAGGTACCATATTAACCTTATCTAGATGGTACAAAATAGAGCAATCATAATCTTTAAGAGGTTCCATCCATCTCCTTTGTCTCAAGTTAAAATCTCTCTGTTGGAAAATATACTTTAAGCTCTTAGGATCAGTGTATATTTCACAAGCTACACTATATAAGTAATGCCTCCAAATCTTTAATGCAAACACCACTACTGCCATTTCCAAATCATGATTAGGGTCACTTTGCTTGTGCTTTTTTTTAAATTAACATTTCACTGTACGTAATAACTCTCCCATTCTACAGCAGTACATAACCTAATCCTACTAAAAAAGCATCATAATACACTGCATAGCCTTCACCTCCTGAAGGTAAAGTCAATAATAGAGCTAAAGTCAATCAATCCTTGAGCATTTGAAAGGGGTCCATACACTTATATGTTCATAGAAACTTAGCATTCTTCTGAGTTAACCTTGTCAAAGGTGTGGCTATCTTGGAGAAATCCTTCACAAATCCCTTACAGTAGCCAATTAAACCTAGAAAACTCCTCACTTTAGTGATTGTTATGGGTCTTTGCCATTTTGTAATGGCTTTAATTTTTTTAGGATCTACTTATATGCCATCTTTAGATACCAAATGGCCTAAGTATGCCACTTGATCTAACTAGAACTTTCACTTAGAGAATTTGGCATACAATTGATCCTCCTTTAAAGTTTGAAGCACCATCCTTTAATGCATAGCATTCTCTAAGTCACTATCAAAATATATCAAGATATCATCAATAAACACTATCATAAATCGATCTGAGAAAGGCCTAAACACACGATTTATCAAGTCCATAAAAGCTGGTGGGGCATTAGTTAAACTAAAGGACATCACCAAAACTCATAATTGTCATATGTTATCTGAAATGCAGTCTTAGGCACATCTCCACTTTTAATACCCGAACCTTAAGTCAATCTTGGAAAAAATTTAAAACTGATCAAGGAAGTCATCAATCCTTAGAAGATAATACTTGTTTTTAATGATGACTCCATTCATGTCACGACTCAAACCCATAGGTACCTGACCTGCACTAGGAAATGGGAAATGTATAATATAACTGAGACCCATAGTAAGCCTTAGAAATTTTTGCAAATAGAATCAATCATCTTAAAAATAAAACCACAATACCAATAATACAAGTTCTTTAATTAACTACTGCAGTATCTATAATTCGATTTCATAATACTTAAATCAAATAGACATTCATAAGGTACCCGATGAAGAAGAAACCCGACACAGATGGTGGCTAGTACCAGATTGACAGTGTGGTCTTGAAAAATAAGTTGAGGAGAATCAAACCTCACTGAGTGAATCAATTTTATAAAATGCATGCTGGTCGTAAAAACATTTGTTTAAACCCTTTTTAAGGTAAAGTAAAATAAAATAAAATAAAATAAAATAAATATAGATATTAAAAATTTAATTTTCCCATTAGGTAGCACATTCTACCAGTTTCTCCAAACCAATTTAAATTATCATTAAATAAAATAAATAAGGCAAAATGAAATAAATTCCATTAAAGCATCCTTTCAAATACTATTCTTGATAATAAAAGAAATAATCAAGCATATAGCAATATAAATATTTTTGTAGATAAATTCATATAATCAACTTCTTTATTATTTTTAACCATATGAAAATATAATTTAAATATCTATAATACACATTCCATAAAATTAACTCACAGGTTTAGCATGCTGGGCGACACATCCTCTCCTGCCCAATAGCTACTGCTCTTGCCTCGAAGTTCTCTAAAATAAATAATATTTATTTAAAATATGCTTATATGATAAAAAAAAATAAGTTCATAAAAATTTTCAACTTTATTAAAATCATGGAATTGATGAGATTGACTCGATCTAAAACACAATGTTATACAAACTTGAAAACTAATACATACCGATGCCACGTTCTACGAGAAATCTACTAAAAATTAAGCAAAGTATCCCTTATAAAACGGACATATCTCTACTAAAAGTAGAGTCATTCCTGCATAAAATGACACTTCTATAACTTTCACAACTCAACATCTCGGGTTGGGCCCCCCGAACTACACTTTATGCCCAACCGAGAACCAACACAATAACATATATAAAAACAAATATAATTTTCTCAAATCACTAATATAACATAAAAATTTAGTTAACCAATACAATTTAATTTATTTATATAATACAAATATAAATGATATTTATTTCCAAATAAGTAGTAAAATTGTAGTTTGTAAATAAAATTTTGTTAATGGAACCAAAATTCCCTTTTATAACTCAATCAACATTAACTATAAATAACTATTTAAATCACTCAAATATACAATAAAAATAATAAAGGACTCATTTAAGCTTGAAAATAATAAATAAATTTATTATTTGTTTAATTTTTTAAAATTACTACTAATTAACTAAAAATTTGAAATTAATTATAAAAATTATTTTCATACTTTTATTATTTTAATTCAGTCTAACACAGAATAAATAATAATAAATTTAATTAAAATTAAATAATTTCTAATTTCTAATAATTTTTCTAAAAATACATTTTTAAACATAGTCTTTAAAAATTCATATGTTAAATTCTGCAAAGAATCTCCCAAAATTTCCTTCACATAATTTATAGAATTTAATAAAAAAATATAAAAAATTATGGGTCAGAACAATACCAGAATTGTAACCCGAGACCTGAAAAATCCAAAATATGTAGGAAATTATAAAAAATTATAAATGGATAGATCTCAACTCCATTTCCAATTTATATAACTATCACTAAGCCTAATTCTAACTCAAATTAACTACAATACCTAAAATCAATTTACCTCAAATCAGAGTGGTTGCCGAAGCTACCCGATGAAATTGATTGAGGGCTATCATTACTCGAAGGAAGACAAGTCGAATGAGACTAACAACGACACCCGATGACGCCAGAGCTAGTGATAGTGACCTTTTTTTCATTCGACCAGCTGAAGAAAATGAAGAAAAAGAGGAGGGGAGGTTGTCAATCAGAGTTTGGTAGCTGTTGGTAACATCTTAGAGCTACTGCAATGTACGACGTGGTGGCTGGTGGTGCAGAGATGGTGGTGGTAATGGTTGGATTGGGAGGAAGAAGAAGAGAAAAGAAAAGGAAACGAAGAAAGAGAAAAGGAAAAAATGGTTTTATACTTTTTTCATATTAAAGTACAAAGTCCATATATATTATTTTAAAATAAAATTCCTCCCTATTATTCACACAATATATATATATCTATATTCTTAATAATTAATAAAATTTATTAAAATAATCATTTAACTCTAATTTAATAAAATAATAATTAAAACTTTATAATCCATATTTTTATATCAATAAATAAAAATATGGATCTTTACAATACTTCCCCTTTACAAAAATTCATCCTCAAATTTTAACAAAATAGAAAAATGTATAAAGTTTTACTAAGGAAAAAGATAGGGGTATGCCACTCGCATATTTGCCTTAGTCTCCATAGTACAATTTTCCACTGCGTGGTTGCTTTACATTACTTTAACCATAGGGATTTTTTTAGTGCAGAGTTGATAGGCTTGTCGATCCATTATTGCCATTGGATACTCCTCATAAGTCAAATCTTCACTGAGCTCCACCATCTGAGGCTGAAGAACATATGAGGGATTAGAGATGTACTTCCTCAACATAAAGAGATGGAACACTGGATGAATCTGCGACAACTCTGGTGGCAACACCATTCTGTAAGCCACATCACCTACCTTTGAATAAATTTCAAAGCGTCTGACGTATCTTGGAGAGAACTTATCCTTCTTACTAAACCTCATTACTCCCTTCATTAGAGACACCTTGAGGAACATGTCTCCAACAAAAAGTGTTACATCTCCCCTCTTAGGATCATCATAGCTATTATGTCAGCTAAAAGCTGTCCTTATTCTCCATTAAATGATAGGAATCTTCTCTGAAGTAACTTGTAGCAATTTTGGGCTTGTTAATTGTCTCTTGCCAACTTCCTAACACAAGGGTGATCTACACTTCCTTCCATGTTCTCTTTTCTCAAATCCTCTACATCTAGTACACATAACCTAGTGCCCAAATGCAAAATGCTATTACTATCAACTATAAAATGTACTCTGAATTGAGCTAAAAGACATTTCTTGGTTATCTTACATTGTAGCCCCTGATCAATCAGCTCATACAACTCTTTAATAATTGGCCTCCTTTTTGAGCTAATATAAGGAAGGCTTCCTGCTAATTTCCTACTCAATGCATCAGCTACTACATTAGCCCTACTTAGATGGTAAAGAATGGAGCAGTTATAGTCTTTCAAGAGTTCCATCCAGCTCCTCTACCTCAAATTCAAATCTCTTTACTGAAAGATATATTTCAAACTTTTTATGATCAGTTTAAATTTCCCAAGTCACACCGTATAAGTAATGCCTCCAAATCTTGAAGGCAAACACTACAGTTACCATTTCTAAATCATCAATAGGCTAGTTTTATTTGTTCTTCTTTAATTAATGTGAAGCATAAGCAACTACCCTACCATTTTGCATTAGTACACAAGCTAATCCTACTCTAGAATCATTATAATATACTATATACCCTTCATTTCCCGAAGGTAGAGTCAACATTAGAGCTGATGTCTACCTATCTTTAAGCATCTGAAAATGCTCCTTACATTTATCAATCCATATAAACTTAGCATTCTTATGTGTCAAACTTTTTAAAGGTACAACTATCTTAGAGAAACCCTTAACAAATCTCCTATAGTAGCCAGCTAAACCTAAAAAGCTTTTTACTTTAGTCACTATTATGGGTCTTTGCCATCCTATAATAGCTTTAATCTTTTTAAGATCCACTTGCTTGCCATCTTAGATACCACATGGTCTAAGAATGCCACTTGATCTAACCAAAATTCACATTTCGAGAACTTGGCATACAATTGATGTTCTCTCAAAGTTTGAAGTACCATCCTCAAATGCATGGCGTGCTCTTCTTCAGTCCTTGAATATACCAAAATATCATCAATAAATACTATCATAAATTGGACCAAGAATGACCTAAACACCTTATTCATAAAGTCCATAAAGGCTTTTAGGGCATTAATTAACCCAAAGGACATCACTAAGAATTCATAATGGCCATATCTCATCTGAAATGTAGTCTTGGGTATATCTCCACTTTTAATTCTCAACTAATGATACCATAACCTTAATCAATCTTGGAAAAACATTAAGCTCCTTGAACCTGGGAGAGGATATTTTTTCTTGATGGTGACTTTGTTTAGTTGCCTATAGTCAATACACAGTCGAAAGCTACCATCTTTCTTCTTCAAAAATAATACAAGCACACCCCAATGAGATGTTCTGGGTATAATGAAACACTTATCAGACAACTCTTATAACTGCTCCTTAAGCTCTTTCAATTCTATAGGTGCCATCTTATAAGGTTACATAGAGATAGGATGTACCTGGTATAACATCAATACAAAATTCTATTTCCTTGTCCAATGACAATCTTGGTGATTCTTTAAGAAAAACATAAGGAAACTCGCACACCACTGGCACATTCTTAACTACTCCTTTATCTACCTTTATATCCTTAACCACAACTAAATTGCCTTGAAACCCTCTTCTAAGCATCTTTCTAGCTGTGATTGCGGAGATGAGATTTTGAGGCATTAAACTCTTATCACCTCTAAATTGAAACTCCTTATCATTTGGAATTAATTGAAAATCACTACCTTCTTTTTAATAATCCAGAGTAGCATAATATCGAGCTAACTAATCCATCTCTAAAATCATATCTAATAGAACTAATTTTGCCAGCAACTCTCTACCTTTTACCAACACTAGACAAGATGGAAAGACCATATCTGTCTCTAACTCATTATTGAGTGGAGTCTCTATAGGCAATAGAGTTAATAACTTGGATCGTTGTCTTCCCATTCTTAAAGCAAACATAAGAGAAATAAAAGAATGCAATGCACTCAGATCAAACAAGACTCTAATATCAAAATAACAAACTATAAGAGTACCTACAACCATTGTATTGGATGCCTGAGCATCTTGAGGAGCCAGTGTGAACACTTTAGCCTACCCATGGCTAGCCTATAATGAAGTGGATAGCTGTGTAAATCATTTGCCACCAGGTCTTCCACTATACCTACCTTCTATACCTTGGCCCTGCTGGTGCACAAACTGTGTTGATCTCTGGTGAGGATACATAGGGGCTTGATAGGGCTGATGCACCTGTTAAAATGGTTGAGCAATTAAAGATGAAGATCCCTAAGCATAAGATGGCTGATATCTAGTGTTAGGATAAGCTCTGGCAAGATGTCCTATTTGCCCACACCTAAAATATGCTCCTATCAGCAAATGGCAAGGCCCTTGATGTACTTGGCCATAAGTAGGACAAGCACTGGGCCCTAAGCCTATGTTGTCGTACCCAAAACTTTGACTACTACTACCACTACTAGCTCTAGGTCCAAATCTCAAAGGTCTGCTACTCCGTTAGTTATGTCTTCCACTCTTATGCACATGGTTGCCTCTATAGCCCTACTGTGAGGTACTAGGAGTCTGAATGCCAACACTACCCATATGAGACATATGCTGCTAAATCCCCTGAGCTATGACAGATCTACTATTGCCACTTAAATATGGATCTAGGATAGTACCATACATGATGTGTTGCCTCTCTAGTTCTCTAGCCTCCTCAATAAAACTTTCTAACCTCTAATCTCTAGTCTAGATACTAATATAAGTTGGGCCTAACCCTGTCATAAAAAACTCCACTGCTTTTCTTTCATCTTGCATCACATCTACAACATGACATGACAATCTAAGAAACTCATGGGTGTACTCCTTAATTGATTGGTCAACTTTCGCTATGTGCAATAACTACCACATGTAGTTATCTCTCATGGAAGGTGGACAAAAATACCTCAAAAATTGCTCTTTAAACTCCAACCATGCCATAGTAATCATATATGGCTGGATCGACTGCATAAACTAGTCTTGAGCTACTGCTTATACTGATAATTCCATAACCATAGTCCTCTACTAATCAATGTATCCAGCCCTTGTTCTAGCCTTGATGGTATTTATAAAATCTAAGGCATCCCCAATACCATAAAAAAAACACTTCCAACTCTTAAATAAAATAAAGCTGCATCCATATCAGACATCCATTGGTTCCTTTATTGTAACATCAGTTGTACCAATGACATAGCTTGATTAAGTGTTACTAAGCCTTAGTTAATTCCTGTCATGCCAACTGCAAAAACTCTAGGATCCTTCTAAGGAACTTCTGGCTCTACGGGTAACTGTTACTCTTATCCTTAAGCTACTACCACCCTAGGTTTGCCCCTCCCTCTTCATCGTAGGGTAGGGGGAGGAGCTTCATCCTGAAGGGACTGCTTACCATCATCATTTATAGCATTTGTAGTAGGGAGCATTCCATGCTCTCCTCTTTACTCTAAAAAGACAATAATACAACATTCAAGACATAATAAGGATACTAATATGTATGCAGAATTTAGGAGCAGCTATGACATCAACTTACAATTACCACATATATACCATAGTAGTTCCAAGAAACGATAGACACTAACAACCAAAAGAACAAGGATTAAACCATTGCTCTAATTTTTCACGACTTGAACTCATAGGTATGTGATGGACACTAGGGAATGGGAAATGCATAATATAATCGAAACTTGTAGTAAACCTTAGAAATTTTCATAAATAGAATCAATCATCTCGAAAATAAAACCACAATACCAATCATACAAGTTCTTTAATTAATTATGCAGTATCTAGAATTTGATTGCATAATACTTAAATCAAATAGACATATATAAGGCGGCTAATGAAGAAGCAACCCGGCACAGATGGTGACCACTACCATATTGACAATAAGGTCCTGAAAAATAACTTAAGGGGAATCAGACCTCACATAGTGAAACAATTTTATTAAATACATGTTGGTTTTAAGAACATTTGTGAAAATCCTTTTTAAGGTAAAGTGAAATAAAATAAAATAAAATAAATATAGATATTGAAATCTTTTACTTTTCTCAATTATCTTTATATAAAATCCTTTTTAAAATTCACAAGTCACTTTAATATAATATCCTTATACGAAATCATATAAATTAATTATTTTAGTGGAACACCTAGTAGAACACCTAAACCATCAATTTCTAATAGCCTTTTGGATCTCTTTAACCTAAGTAACTGACATCCTGAGAGCAACCTTAACTGAGTTACAGCCCTAGTCCATTCACTTATTCCTATATTGATGTCCAAAGAGCAAGCTCAACCAAGTTACATCTCGTTTTCACTGAGCTCAACCCATACTTTGCTTGAAATCACATGCTCCATCGAGCCAAATTCACACATTCTACTATATACTAGAGATTGCAACCCATGCGCACGTGGTCCTAGTGACACCCACTAGGTAGCATGTTCTACCATTTTCTCCAAATCAATTTAAATTATAAATAAAATAAATAAATAAATAAAGCAGAATAAAATAAATTCCATTAAGGCATCCTTTTAAATACTATTCATGATAATAACATAAATAATCAAGCATATGGCAATATAAATATTTTTGTAGATAAATCCATATAATCAACTTCTTTATTATTTTTAACCACTTGAAAATATATTTAAATATCCACAACACACATTGCATAAAAATAATTCACGAGTTGAATGTGTTGGGTGATGCGTCCTCTATTATCCAAGTGTTACAACTCTCACCTTAATATTCTCTAAAATAAATAATATTTATTTAAATTATGCTTATATGATAAAATAAATAAATTCATAAAAATTCTCAAATTTGTTAAAATCATGGAATTGATGAGATTAACTCGATCTAAGACACAATGCTATACAAACTTGAAAACTAATACATATCGATGTCATGTTCTACCAGAAATCTACCAAAAATTTCGTGGTTCCTCTTGTAAAATGGACATCTCTCTACTAGAAGTAAAGTTGTTTGTGCATAAAATGACACTTTTATAACTTCCACTACTCAACATCTTAAGTTGGGCCCCTAAACTACACTTTATACCTAACCAAGAACCAACACAACAACATATATAAAAACAAATATAATTTTCTCAAATCACTCATATATCATAAAAATTTAGTTAACCAATACAATTTAATTTATTTATATAATAAAAATATAAAGGAAATTTATTTCCAAATTAATAGTAAAATTCTAGTTTGTAAATAAAATTTTGTTAATATAACTAAATTAGCATTAATTATAAATAACTATTTAAATCACTCAAATATGTCATAAAAATAATAAATGACTCATATAAGCTTGAAAATAATAAATAAATTTATTATTTGTTTATTTTTCCAAAATTACTACTAATTAACTAAAAATTTGAAATTAATTATAAAAATTATTTTCATACTTTTATTATTTAAATTCAGTCTAAAACAAAATAAATAATAATAAATTTAATTAAAATTCAATGATTTCTAATTTCTAAAATATATTTTTAAACATAGTCTTTAAATATTCATATCTTAAATGCTGTAAAGAATCTCCCAAAACTTTCTTCGCATAATTTATAGAATTTAATAAAAATATAAAAATTTCTAGGTTGGAATAATACTGGAACTGTAACCCAAGACCCAAAAATCTAAAATTTCCAAAAATTTTTAAAAAATATAAATGGATAGATCTAAACTCCAATTTCAATTTATATAACAACCACAAAGCCTAATTCTAACTCAAATTAACTAAATTAATAAAAATACCTTAAATCAATTTACCTCAAATCGGAGTGGTTTCTGGAGCTACCGATGAAATTTATTGAGGGCTATTGTTACCTAAAGGAAGATGAGTTGAACAAGATTAACGGTGATACCAGGTGATGCCAGAGCTGACAATGACAGCCCTTTTTACATTCAGCCAAGTGAAGAAAATGAAGAAAAAGAGGAGAGGAGGTGGTCAGCCGAAGTTTGGTGGCTACTGTTGATGTCCCGTAGCTACTGCGATGTCTGATATGGTGGCTGGTGATGCAAAGGTGGTGATGGCAATGGCTGGATCAAGAGGAAGAAAAAGGAGAAGAAGAAGGGAAAAGAAAAGGAAAGGAAGAAAGAGAAAAGAAAAAATGCTTTATACTTTTTTTATATTAAAGGACAAAATACACATATTATTTTAAAATAAAATTCCTCCCAATTATTCATATACTTAATATATATATATATATATATATATATATATATCTCTCTCTCTCTCTCTTTCTCTCTCTCTCTAATTTAATAAAATAATATGTAAGCACCCAATTTTGGAATGAAGAAGTGTGGATGCGATAAAGGACTGCAATGATGAAAATATTATAAATAAATCATCAACACTAGAAATTTAAAACCTCAAAAGCCTAAATGCGGTTTCAAAAGAACTCAATTGGTTTTTTAAGGACTTAATTGTAATGTTTTCTTTAAGGACCTAATTGAAAAGTTTAAATTCTTTTAGAGGTGTTTTTGTAATTAAAGTTAAAAAAAAGATATCAAAATTATGTAATTATGATCGAAACTATATAATTCCATAAAACTGATTGGAATTATATAATTTTGATTGGAATTATATAATTACATAATCCCTGTCAGAATTATATAATCTCAATCAGGATTAATTGAGTTCTGTCTGTGTCTTTTGGTTTTTTTATTAAATAATAAGTTATTTTCTGAATTTTAATTGGTCAAATAATTTGATAAATCCCTTTTCTAGGATTTATCTAAATTTTTAAGAAATTAAAAGTCCTTCTTAAACCAAAACTTTATTACTGTAAAGAGGAGAAGTCATAGTAAGATACGTGACTTTAGCTAGCATTTTTCTATATAAACCCAGCTCAAGTCTCCTAGATGAGGACTTGGTTTTCTTCTTCTTTGCTTTTTACACAGCTTTTAAAAAAAATTCTTTTGACGTATTGTTCCTTTAGAGAAGAAGCAAGTAGACCTTTTGGGGAAGAGAACATCAAGCATTGAAAATCTATTCAAAAAAATAATGGTGATTTATATCACTCTTTGGAGCAAATCAGTGCTGCATCCATCCAATCATCTTTTCTTCTACTTTCCTCTGCTTATTTTTGTTTTGATTATTTTAGTTTAATTTAATTTTGCTTAATTACTAATCATTATTTATTTTGTTCTCTATGTTTGTGTTTGTGATTATGAAGGGAGTTACATGATGGATTCACTATAAAGAGCAAAACCCATGAAGATCCATGGAATGCCATGGATTAAATTTTGTATTTGAATGTAGTTTTTTTAGGATTTTTATTTATTTTGTTGGTTATTTTTTTTTGTGTCTTATTCATTTTGATTTCTGGGTTGTATTAATTCCAAATCAACACTATATGTCTGAGTGTAGTGTATCCCCAAATCAACACTATATGTCTGAGTGTAGTGTATTTTCAAATCAAACTATATGTCTGAGTGTAGTGTATCCTCAAATCAACACTATACGTCCGAGCGTAGTGCATTTCTAAATCAACATTATACATCCGAGTGTAGTGTATTTCCAAATCAACACTGTACGTCTGAGTGTAGTGCTTTTTCAAATTAGCACTACACTTTCGAGTGTAGTGCATTTTCAAATCAACACTATACGTCCAAGTGTAGTGTATTTTCAAATCAACACTATACATCTGAGTGTAGTGCATTTTCAAATAAACACTATAAGTCCGAGTGTAGTGCATTTTCAAATCAAGACTATATGTCTTAGTGTAGTTCATTTTCAAATTAACACTATACGTCTGAGCATAGTGTATTCTCATATCAACACTATATGTTTGATGTATAGTGTATTTTCAAATCTCACAGCTAGATGTTCCATAGGAGCTATAGCATATTCTCAAATCATTTTTTTCACTAGATGTGTCACGAGGATTATAGTGAAATTTGCTAAATGCTATATAGTGGCTTTAGCATTTTGCTCGGTGTTGCATAGCAATATAAGCATTCATTATGAACGGACGATCACTTATAGGGAAAAGCCTTAATGAGCACAGGTAAGTATGTAAACTTTTATTCTTAAGAAATTGTGTGCTTATTAGATTTGCTGCAATTTATCAAGTAAACAGTGACAAAAGGGGGCAATTGTAAGTGCCCGATTTTGGGATGAGAAAGTGTAGATGCGACAGAGGACTCCAATGATGAAAATATTATAAATAAATCTTCAACATTAGAAATTTTAAACCTCAAAAGCCTAAATGCGATTTCAAAAGAACTTAATTGGTTTTTAACAGACCTAATTGAAAAGATTTAATTCTTTTAGGGGTCTTTTGTAATTAAAAGTTAAAAAATTTCGATCAGAATTATATAATTCCGATCGAAATTTCGATTAAAATTACATTAAACCAATTGGAATTATGTAATCATATTCAGTGTTAGAAAATTCCAGTTAGAATTATATAATCCTAGTTAGGAGTAATCGAGTTTTATTTATGTCTTTTGGTTTTTTTAGTAAATAAAAATTTATTTTCTAAATTTTAATTAGTCAAATAACATGATAAATCCCTTTTCTAGGATTTATTTGAATTTTTAAGAAGTTAAAAGTCCTTGTTAAACCAAAACTTTATCATTATAAAGAGGAGAAGTCATAATAAGATACATGACTTTATCTAGGATTTTTCTATGCAAACCTAACTTAACTCTCCTAGGCGGGGACTTGGTCTTCTTCTTCTTTTCTTTTTATGCGGCTTTCAAAAAAAAATTTCTTTTGACGTACTATTCCTTTAGAGAAGAAGCAAGTAGACCTTTTAAAGAAGAGAAAATCAAGCATTAAAGATCTATTCAAAAAAACAATGGTGATTTATATCACTCTGAGGAGCACATTGATACTACATCCATTCAATCATATTTTCTTCTACCTTTGTTTGCTTATTTTTGTTTTGATTATTTTATTTTCATTTAATTTTAATTTTATTTGGCTTAATTATTAATCATTGTTTATTTTGTTTTCTGTGTTTGTGTTTGTGACTATGGAGGAAGTTACATGATGGATTCACCATAGAGAACAAAACCCATAAGGATCCATGGAATGCCATTGATTAAATTTTGTATTTGAATGTAGTTTTTTAGGGTTCTTATGTATTTTGTTGGCTGTTTTATTTTGTGTCTTATTCATTTTAGTTTCCGGGTTATATTAATCTTAAATTTTTCCATTTTCAATAGATCATTGTAATGGCCCCAATAGTAGGAATACTAGAATCCTGTGTGTAGTTGTGTATTTTATTTTAATTAATTCATTAGTAAATTAGGTTTATTTGGTAAAGCTTTAATTAAAATTAATCGTGGTTGTAGTAAATTTAAGTTGCATATAATTTAATTAGGGTTAGATATCATTGAATGGACGATTAACATAGTTTATTTATTATATAGTTTAGTTTATTATTTTCATTTTTTTTCTTTTGATTTATGGATCTTAATTAAATTTTTAATTATTTTATATTTTTTATATTTGATTTGTTAATTTTTATGATTTTTATATTATGTTTTCATTGTGTTTGTTTTAAGCTCATTATTTTAGGTTTTTTAGGTTTAATAATTAGATTCACCTTTTCTTTAATAGGTTTACTAATTTAATTAGGATTAGGTTTAATTAAATAAAATTGATTTTAAGCCTATAATTAATTAAATTTTAGGTTAGAGTTAACTTAGGCTCATTTAGTTAATTAGATATAGGCCCACTTTAGTATAATTTAATTAATTTAGACTTAGACCATTAAATTAAAGACTTTTTCCATAACTTGTAGATTTAAGATCATCTTAGAATTAAAACTTGTAGAATTAGGCCCACTAATTTAAATACTTCATAATGTGTGGATTTAGGCCCATTTTTAGAATTAAAATAAATAGACTTAGGTTCACTTAATTAAAATTAAAATAGGAATTAGGCCAATTAGTCTTTAGGGGCACTTATAAATTAAAACATGTAGATTTAGCCCATTTAATTAAAATCAATGTATGTTAGACTAACTTAAGGATTATGAACTTAAATGAATACATTGTTTACATGTATTTTTCATGACTAGTTTGCCTAGGATTAATTATTTAAATAAGGGTTTATATGAAATTGCATGTAAATAGAAGATAAGACAGTAATTCATAAAGTAATTCTAAATGAACATGAGACTCAAAGAAGTTAGTATTCAGTATCCAACATCTCCTGGTTATGGTGCTACCTTTCTTTTAGAGAATCGAGTACCACCTCTTTCGATTTGTCCTAGTTATTACCCTAGGTTGCAACTCCTCATCTCCATGCCATGTCTTTGTGACAGTGGTTAGTGTGTTCTCTAAAGCCTTAAGCTCAAATAGTGTCACGGTTGTAAAAATCTTGGACACCCGTAAAACCCCGTGATTTACATAATAATTAAAATTTTATAATCTATATTTTTATATTAATAAATAAAAATATTTGTCTTTAGAGTTAAACTGTCTATAATCGATACAAAGTTAAAGGCTACAATCTTTCTTTTTCACAAAAAACACTAGAGTACCCTAAGAAGATGTGTTGGGCCTAATGAAACCCTTATAGAAGGTGAATAAAATATCTTAAAAGTCACTCTTTAAATGCTGACCATGCTATGATAATCATATCATATATGACTGGATTGATAGCACAAACCAATCTTATATAATTGCTTGATTTGACAGCTCAATAATCAAAATCCTCTAATTTCTCTATTGTAGCATCTAATATTCTTGGGGCATAGCTTTATTAAATGCTACTAGCCCTTGATTACACCTTGCTATACCAGCTATAAAATTTGCAAGATCTATATTTGGAATAGCTATTTCTACTAGCTATTGCTGCCCTTGTCTCTAAACTGTTACAACTTTAGGTTTATCATTTCTTCTGGCTGATAGGATAGAGGGAGGAGTTTCATCATGAAATGACTACTCATTAACATAACATGATGCCTCTAACTTACCCTTATACCAGGTGGTAGAGTAATGGTAGGAACTAGAATTGAAACTTCATCTTCAAAGGACCATTTATCATTATGTTATGTTGTCTCTATAGTATAAGCAGTTCGTGTTTACCTCTCTTGAAAAGATGCATAGATTAATAAGATTCAAGACATGATAAGAAAACTAACATATACGTAGAATTCTAGAAGTAATGATAACATAAATTGACAATTACCACCTATTCACCATAGTAGTTTCAAGAAAGGACATAATTCAATAACCAAAATAGCAAAAAATCAACCATAAGATCTAATACCAACTTTGTCATGATCCAAACCTAAAGGGCATGTGACCGACACTAGCGAATGGGAAAACGAGGACCTTCTAAAATCCGTAGTAAGCCTTAAAGAAAATTTTCATAGTAAAATTAAATTAATTTAAAATTCTAACAAAAATCTAGCAAAGTTTCCTTTGTTCCAGGAACAAACTCAAAACCTGTAAGTCAAGAAATGCAATTCCAAAATATTCTCCCTTCAATACCACATCACAACAGCTCTAATAATCCATCAGAAATATCACTCTCTAACACAAATGTATGCTCAGCACATGTATCAACATAATTATATATAAATCCAATTTTAAGCTAATCAAGTACAAATACATTTATCAAATGTTCAACTACTATTGCGATGTCTAGAGTATGAATATAAGACAATAAATATTAACATGATATACATAAAGTAGCTAGGGAAGAATAAGTCCAACACAAACAAGTATAACTAACATTAGACTCTCGAGATCTTGAGAAAAATAATTGAGGGGAGTCAGACCTTACTGAGTAAGCTAATATAAAGAAATGCATCTTGTTTTAAAGTCCTTCTTTAATAAAAGGTTTTATGGAAATATAATAAAATATAGATAACTTATATTTAAAACCATTATTTTTCCAAAATCATCTTTATAAATCTTAAAGACTTTTATCAACTCTTATAATATCTTTGAAATAGAAATAGCATTTCTTTAAAATATTCTTTTATGTGGAAAATCATAGTAGAACCTTAAACCACAAATCTAGTATTCACTTGGCTCTCTTTATCTAAATGACTATCAATTCCCAAGAGCTAAGCATCCACTAAGCTACTAGCCGTATTTAGTCACTTATTCTAATACTTACTAACAGTTCTCGTAACCTCAAACACTATGCCTCACTAGCCATTAGGCTTTCTTGAGTCCAAATGATATTTCTCTTTTCCAATTGGGTAGTGGACCAGCACTAAGACCCTAAAAGGTCAACCAAGCTACTGTAGTCTCGCTACTAGCATGACTAGCCCCAAAACCCTAAAAGGTCAACCGAGCTGCTGCAGTCACGCTATTGGTATGACTAGCCCCGAAACCTTTAAAGGTCAACCGAGCTGCTGTAGTCATACTTCTTTTTATCTAAAGAATTTTAATAAATCATTTTAACCATACTCCAATATCATATAATCTTATCAACTCAAAATTCATATTCTGCCTATATAACATGCTGGTGCGCGTACAGTCCTAGTGTAGCCCACTAGGTAGCATGTTTTATCAGTCTTTTTCCAAAAATATTTATAAATATATATATAATGCATAAGAAATACAATAATTAGAAATGAAAGTACTTTTAATTTCTCACCATATCCTTATAATAAAAATCATAATAACAAATAATCGAATTAAAACATGAATAATCATCATAATAAAATAATAAGGGCAAAATAACATTCAATATAATCAAAACATAATCAACATATTAAAATATCAAAATCAACCATTTCAATAATCATATATTGGAAATATAAATTCTTAAATTGAATATTCTTAAATATAATTATTTAACAATATAAATATTTCAATATTAAAATATAAATTCTTTAGTTTATTTTTTTCTTTTTAAATATATTCAATCAATTTGTACTTTATGTGTAAATCAATACACATTTCAAATATTAACTTACAAATGGAGCAAGTGTTGGACGTGTCCTGGTCCGCCTATTTCCCAATACTTCCGCACTAGTACTCTCTATAATAAATAATATTTATTTAAAACGTGTTTATGCATATTAAATAAAATTCACAAGCATTCTCCAAAATTCTGAATTAATAAATTGGTCTTGGAAATATCCTGAATATGACCTTTGAGACTAAAGGAATTTATTTCTAATAATATAATCAATTTAAATGGAAATTAAGAAATTTCCACCGAAATGCTTCTGGAATTTATTTCTCAAAATCCGAGAGGAATTGGACTTTAGTTCAGTTGTAGAAATTGATCAACATAATTCATTCTAATTAATAAAAATAATTTCATAATTTTCTGGAATAGTCCCAATTTCACTGTATTTCGGTTGGGACCCGTAATATCGTTACCATTATCTGACAAAAATGAATATACCAAAAAAATTTCTAATAATTTATAGGACACAACCAAAGCTTCAAATAGACAATGAATAACTAAAATGAAGAATACATGAAAATTAAATAAAAATATTCACTAAATATTCTACGAGTGGATTTCGAATGCATGGGTAGTGGTTACGGACTCCTAGTAATGTGAGAAATGCAAAGGAAGCAATGAAATTTCTTGAAACAAGTTGAACTAGTGCAAATTGGAGAAATTAGGCTAACTGAACAGTGACAATTTTGCACCAATCTGAGCTATTTCTTGAAAAATGGACACCATAAAAGGAAGAGGACATCGAGACGAGTTTATAGCTCAAATTGAAGATCTATCAGAGGTCAATTGGGGGTTGAACGGAAGGAAAGAAAAGTTTTAGGCTAAAAAGATATTTGCTAACCCCAAACCTTTCTTTTCTATTGATTCCCTCCATATGTAGACCTTCACCCCTTTTTAAGTTGTTGTTCCCTTTTTTTATTTTAACTTTAACTTTAACTTGCAACATATATATATATATATATATATATATATATATATATATATATATATATATATATATATATATATATATATATATATATAACACCAATAATAATAATAATAATAATAATAATAATAATATCCAAAATTACAATAACAATATTAATAACAATAATAATGATGACAATAATAATATTAACATCAAGGGTCTCAAAATAATTTCAACAATACCAATAATAATAATAAGGTTAATGATAATAAAATAAAATAATACTAATAACAACAACAATAATAATTAAAATAATAATAATAAGAAATATCAATAATAATAATAATCAAAATAATAATATTAATAATAAAAAATTTGGATTATTACACTTTTTGGGCTTTACTTCTTTAGGCTATCTAGTTTGTTTTTCAAGGCTTAAGATAATTGAATTTGAATACTGTTGAATTAATTCAGCCTCGTTTTAAGGGCATTCAACTGCTCCAGTTTGTCATAATTATTCTTGAAGTCTAACCTAAATTCATTGATGGATCATTTTTTGATTGGACTGTTTATAAAAATGCCTAAAAAAATAGATGTCATTAACATGCAATGTCCTATGTTTTTAAAATATTATATATGTGTCTTTTTTTATTTTATCTTCCACATTTGCCCTTTTATTTTGTATCATCTTCTTCTTCCTTTACCTACATTTTTTTCCATTCATTCATTTCCTTCACCTCTTTCCCGTGAGAGCTTCTTCTTCTTACCCTTTTTTTCTTTCTTTTGTTTGTTTCTTCTCTTTTTCATAGTTCCATCTTCCTTTTTTTTTATTTTTTTATTTTTTTCTACAACGTCCATCTTCTTTCTTTTGATTCTATGCCCAGAATCTAAAATTGGCATTTTTAAGATCTGGTTTGTTTCTGATATCTTCTGTTTCAATTGGGGATATAGTGCATGATGATGATTTACCTCCTAAAAAGCTTGGTTTGCAAGAATGATTTCATTTTTAGTAAAGATTGAATTCAATATTGCCTTTTGTTTTCTACACACTTATTTTTTTCTTATTTTCTCAACTAGGCCATGCTTGTTTACTTTGTTGGGCGAAGATCGATAGATTTTTTTCAATTTTTTTGATTTTTTTCCTATGTTTATGATTTGATGTGATTTGTAGTATTTGGAGCTATGGGTCTCAGAGCTTGAACTACTCATATAGTGTTTGATTTTGATATGCAGGTAAGTTTAAGATCGGAGCCAATAGTAATTATACATGTTTTGGTTTGCTATTATGTTATATGATCTTATAGCGGTTGAGATCTAATGTGTGTTTGATTGGAATCGAAAAAATCAAAAAAGGATTTTGAAGGATTGAAAGGCTGGTAGCAAGAGTAGTTATTCAAAGAGATGATGTTGAGCTCGTTGTTGTTAATGATCACTTCATTTTTAATGAGTACATGATAACATTTATACACAATTTTTCAGTTTCTAGATTCACCATTAATTCATGCTAGATTTGATAAATAGATGATGATGTGGGTTTGTAAAGACTCTTCTCTTTGGTGAGAAGCCTATTACTGTTTTCGGTGTTAGGTTAGAATATGGATTGGAAAGGACCCACTTTAAACAATTAGTGTTAATTACAAGAACAGGTGCCCAAAAAGAATTAGGTATTCTTATGAGAAATAAAGATGGAAAGAGACTATGTTTTATTCATCATTTTAGTCTCAGTCTACCTTCATCACCTATTTTTTCCCTCTTTTATATTATTTTTCTTTTATTAGTGGAACATAGTGATAAACAAACATCAACTTCTTTTATTTTATCCTATTCAACAATTTACAATTTTTTTCATTTTTTTATCATTTCTTTTAAAACAAGTTATGACAATGGGTTTACTCTTTTTTTCTCTTGAACAAGAAGGGTTTGCTCTTTTGGCAGTTAGGCCACGTTCAACCCAAAACAACAATTTGTTGCAAATTTTTGTATTTATAGTATTTTATTTTTAACCCATAACATCAATTTTCAGATCAAAAGGAATGTTCTTTGAATATTCTTTTACATCTTTTATTATTTATTACTTTCTTACATTTTATTATCTTTACAAATTGCACCCATACTCTTTATTTTTTACATATTCATCCAAATGGAATATTTTTAATAGTTATTTATAAATAATCTATAATTAAATATTATATTTATTTTACTCATAATTTAGTTTAATAATTAATTATGTTAATTCAAATTGTGATATAAGTGCAACTAAAATTTTGTAAAGCTAATAGTTAAATAAATATTTTCTATTAATTATTATTAAAATATAAAATATCACAATTTAATTTATTAAAATAGATAAAACATTTCAATTACATAAAATAAACATTACAATGAAAAAGTATAGGATGAAATTGGTCTAAAATAATTAGGATAAAATTGGTCTAAAATATTAGATATGTAAGAGTATAAGACTATTATGTAAAATAAAGGTGCATAGTATTTGCTATGATGTACACTATCCAAAATAGTAAAATAGATGTGCAATTTGTTGTCACTGTTGGACAACAAATTTGCTACAAAACAACAATTTGATGTTGGCATTGGAGATGGCCTTATACATGTAATTCTTTGGTGTCTAATTTAATAGAATCACCCACATCATTCAATCAGCACTTTCTTAGTTTTGTGAATAAGTTACATATTGTGAATAGCCATATATAAGAAACCCTTCATCAAATTACTAAGCTCAAGCATACATAGCAAATTGATTTCATTTCCATATATGATATCATAAGAGAACTCAGAAGTCGGGACAAAAATATTATAATTAATAACACAAAATTGAAGTTAAAAAATTGGACGTGTTTATGATGGATTAACTCATATTTTTGTTCAATTCATGTTTTTTGTATTGATTTATTTTTTTAAAAAAAAATACATACAACATGGAACACGTGTTTACTGCCATATATAGTTTATTAAAAATTAAAACAGGTATTTGATATTGTTTGTTGAAATAGGTTGTTGAAAATGCAAAACAGGTAGCATATTCATTATTCAGTTAACTACATTTTTTCATATTATCCGAATATTTTCTGAACATTAATCATAAATTTTGAAAGGGCAAAACAGGTGTCATATCAGTATACAACACTTTTGAATACTATTCGAATATTTTTTGAATCTTATTCGTATATGTGAACATGCAAAACATGTGTCATATTCATTTCAACATTTTTGAATTATTCATATATTTTCATAATCTTATTCGTATATGTTGAAAATGCAAAATAAGTGTCATATTCATTATTCAGTTATATAAATTTTTTAATATTATCTGTATATTTTTTGGAATTTTATTTGTATATGTTGAAAATTGAAAACATATGTTATATTCATTATTCAATTGTATACGTTTTTTAATATTATCTGTATATGATATAGTATATTTTTCGAATATTATTCGTATATGATACAATTAAAAATAAAATATTTTTTAAATATTATTCATATTTGAAACTCAAAACAGTATCTAAAGATTAAAAACGATATCTCAAACTCATAAATACAATAATAAAATTTCAAATATAATTGTATTCAATTCAATAATTTGAATCTAAGTGCACATCTTTTTTCAAATGCATGAAACTTGAAATATTTTTCATTCATTTCTATTTTATTATTTGTATATTTTAGTTTATTTTATGTGTCACGACTTGAACCCAAAAAGGGGCATGTGACTGACACTAGGGAATGGGAATACATAAGGTACTCGGAACCCATAGTAAACCTTAACCAAAATTTTAATAAAATAAAGATGATAATAAAATGACATAATTTAAATAAAAATAAAGAGCACAATTGAATTAAAATCCAATACAAACACAGATAATATATATAACAATAATAATCTTTAGTACATGTTCTTCATACATAAGATAGTTTAAAATACATCATAATAATTAACCACTCCATTACTACTGTGATGTTCTAGATTTAAAATAAGCACATGATAATAATATATATAAGATAAACCTACATAAAACAGCCGAAGAAGAAGAAGAAACCTGACGTAGAGTAGGCTAACAGATAGGCAACTCATGAGATGCTAAAAAGATAATTAAGGGGAGTCAGACCTCATTGAGTAAGTTAATAAATGAAATGTATATTGTATAAAAGTTTCCTTTAAAATATATTTTATGAAAATAAGAAATTTATATTTTATAATTCAAACTGTTTAATTTCTATTGGAATCATCTTTTACCGAAATAAAGTATTTTAAAAACCATAAAATACTTTATAAAATACAAATAAGCTTCTTAAATCATTTATATATGAAAACTAGGTAGAAATCTAGTCCACAAATCTAATAGCCTTTCAGCTCTCTTATAATCTGTCACGACCCAAAACAGGGGCCATGACCGGCGCTAGGGAACGGGAATTCTTTCGAATCCGGAACCCGTAGCAAGCCTAAAAATAAAATAAAAATGCAATAATAACCATAAAAATATAATATGCAGCGGAAAATAAAATCATAAATATTACAATATCATCCATAACAACTGGATATAATTCAAAACTCATCACATCACATATATAATCTCATAAATGTATAATCTTTATACAAATCCAATTTTAACATAATACATCTCTTTAAACAAATACATAAAATCCAATACTTTAATTTACAACTACTGCAGTGTCTAGATAAAATAAATAAGACTCAAGTAGACAATTTACATAAAGAAGCCGGGGCGGAAGAAATCCGGCGTATCGACCTGCTACTGAGGTCTGAGGAAGTTGACTCTCCTGAAAAATAGTCAACGGAGGGGAGTCAGACCTCACTGAGTGAATTACTATAATATATATACATACACTCTAAGTGATAATGCATACAGTCAACAGTATATGAGTAATATGTATATATACAGGCAAATTCATACAGATGCAGAAAAATCATTTTATATATTTTGTCTAAAAATCAACTTTTATGAAGGATCACATAGAACCCTAGAATATCGCAACCTCAGAAAATAGTGTTAAACAACACTCTAGCCATACAGGCTCACTGATTCCAAATATATCCACTTAATCCATATGGACAGTAGACTGGCCCCGAGACACTAAGTCAACCGAGCTCCAGCAGTCTGACTGCCAGTGTGATTGGCCCCGAGACACTTGGTCAACCGAGCTCCAGCAATCACACCCAAACCACATCTCACATATCAATAATCATAATTAAATCAATATCCACAAATAGTTAGTAATATAGCCTAAAGCTATAGGCGTACCGGTACGTACTCGGTCCTAGTGCTGCCCACTAGGTAGCACGTTCTATTGATATCCTTCAGTAATAAATAATAAAACATTCATTCACAAATACATGATGCATGAATTTAAATAAATCAACAATATAAACCATATATATACCGAAAATATACCAAACATAAACCAGGTATATTTTGAGTATATATACGTCAAATAAATTCAATCAAATCATGAATTAAACTAAAAATATATTTAAAAACATTTTAAATATATTTTATTAATAAAACATGTATATAATTTATTATATACCAAAAATATACCAAAAATATACTTGAATATAAATCATGTTATTTATGCATATTTAGTCAAAATAAAACATGCATTTTCTAAATCATGCATCCTAAGCATATATATATAATATAGTAACTCACCTAATGCGCTCCACGAGACAGGTCCGACGGGCCTGGTCCACTAACCCTCGGTCTCGGCGCAACTAAACAAGAAATAATTAATCGACATCAGAATAACCCTAACAGAAATCCTAGAATTAAATCTAGAGTATTCAACACAGAATTGGAAATTAGGGTTCGACTGGATATCACGTTTTACGAGAATTCTACCGAAAATCCGGCAGAACCTCCCCTGTAAAACGGACATCTCTCTACTCAAAAGAGTAGAGCCGACCCTGCAAAGAAAATACACTTCAAAAATAAACACCACAATCCATCACAACCCCTCGGTCGGACTCCAGACTACAATCTGTCGACCGGGGTCCACAAACACAGAAAATATATTCAAATATACCAAAAATATCCTTAAATCATAAAAATACATTTCATACATAGAAATTACATAATAAATCTTAAAACACTGTAAAAACCGATTAAAATTCATTTTATTAGAAAAATCGTATATTATATATATAATTGAAAATAATTCCCGAAAAATAGTTTTAATTAGTTAAAAATACTAAATGTTTTGTAGAAATCATTTTTATACCTTAAATAAATATTAAAACCAATTAAATTATATTTTTAGACAATTTAGGGTAAAATTACCAAAATACCCCTATATATATATATATACCTAAATTACTTCAAAAATTCACCAAAAATCATACAATTATCCAAAATTAATTTTCTCAACATATTTATCAATAATATCAATAATTAAACTCAATTAACCAATTAAATTCAATTTAAAACACAATTAACTTAATTTTACAAAATCACCTAAACTTCAATAATTAAAAATAAATACTTAGAAATTCATAAAAATTCCAAATAAATTCCTATAATTCATTTCAACACCTAATTCAACCATAAACTCCAATTTCATAATTTAAATAATTAATTTCCGAAAATTCGAAAATAATATTAAAATATTCAAAAATACCCAAAAATCCAAACAATCTCCAAAAATTCTACAAAAATTCATACATGAAGATTAAGCTACCAGGAACAACATTTGTGAAGGAAGTTTCCATGAATCATCCAAATCGAAGCTCAAAAAAATCAAAAACCAAAAGTGGCCGAAATATTCAACTCAAAACCTAAGCAATTCTAGACCATTTTAGCTCAAACAAAAGCTAGAATAACACTCACCGGAGCTCAAGGAGAAGATAGAGACCGGCGGTGTCGAAAACGGTGGCCGGATGAGGGAGAAACGACGGTGAGGAATAGTGGTGGCGTCGGGCACCCACGGGAAGAAGAAGAAGAAGAAGAAGAAAAAGAAAAAGAAAGAAAAAGGAAAGAGAAAGGAAAAGAAAAAGAAAGAAAAAGGAAAAGAAAAAGAAAAAAAAAAGAAAAAAGAAAGAAAAAAAAATAATAAATTTTAATAATTTAATAATAAATAAAATAATCAAATAATAATAAATAAATAATAAAATATTAGGGTAATAATAAACCCTAATTAAATAAATATACACACACAAGCTTTATTTAATAATTTAAAAATATGTATGAGTTCATGCAAACCCGTAAATACATTTAAAATAATTAATAATACATTGTTTACGTGAAAATTTCCCCGAAAATGAAAGTCCCGGGAAAATTTTACGTAAAATACTGAAAATAATAGATAGTAATCAAAATAGGTTTAAAATACATATTAACTCGTAAAAATATCACATATATATTCAAAATTATTGACACTGCATATCCCGGTACAGTGTAAAAATATTTTAAAAAACACGGGATATTACAGTCTTCCCCCCTTACAAGAATTCGTCCCCGAATTCTAAAAACAAGATTACAGAATCAGGAAGGAAAGAGATACGGGTAAGAAGCTCGCATCTCAGCTTCAGTCTCCCACGTATGCTCTTCAACTCTGTCGCTACGCCATAAAACCTTGACCATCGGAATCTGCTTCGATCGCAACTGTCGAACTTGAAAATCTACGATCGCCACAGGTTCTTCTACAAACGTCAAATCTTCACTCACTTCCACACTGTCAGGTTGCAACACGTGTGAAGGATCTGAGATATACTTCCTCAACATCGAGATATGAAATACTTGATGCACTTGTGACATACTCGGAGGCAAATCCAACCGATATGCAACAGTGCCAACTCTCTCCAGAATCTCAAACGGCCCAATATATCTCGGTGCTAACTTACCCTTCCTGCCAAATCTCATCACACCCTTCATCGGAGATACTTTCAGAAAAACGAAATCTCCAACCTGAAACTCCACATCTCTGCGCCTAGGATCCGCATAACTCTTCTGTCTGCTAACTGCGGTCTCTAATCTGTGCTTGATCACGGTGACTTTCTCTGCAGCATCCTGAACCATCTCTGGTCCAGTCAAAGCTCTCTCACCAATCTCATCCCAACTCAACGGGGATCTACACTTCCTTCCATACAACGCCTCATATGGTGCCATGCCAATACTGCTATGGTAGCTGTTATTATATGCAAACTCCACAAGCGACAAATGATCATCCCAGCTACCTCCCAAATCCAAGACACACATCCTCAACATATCTTCCAGTGTCTGGATCATCCTCTCAGACTGACCATCTGTCTGAGGATGAAAAGCAGTACTGAAATCCAACCTAGTGCCCATCGCTTCCTGGAACTTCTGCCAAAAATGAGAAGTAAACACCGAACCTCTGTCTGACACAATGGACACAGGTACTCCATGAAGGCATACAATATGCTTCACATACAACTTCGCCAATCTAGCAACTGAATATGTGGCTTTCACAGGCAAGAAATGTGCAGACTTCGTCAATCTGTCTACAATCACCTAGATGGAATCGTATCCATCCTTCGAACGAGGTAAACCGACCACAAAATCCATAGCTATCCTTTCCCACTTCCACTCGGGAATAGGAAGAGGCTGAAGCTTCCCAGAAGGCTTCTGATGTTCGGCTTTCACTTGCTGACACGTCAAGCACTTAGCAACATAATCAGCAACATCCTTCTTCAATCCATCCCACCAGTATAGATCTCTGATACTGTGGTACATCTTAGTAACACCAGGATGAACGTTGTAGGTTGTAGAATGTGCTTCCTCTAAAATATCTTCTCTCATATCATCCACATCAGGAACACACAATCTACCACTGATCCACAACACACCATCATTATCGAGTGTGAAATCAGTGAACTTCCCTGCTCTGACATTCTCAGCAAGCTCTTCCAGAATAGGATCTCGGCTCTGAGCTGCTTTAATCCTATCCCTTAGTACAGATCGTACTTTAAACTGAGCTAACAGTCCACCTGATCTACTGATCTTCATCATCAGACCTTGATCCACCAACAAATGCAATTCCTGGATCAATGGTCTCCTCTCAACACTTATGTGAGCAAGACTACCTGAGGACTTCCTACTCAGGCATCTGCTACCACATTAGCTTTACCCGGATGGTAAAGAATCTCGCAATCATAATCCTTCAACAGTTCCAACCATCTTCTCTGCCTCAAATTCAAATCTCGCTGTTGGAAAATGTACTTAAGGCTCTTGTGATCAGTAAATATCTTACAAGTCACCCCGTACAAATAATGTCTCCAAATCTTCAAAGCAAAAATCACTGCAGCCATCTCAAGATCATGTGTGGGATAGTTCTGCTCATGCTTCTTCAACTGCCTCGAAGCATAGGCTATCACCCTTCCATTCTGCATCAACACACAACCAAGACCAATTCTAAAGGCATCACAGTAAACTGTGAACTTATCCACACTATTAAGCAAAGCTAATACTGGCGCTGTGGTCAACTTCTCCTTCAACAACTGAAAACTATTCTCACAAGCTTCTGACCACTCGAATCTAACATTCTTCTGAGTCAAGCGAGTCATAGGGGCTGCTATCCTGGAAAAATCCTGCACAAACCGCCTATAATACCCGGCTAAACCTAGAAAACCTCCGAATCTCAGTAACTGAAGTAGGTCTAGGCCACTCAGATACTGCTTCAACCTTCTGTGGATCAACCTGAATACCTTCTTTAGACACTACGTGTCCAAGAAAAGAAACACTCTCCATCCAGAAAATCACACTTCGAGAATTTAGCATAAAGCTGATGATCTCTCAGTGTCTGTAGTACAATCCTCAAATGATATACGTGCTCTTCCATACTCCTCGAATATACCAGTATATCATCAATGAAGACTACTACAAACTGATCCACATACGGTCGGAATACTCTGTTCATCAGGTCCATAAAAGCTGCTGGTGCATTAGTCAAACCAAAAGACATCACCAAAAACTCATAATGACCATATCGAGTGCGGAAAGCTGTCTTAGGAATATCAGCTTCACTGATCCGCAGCTGATGATAACCCGACCTCAAATCAACCTTAGAAAAGAATTGTGCACCCTGGAGCTGATCAAACAAATCATCTATCCTCGGGAGAGGATACTTGTTCTTCACTGTCACCTTATTAAGCTCTCTGTAGTCAATGCACAGTCTCAGGGTACCATCCTTCTTCTTCACAAACAAGACTGGTGCACCCCAAGGGGAAACACTAGGTCTGATAAAACCTTATCCAACAACTCTTGCAACTGCTCCTTCAACTCTCTCAACTCTGCAGGAGCCATATGATAGGGTGGCATAGATATAGGAGTAGTACCTGGTACCACATCTATACAGAACTCAATCTCTCTGTGAGGTGGTAAACCTGGCAACTCCTCGGGAAAAACATCAGGAAACTCACAAGCAACAGGAACATCTGTGAGTGACAACTTCTCCACTGACGTATCCCTAACCAATGCCAAAAACCCCTGACAACCTTTCCTCAACAACTTCCTAGCTGCAATAGCCGAAATAAGATTCTGAGGTGCTGAACTCCTGTCACCAACAAACTTAAATTCTACTTCACCAGGAATTCTAAAAATCACCTCCTTATTCCTGCAATCAACCACGGCAAAGTGCTGAGACAACCAATCCATTCCCAAAATAACATCGAACTCCATCACATCCAACAAAATCAAATCGGTGGATAATTCTCTATCTCCCACGAGAACTGGACAACCAGAAAGAATAATATCGGTGTCCAAAGAATCACTCAGAGGAGTGGCAACAGACAAAGGAAAAGCCATCCTCGAAGCTTGCCAACAAGATTTAGAAGCAAAAATAGGAGAAACAAATGAATGCGTGGCACCCGGATCAAACAAAACCAAAGCATCCAGGTAACAAACAGAAAGAATACCTGCCACGACTGCATTAGATGCCTGAGCATCCTACTGAGTCAGATGAAAAACTCTGGCCTGGCCTCGACCTCCCTGCTGACTGGTAGAAGCCTGGCCAACACCTCTGGCACCTCCTCTAGTACCTCTACCACGACTCTGCTGTGGAACAAACTGAGTAGAACTCTGATGCTGAGCTGGTGGTAACTGAAATGGCACGGGTGCTGCACTAGCAATCGACTGCTGTGGGAATCGCGGAATCTGCTGCTGCTGATATCCGGGATAAGGACACGATCTGGCAAAATGTCCTGTCTGCCCGCATCTGAAGCATGTCAACGGTGTCAGATAACACGGTCCCTGATGGACTCTACCACAAGTCTGACAAACACTGGCCGCTGATCCAGAACTACGACCACTGTTACTGCTCGAAGCACCTGACCCAAATCTGAATGATCTACGCTGACCTCCACGACCATGTCTACTGCTCCGTTGCACTCGCTGCTGCTGTCTCTGACTCTGCTGAGTCGAACCTCGCTGCTGACTACTCGAACCAACATGAAAACTCGAATACGGAGTAGCCTGCAATCCACTCGACTGAACTCCCAACTGGTAATAATCAGGCATCGCTCCCTGCCTAACTAATCTCAGCTCAATCTCCTTAGCTAGCTCAATCACCGACTCGAGAGTAAGACCTGCTGTAGGCATACCAGCAAAAGCTGAACCCAAACCAGTAACATACGTAGTAACAGCGAAATACTGATCTCGCATCAGATCCTCAGCATATCTACCCAGACGAAGGAACTCTCGGGTATACTCCTCTACAGATCGATCTCCACGAGAAATACTGGTCAGACGAAGACGATAGCTCAAACGAAGAGGCTCTGGACAAAATCTCCTCATGAACCGCTCTCGAAACTGAGCCCATGTCATCGTCATCATATAAGGCTGGATCATCTGAATAAACCAATCCAAGGCTGGTCCCTCGACAGACAACTCAACGATCATGATCCTCTGGTACTCGGTATGAGCAGTCCGAGTCCTAGTCTCAATTGCATGCAGAAAATCTAAAGGATCAGAAGTACCATCAAACGCAATCCTGCCAACTCTGGCATAGAATAAAGCTGCCTCAGGGTCAGACATACCCTGCTGATAGGCAGGCTGAACAGGCTGAACAACTGGAGGAACAGGAACATCAAACTCAGGCTCAACAGGCTCCTCGTCCTGTAACTCTCTCTGCCTACGGCGACCTGCCGCTCCTCGAGGTCTACCCCTGCCACGACCTCTACGTCTAACTGGCTGCTCAGGAGGTAAAACCTCGTCCTGAAAAGACTCATCATCCTCGGCCTCAACGACCGGTGGAGCGACACGCGCTCGCCTCCTCATTCTGAAAAGACAAACGGAAAGATTCAGACAAAACAGACAACGGAGGAATAACGCTGAAAACTACAGCAAGGAATACTCATCAAGACATACTCGAACCTAATACACTGCAGTAGTCCAACAGAAAACACAACTTTAAAACTAGGGCCACAACTCACAAAACTAAGCCCTGACACAGAACTCCACTCAGATACGAACTTCGCTCTGATACCAACTTTGTCACGACCCAAAACAGGGGCCATGACCGGCGCTAGGGAACGGGAATTCTTTCGAATCCGGAACCGTAGCAAGCCTAAAAATAAAATAAAAATGCAATAATAACCATAAAAATATAATATGCAGCGGAAAATAAAATCATAAATATTACAATATCATCCATAACAACTGGATATAATTCAAAACTCATCACATCACATATATAATCTCATAAATGTATAATCTTTATACAAATCCAGTTTTAACATAATACATCTCTTTAAACAAATACATAAAATCCAATACTTTAATTTACAACTACTGCAGTGTCTAGATAAAATAAATAAGACTCAAGTAGACAATTTACATAAAGAAGCCGGGGCGGAAGAAATCCGGCGTATCGACCTGCTACTGAGGTCTGAGGAAGTTGACTCTCCTGAAAAATAGTCAACGGAGGGGAGTCAGACCTCACTGAGTGAATTACTATAATATATATACATACACTCTAAGTGATAATGCATACAGTCAACAGTATATGAGTAATATGTATATATACAGGCAAATTCATACAGATGCAGAAAAATCATTTTATATATTTTGTCTAAAAATCAACTTTTATGAAGGATCACATAGAACCCTAGAATATCGCAACCTCAGAAAATAGTGTTAAACAACACTCTAGCCATACAGGCTCACTGATTCCAAATATATCCACTTAATCCATATGGACAGTAGACTGGCCCCGAGACACTAAGTCAACCGAGCTCCAGCAGCCTGACTGCCAATGTGATTGGCCCCGAGACACTTGGTCAACCGAGCTCCAGCAATCACACCAAAACCACATCTCACATATCAATAATCATAATTAAATCAATATCCATAAATAGTTAGTAATATAGCCTAAAGCTATAGGCGTACCGGTACGTACTCGGTCCTAGTGCTGCCCACTAGGTAGCACGTTCTATTGATATCCTTCAGTAATAAATAATAAAACATTCATTCACAAATACATGATGCATGAATTTAAATAAATCAACAATATAAACCATATATATACCGAAAATATACCAAACATAAACCAGGTATATTTTGAGTATATATACGTCAAATAAATTCAATCAAATCATGAATTAAACTAAAAATATATTTAAAAACATTTTAAATATATTTTATTAATAAAACATGTATATAATTTATTATATACCAAAAATAAACCAAAAATATACTTGAATATAAATCATGTTATTTATGCATATTTAGTCAAAATAAAACATGCATTTTCTAAATCATGCATCCTAAGCATATATATATAATATAGTAACTCACCTAATGCGCTCCACGAGACAGGTCCGACGGGCCTGGTCCACTAACCCTCGGTCTCGGCGCAACTAAACAAGAAATAATTAATCGACATCAGAATAACCCTAACAGAAATCCTAGAATTAAATCTAGAGTATTCAACACAGAATTGGAAATTAGGGTTCGACTGGATATCACGTTTTACGAGAATTCTACCGAAAATCCGGCAGAACCTCCCCTGTAAAACGGACATCTCTCTACTCAAAAGAGTAGAGCCGACCCTGCAAAGAAAATACACTTCAAAAATAAACACCACAATCCATCACAACCCCTCGGTCGGACTCCAGACTACAATCTGTCGACCGGGGTCCACAAACACAGAAAATATATTCAAATATACCAAAAATATCCTTAAATCATAAAAATACATTTAATACGTAGAAATTACATAATAAATCTTAAAACACTGTAAAAACCGATTAAAATTCATTTTATTAGAAAAATCGTATATTATATATATAATTGAAAATAATTCCCGAAAAATAGTTTTAATTAGTTAAAAATACTAAATGTTTTGTAGAAATCATTTTTATACCTTAAATAAATATTAAAACCAATTAAATTACATTTTTAGACAATTTAGGGTAAAATTACCAAAATACCCCTATATATATATATATACCTAAATTACTTCAAAAATTCACCAAAAATCATACAATTATCCAAAATTAATTTTCTCAACATATTTATCAATAATATCAATAATTAAACTCAATTAACCAATTAAATTCAATTTAAAACACAATTAACTTAATTTTACAAAATCACCTAAACTTCAATAATTAAAAATAAATACTTAGAAATTCATAAAAATTCCAAATAAATTCCTATAATTCATTTCAACACCTAATTCAACCATAAACTCCAATTTCATAATTTAAATAATTAATTTCCGAAAATTCGAAAATAATATTAAAATATTCAAAAATACCCAAAAATCCAAACAATCTCCAAAAATTCTACAAAAATTCATACATGAATATTAAGCTACCAGGAACAACATTTGTGAAGGAAGTTTCCATGAATCATCCAAATCGAAGCTCAAAAAAATCAAAAACCAAAAGTGGCCGAAATATTCAACTCAAAACCTAAGCAATTCTAGACCATTTTAGCTCAAACAAAAGCTAGAATAACACTCACCCGGAGCTCAAGGAGAAGATAGAGACCGGCGGTGTCGAAAACGGTGGCCGGATGAGGGAGAAACGACGGTGAGGAATAGTGGTGGCGTCCGGGCACCCACGGGAAGAAGAAGAAGAAGAAGAAGAAAAAGAAAAAGAAAGAAAAAGGAAAGAGAAAGGAAAAGAAAAAGAAAGAAAAAGGAAAAGAAAAAGAAAAAAAAAGAAAAAAGAAAGAAAAAAAAATAATAAATTTTAATAATTTAATAATAAATAAAATAATCAAATAATAATAAATAAATAATAAAATATTAGGATAATAATAAACCCTAATTAAATAAATATACACACACAAGCTTTATTTAATAATTTAAAAATATGTATGAGTTCATGCAAACCCGTAAATACATTTAAAATAATTAATAATACATTGTTTACGTGAAAATTTCCCCGAAAATGAAAGTCTCGGG